>CAIGQQ010037750.1:1832843-1931063 GCA_903798035.1 Danio albolineatus | reverse complement strand
TATATATAAAAAAGGTCATATTACTCATATAAAATCAGTTTGCAAAAAAAATTATTTGTTTTCCCCTCTCATCACTGCAATTTGCCCTGAAATGACTTGGTTTCTGGGGGAAAAAATGCATTTTTATTTATTATTTTATTTCATTAGGTAACCGAGAGAACACCACCAACCTTTGGAATGGAAAGAAATGAGGCAATCACAGAGCGGCCAGTTTTCCACCGGCTCATTCAGAATGACTTCCTCTTCAAACGTAACCACAGTGATGTATTTGAACAGGCACAGTCTCTCCAGAATCTCCTTCATAGGTTTGGACTTTGACTTCTTGGACATGGCACAGATACCCACCACGATCTGTCTCTCTGGGGGCTGCAGATACAACACATGCAATTATTATTTCACCCAAAATACATTAGATTACTTTAAAGAAACACTTAATTTTTGGCTCATTTTACCAGTCCCCTACAGTTTAACAGTTGAGTTTTGAGTTTTGAATCCATTCAGCCAATTTATGGATCTGGCAGGAGCAATTTTTAGCTTAGAATAAATCATTGAGTCAGATTAAATCATTCTTGCTTTGCCTTTTTCTTTCTCAAGACTCTATTTTTGACCCGGTGGTCAAAAATACCCACTTCAATCCAAATTACATTTTAAAAAAATAAAACATGGTACATATATGGACAGATAAGGACATGAGGTAGTCTTGTTTTCTCATTTCCAATAGTAATCTTTATATTTCATTAAAACAACACCTGCTAAAATTTCAAGCTTCACCTCCAAAGCCAATGAAGATTAGAGATTTATCTTCTCTCAAAAGGACTTTCATCCAATCATCCCACTATTATATTAATCTGATCCTCGACACTCAGTGATTGTTTCACTTTACTTGCTTATAACCTTGTTTTCTTCTCTTTAGGCCTTAGTGCTGATTTTCATAATCAATTCATCATTTTCATATGTAAATTAGTCAAGTTCCCAAAGCAATATCAGACACACTGGGCCGATCATGAGCAGAGCAAATGTGTAATTGGTGTTTTTCATACATTTTAAATTAAAAATGTTTGTTGATCTAGAATCCAAGTAACAATAGTTACGATACAAAATCTAATTATTTCATAAATAAAAAAAATCTCATTTGTTAGATTTTGGAGCCTGACACGAAAAGAGAAAATAAAACTGACAGAATTCCTGTACATGCTTTACGTGGTTTATGTATCATATCTTTCATTTAATGCTCTGTCAGCTTCTTTGTTCATTCAAAAACCTTCAAACACACAAACACAAGTTATTTACACAGACATTTACATTAATGTATGATAAAAAAAATCTAAAACATTGACTGACACAACTTTCCTGAATAATTTAACTAGGTTCACAAACACTAAAATCTCCTATAAAAACTAAAAGCAGTCCAATAAAATGTGTCTAACAGAAAGAGGAACCATGCAAAACATGCACTGAGGAGGGTTTTTTGACCTTTTAGTATTAAGTGTCAGTTATGCATGACCAATACCAATACCAACCAATACCAACATGGTATAATTGCTTGAACAAATCTAGTCTTAAAACATTCATTCATTCATTCATTCATTTTCTTTTCGGCTTAGTCCCTTTATTAATCTAGGGTCGCCACAGCGGAATAAACCACCAACTTATCCAGCATATGTTTTACGCTGCGGATGCCCTTCCAGCTGCAACCCATCTCTGGGAAACATCCATACACACTCTTTCACACTCATACACTAGGGACAATTTAGCATCTGTTTTTTTGTTCTGTCTCTGTAATTCTGTTGCACTGTAGAAGCTCTGTCATGAAAACAAATTCCTCGTATGTGTGAACATACCTGGCAATAAAGCTCTTTCTGATTCTGATTCATATTTTTAAAAAATTGTCTGAAACATTAGGATGAATTTCATTTCATTGTGTGCGTGTGTGTGTATGTATATGGCTTATCTTGTCGCAAAACACAGCTAAAAGTCCTACACAATGGTAATAGTTTGATTATTGTGTTTACATGTCTGTACTGCACTTCAATAATATGACTAAAGTCTTAACTCGATTTGTGTTTACGACGATATGCTTTAAGCATATATAAAGTAGTTGTAGCAGCCTCCGCCTTTGGATGCGGCAACTTTTAAACTCAAGTAAAGAAAAAAGCGGTTACGTCACTCACCAGCAAACGCGTGATGCGCAACTCCAATGCCAGGTGTGCGTTGCCACCGAGATCTCATCACATCCCTAATGATAATGCAATTTTATGTTTGATTGTTCAATTTTTGTACCTGAAAATCCCTAAAGCAATGTTTTTTTAACTTTTATCTTTGCTCTGTTGTATTTATATACACACTTGTAATTTATTGCGATTTATGCACTGCATAGAAAAAGACTTCATCCAAATCAATCTAAATGAATTCATTTTGAGATATATATACAAACACACGCCAGATTTTTCCCAATATCATGCAGCCCTAATATACACTTAAAATTCTTCCTGATGATATATTTTTAAAAACATCCAAAGTCCTGCAGGACGCATGGGTACCCTGGGCTTAACCCTCTAATCAAATCAGAAAAGGCTGCGACTTACTGAAATGAACCAGTTTATGCTGCATGTTTTTAAAATGAAACACGCTGGATGGAGTGGGATTGCATGGGAAGCTGGAATGCTAACACAGACGCTAAAGAAGATTACCTGCACAGCTCTTACTAGATGTCTGAACTCAAGACTCATCATTCACTATCTCTTAGGGGCAGCAAAACAGCAGGCGTTTTCCACTTACCGAATCATATTCTGCATCATCTCTCTCTTCATCCTCTTCTTCCACGTTCTCATACAGACAATCGTAGCCGAGGACTCTGCCTGGATCCAGCAGTTCATCTCCCTCGCCGTCATCAGCACCAACAAAAAAGCGAGGGTGATCCAAGTCCTCGTGCACAGACATGTTCACTACAGACAGCTGTCAGCCACTCACAGAGTCCCGGCAGAGGTCAAAGTGAAGGTTAGAGCTGGTAATATCCAGCCTCACAGCCCTCTTCCTGCTCCTCACAGACACTCATCTTCATCCTCTCTTTAACAGAGCACAAAAACACAACAACATTTTCAGGAGAAGTTTTCAATGTTTCTGAAAGACGTCTCTAATGCCCCTTTTCATTAAGCTGTATGGTTGTACTTTTTTGTCTATTTTCACAGTCAAGGGAACCAAAAAAACAAACTGTGCTATACCTCTTTTTGGGTAGCAGAATGGCACCAATAGGTGGAGCTAGACTTGTCGCTGAACAAGAGACTGGTTTACAGAATCGTGACCAGTGTGTGCAACAAGCCAGGAGTAAGACAGCAATGGAAGCTTCAATTTTTAAATACACAGCCGAGACTACTTAACACATATGAGCCATGGCTGACACAAACTCAAATAAACCTTGCCGTCTTTTTGTGACAAACCGCCACATGCTAAAGTCTGATTTATACTTCTCTGTCGAGTGATCGGCATGACCCACAGCACTTCTGCATGCTGTTTGTGTTGCTCTGCAATAACCCTTCTGAAACGCTAGCTGACAGTAAATTATGTTATGTTTCTCGGAGTCGAGTTTCTTCGCCTGTGTTTTGTTTTGTCCGACCTCTATAAGTCGCTAAAACTTGCTCATTGATAGGCGGCAACCGGTGGACATGCAACAACTTTATAAGGTGAACTCAAAACAACAGTATGCATCTAGAGCTACATGGCGGGACTCAACACTTGTAAACACTCACTCCAACGGGTTCGCGCGGTTCTTAATCCCGCCCACACTGGTCACAGCTACCAAGCCGACAAATCACATAGCTTGCAATACGCGTTGTTGCGACATGTAGTCACAATTTTTGAGAGTTTTTGCCTCAGCATCGGCGTCAGCCATGGCGAGGCCTATGACGCAGAAGTGTAACTCCAAACACAAAATCTGCTGCCCTTTATTGTGGTTTACAAAGGCGTCTAAAATGTGTGAAAAGTGAAAGTGGTTTTCTCTATTTTGTGCGCTAACAGTTAGGGATGGATATTGTTGAGGTTTTAACGGTACTACTACTTTTATCGATACCACTTATCGCTTCGGTACTTTAACGGTTCTCTTATCTGTATTTTTGTATTTTTTATTTATTTTTTTTTTTTTTACAAAAAAACAAACTTGAACAGCCTTAACAACATTTTGTTTTATTATTACATTTTTAATAATTGTAAAACAAATCAATAAAAATTTTCCTGTAATAGAACGTACAATGCTTTGAAGGAAAATGAATCTCAGTTTTCAACCATTCTTCTGGAGAAAACTCAACATGTTTGCCTTTTCTGGCAGAAGTTGGGTTCTTTCTTGGTTTATTGTGCTCCCTGCAGTTCTCTTTGAGCTGCAAAATGCAGTTTAATAATCAGCTGGATATCCCCTAGATCAGGGGTGTCCAAACTCGGTCCTGGAGGGCCGGTGTCCTGCAGATTTTAGCTCCAACTTGCCTCAACACACCTGCAAGTATGTTTCTAGAAAGCCTAGTAAGAGCTTAATTAGATGGCTCAGGTGTGTCTGATTGTGGTTGGAACTAAACTTTGTAGGACACTGGCCCTCCAGGACTGAGTGTGGACACCCCTGCCCTAGATTAACCGATATAGTTTATTATTAGGCTATTCATAGGCTTTATTTGTAAATACAGTGAAGTAAAAGCATTTTAAATATTTAAGATTTATTCAGGCTACTGCAGAGAAAAATACTGTTTTAATGTAAAAGAGTGTGTGTGTTTATTAAACTATTAATATTATACTAATTTAGATTGACGTTTTGTACTGTTAGAATGAGGATGTGAATAATGTACCGTTAGTAGCTAGGCAGTAGAAAACTTTTCATTTGTCTTTCTGCAGTTAATGCACTGAGAGATGCTTAGCCAGATTGCTTGCGTTTACGCTTAAGAAAACAAGTAGTTGCGATTGTTGCAACGAGCATTGTCGGTGTCCACTCTGGAAATACAACATCTTGACCGTTTGGTTCTCTCCGCCACTCCATTTATTTATTAAGTGTAAGCTCACGAGCTGTGTCTGTGTGGCGAGCTATGTGTGCGCGCGCATAACCGAGAACTGTGAAGGCTTTTAAACTTGACGCGCTCTCTGTTGTACTACTTTTTAGTACAAAGCATTTCTCGTGTGAGATTGCCAACTGTGCAGACGAATATCAAATATCGCAAATTAGAAAAGGTTGGTCAGTTAAATTATGCTACTGTAAGTAATGTTTATTCAGCAATAAGTCTCCAGTACCGATAGCAGAACCGTTAACATCAGAGCTTATCGATACTTGGGTCTTTTATCTTTTAGCACCGATACCGATAAAGTACAGAGTTTCGCTACCCATCCTTACACACAGTGCGTCTACAGTAAATTTGAAAAAATTAGCTCTTGAGCTCATGATAATTTGGCAACTTTCTGTTGTTCACCACACCTACCAAAAGGGTACCATTTGGCAGTGGAGAGACACAAGCATAATAAAAGTGATCTGTACCAATCCATACTGTACTGAACCGTACTGATCAGTGGAAATTAGGCATAATGCTTATCTAGATTGCATTATTAAGCCATTATTTGGATTTAAAAACCCTGGAATACTTCAAACAAAGTCCTTTTTCATTCTTAGTTCGAGGGCAAAAAAAGTTTGAAAAGGCTGAGTGACGGTATACTGTTGTCAAACCATCTGAGACCGCCGCACAGCAGTAGGCTGGGTTGTAAATGTTTATCCCCTAAACGCAACATTGGCAGTTGTGAGAAAAGAACTGTACATATCTGGCCTCCTCCACGAGAAGCCCCACCGCAGCACACCACATCATAACATGTTTTCTATTTGCAAAAAACAGGCACAGAATACAACAGTTTTTATAACTTTAAAAGACGTGGTGCAACACGGTGGCTCTTTTCATCTGGTGTGTGACCCCCTCTGAGACTCTAAAATCTATCCGTGAGTGACAGTATGTGTGTGGATACATCTGTAACAGCCCTGCTTCTAACTACAGTTTATTCATTCTTGGTGTGGTTGTGTTGGATGTTGATCTCCTGTTCGATTTACAAATTAATCAATCACACGACACCAATTAATCAGACGCAGCCACCAATTGAGTAACAGTCATGGACCAATGGTCACTTGAACGGTGTTTAGGTGCCAAAACAAACTACCCCAAAAGTTTGCTTTTTGGTTATGGTGGGCAATAGCAAGGCTTCGTGAAACACTGAAACTGTCGAAGCTTCGAAACGTTTCGAAACACCTATCTACAGATATCTTGGGTATCTCACGAACCTGTTGGAGTGTGGAGTCCCGTGAAAAAGCTCCAGATGGAAACTGTTGTTCTGTGTTACTTTATGATTAAAGTTGTTGCACGTCCGCCAGTTCCCATCTCAAAATAACCGAGTTTGTGCCACTTGTACATTAAGGTAGTGTTCAGAAAAAACAAAACACCAGCGAAGAAACTCGGCACAGAGGAACAAAAAACCTCACTGCCTGCTAGCGTTTCGTAAGTGTTATTGCAAAGAAACAAAGCCCGATCACTCGATGCAGAAGTATAAATCAGGCTTCACTCTGGGAACACGCACAGGCACCTAGGCTATATGAGACAGAGGTCTTTTCTGAAACGCTTCTGAAATGGCCGATGCTTTGAATCGTGATGGAAACCAAATAATTAGAATTAATTTTACTGCAGATTCATAACTAATCATGTGACAATTTGTCACAGGTTTTTCCATAGAGAATGAATTTTAAAAAATGGATGATGCAGTACTGATCTGATGGTACAAACTCACCTCTGAGAAGTGTCAGAATAATCCCCAGATGCCAACAAGTTCAAAGTCAGCGATGATTATCCTGCAAAAAAAAAAAAAAGATTTCAAGTACAGGTAAGTTATTTATTTGTTTAAATAATGCACACTAATAACAGGAAATAAAACCTCAAGTAGACCTTTAGATAGGACAGTTCATAAAAATAAAACTCCACAAAAGACAAACAAATCTTTGAAGCTTGAGTATTATAGTTTATTTACTGTGAAATTGTGTTTATGCGTTTCTGCAAAGATACATTTACATGAACATTCAGCATGATAGAGCTTTTTAAATTCCAGCCATGTGGACATCCCTGTCTGTGTATAAATACACAAGGGCCTAATCTAATTTGTGAAGCCATATATAAAATAACTGTTTAAACGCTCCAGAACTTAACAGAAATGCGATGTACTCATATTTTCCACAGAGATGGCACTTTTCTAAATTAAAAACAATGTTTATCATCAATGCACTTGTTGGACCATATCCTGCACACAACAAGGCAAACATCTGACCTTCTTTACCACTCCCAAACATAAATCAAGGAGAGGTCCTTATTAAAGATTATTCATACTAAATGTAGCATGACACAGCAAAGTGATTAACTGATAAAAGGAAAAGAAAAGCAAAATCACCTTTCAGATACTCAAAGGCAGAGTTCACCCTAACATTTTAATTGACTCATTATTTACTCACCCTCCAGTAGGGATGGATATTCTTTAGATTTTATTGATATCAATACCAATTCCAATACCACTTATCAATACTCTTATCAAGTAGATGCATGAAGTATGGAGTAGGGTTGGGTGATGCCGACCAATTTGGCCTAATGTGAAACACTGCGATGGACGATGGCATCGTTGTCATAGGCAGCGGTGAATTATCAATAATTTATCAATTATTGAATTTATCAATAATAAATTATTCATATGTAGCCTAACTACCTGACCCGCATGGTCTTTGTTTTACCCATAACCAAGTCATAAATAAAGATAAGTTACACACAAATTACCACCTGTCAATCACTTTTTCCACGGGACTCTGGCATGCATAGGCAGAGTGATCTGTGTCGTTATAATGGTGTGAACAAACTTGGTTGGTAAAAAAGGTGCACAATTAACAGTATCTGAGGTTTTCGCTAAAATTACTAAGGACAAGCGTGAAAGCAAAAGACTGAGGCAGTGTACTGACGTTGTGACACATTACCTGATAGATACAAAAGGCCGAAGAGTCGCTAGATAGAGACAAGTTTAATTAAACATCACGTTTAACAACTATAGTGAGACGAGATCAGCAGTACATCCTTGATAAACTTTCAGAAGTGCGCTGCTCTCTGTGGTTTTGTGCACAAAGCACCCGCTGACTGCCTGGAGCTCAGACGCAGGTGCGCATGCTGCAGTGCACGTCAGCGTGCGTGTGTGTGTGTGTGTCATCACGTAATGTGCGTTTTCAGCGGTATAGCGTGGAATTTTATACCGGCTCAGCATTGTGATGTCGATCAGCCATTGCCGATGAATGATGGCATCATCTATAGACCCAACCCTAGTATGGAGACATAAGTAAATAAATATGGCACATAGCTTGAGTTGGATGTCATTCTCCTAAGTATTGCACTGCTGTGGTCTTTTTTAACTTATTTAACACTTAACTCCAGTAATTTGCACATCTGGACTGACTGCATTCATGGTCTAATTACATAAACTGAACTGTGACACCCGTACCCTGAAGGTTCGGATCAAATACATGTAGCACTAGTTCGCTATTAACACTGAAGTATACAGAGACAAAGCAGCGCGACTATAATTAACAGTACTGTTTGTCTTGAAGTTCTCAGTCAGTACCCATCCCTACCCTCAAGTGTTCCAAACCTTTACGAGTTTCTTTATTCTGTCGAACACAAAATATTTTGTGGAAAACTGAAACTGGGTAACCATTGACACTCATAGTAGGAAAACTAATATAATAAAAGTCAATTACAGATTTCCAGCTTTCTTCAGAATATTCTCTTTTATTTTCAACAGAAACAAACAAAAAAAAAACTCAAACTGGTTTGGAAAAAGGTGAGTAAACGACTACTGAATTTTCAGTTTTGGGTGAACTTTCCCTTTGATTCCTTATAGAAGACACATTTTATAAATCCAATATTTTCACACTGTTTAACCATGTGCATCAACATTTTAATAACTACTAAAACATCAAATAAATTTCCCTTGTTTTAAGTTTTTGACAGCCCTTATTATTTAATAAACAGAACAACACTTATAACAGATGTAAATCTGTGGTGAAACACAGATGTAAATGGTTTCCGGTAAGTGTATATATAGATTAAAAAGAAACAGAATGCTTGATGATGAGGATAAATTATTCATAAAAAGAGGCAGAAGGATGAAGAAACTTTAAAGAATATTTAACTAGACATCATGGGTTGTGTCAGTAGTTCAAAGAGGTTATGAACTGTAAACGCTTCAAGCTTCTGCTGACACATGAAGTTCAGTTTAGTGACACTAAAGTGGCAGAAATTACTTTCACCTTTAAGTGTATTTAAAAAAAAGAAATTTTAAAAAATGAATAAACAAACAAAAAGGTTGCGACCTGTGGCTATTTTTTAACAATAATGGACACTCAAAAAAAAAAAATTTTGCCACTTGTTTAAACAGCTTATTAAAATGTTTAAAGGTGCAGTAGGCTAACGTTAGCATAATAGCACACATCCCTCGATTGTTGTGTCATGAACGCGTACCAAATATATGACTATAGACACCCTTATATAACACTAGATCATGTGATTCACCAGGTTGAAAACTCTATGGAGACACACTTTGTCAAGCGTAGTTCTTGACAGGCCAGCGGGTGCAGGAATTATATTTCCCCCAAAATGGGTTAAAGTTGGTTTTATATCAATATATCAATTATATCAATAGCCTAGTGGTTGCCGAGGTGCACACTGTGACCCGAGTTCGATTCCCGGCTCGAGGTCCTTTGTCGATCCTTCCCCTGTCTCTGCTCCCCAAACATTACTGTCAGTAAAATCTCCACTGTTTTATCCCAATAAAGGAGAAAACCCCTAAAGAAAATTACAAGTAATAATATAATTTCAGAAAAGTAATGTTTGCAAATTCTAAATAGTTAAATAAAATAATCAGCCAATGACTATAAAATACAACATTGTTCACAGTCAATGAAACAGTGCTAATGTTGTTTTGAAGTCATTTCTACACGCTATTTTAGACAGAATATTCAAAGTAACGTTAGAGTGGAAGCGTGTAACAAGTTGTCACTGTTCAAAAATGAACAAATGTGCGAAGATAAATCAAACTTCACCTCAGTAAAGCTGGTTAGTCAGAAGAGCTCTATTTACTTATGCGTTTATTCAACTAAATAAAAATCAGATTAGAAAAAAAAAAAAAATTGCTAAAAACAGAAATATCCTGTCGTTGTTTTATATTACACTGATGTCAAGACAACAAGCGACGTTTCATTTTCAATTGTGCTCGCTGATCCTCGTACATCGCTTGTTTTCATCTCCTTTTACTCATGAACAACTAAATAAACAACCCTCCCTTTTCTGAGCGAATCATTGGTACAACCCTCCCTACTCTACAAGAACTGTACTTATCCAGAGCGAGCAGAACCCTTCTAAAACCTTTGCCAAAATCACTCTGGACCCCTTACACCCAGCACATTGCCTCTTTGAACTGTTACCTTCTGGTCAATGCTACAGAGCACTGCGCACCAGAACAGCCCGACACAGAAACAGTTTCTTCCCCCAGACAATCCATCTTATGAACACTTGATGATAATGATGATGATAATAATCGTGGAACCAACATCACTACTTGCAATACACTTTTTACACACACATACACTTATTTAACAACACACTTTACATGCCAATTTGCACATAACAGCTGCACATATAATGTTGTATATAGGAATACACCTGTACATTCACTTGTCCATTTGTATATTTGCATTTAACACTTCTATTTTTTGAATATATTTATTATCTGTTTTTTGTCCTGTCTCTGAAATTCTGTTGCACTGTAGAAGCTCTGTCACCGAAACAAATTCCTCATATGTGTGAACATACCTGGCAATAAAGCTCTTTCTGATTTTGATTCTAAATGTGTAGGTCTATTTAACTGACTATATTATTGATGCTGTAAAAGGCACTCCATGAACTATAGCCAATAAAAAAAAAGAATACATAAGCTTTGCATGACTAAAATAGTTTAAAATCATACCTGTCTAAAACTCATACTTCAACCATGGTGTCATCCTTCAGATCGTGGTTTTGAACTGCATAACGGTACAGTATGTCCCTCAAGTGTACAAAAGTAACTCTGATATTGACTCAGGACTTAGAAAAGCTTGGATTCTGCATTTTTGGCAATACATCTTTCAAAAACAATCTTTCCATGGATACAAGGCCATGTTGGTCTTTCAGAAAGAAGTTCAGGTTAATGTTTGCTATTTGGGTGGCCATGCTTCACGTGCACATGTGAGTGACAGATCTGTCTGTGTGACAGGCTGCACAGAAATACAAATTTAAATTTGTTCAGACAGTTGGAGTTGCCTGTTGTAATTTAGTTATTTGTTGGCCTGGCGATTTTTTAATGGATGAACATTTTTAAGTCTTATGCCTTGCCCAGAATATAAAAATACATTTAAATACATTTAGATAATTTAATTTAATCATTACTGTCGGAATGTAAAGACGTTTAACCAGCACAACAAAAATGTTTCTGAAGACAATCACCTACTGCACCTACAGTTTTAAAACAATGCTTCTATTAATTCTTAATGCTGTTTTAAACTAATGACCTCGACCAAAGTAATCATTTGACTTTTGCGCCTTATTATTATTGAATGTTTAAAAAAAAGAATTTGTGTTTAGCCAATATGTGTTTGTTGACAGGGACCACAAAACCAGCACAGGTACAGGTTTTGGCAATAAATAATCAATAATAAATAAATAAATAAATACATTTTAGATTTTTAGAGAACAACAGAAGAGAAAAAGATTACGTAAAAGATCAGGTTCCATAAAAATATATTGTAAATGTCCAACTGTATATCAAAACTTTACTTTGAATTTCTAAGCATTCCATTCAGGCAATTTAAAGGCGATATATTCAATAATTTTCCAAATAGTTGTCCCATCCAAGTATTGTGCCAAATGTCACCCTATACTAACAAAGCATTTAATCAATGGAAACTTACCTAGTAATCTTTCATGTGACGTATAAATATCCATTTCAAAAAGTTGATGACAGGTCAACAGGTCAACCTTTAAGACAGGTTCTGTGGTCCAGTATCACAAAAATTAAAATGAAAGTCTAAACAATTACAATGAATGACAATTCTGAATTTATGCTTATTATAAAATAATGCTAAAGTAAACATAGAGGTGCTATTTGCCATCAACACAAAAGATATGCTGAAAACCCAGCAAGTGATCTGAGATCTAAACAGAGCCTTAATCCGAGGACATCTGTCACTGACACCACCTGTCTGACAGCACACAACACATCACAACACAACTCAACACCACACACAAAACGGAAATGATACCCTTTACCTCAAACAGAAGAGGGAATTCACCACCAAACAAACAACTAACGGTAATAACGTCAATTTAAATAACATAATAATATTGTGCAGATAACATTGTAGATCTATTAGTTACATGACGGGAGTTTAAAAGTGAATGTCATTCGACTGACAGCACAGATGTGTACTGTAATAACATCAAGTACAGTAGGATTTACCTTCACCTACATTAGTATGAAAGCAAAAGTCAAGGCAGGAGGTCAGTCATGTGCAGTCTGATGTCTCACTTCAAGCTGCTAATTTGCTCCAGCACAAATGTTCAACACGTGCACGATGTTAAAGATGATAAACTATACAATTATATTCTTACCTGCGGTAAAATAAATCCAAGTGAATCCAAAGCAGCGTGCTGTTATTTTAGCAATTCACACATAGAGAAACACTGAATGAGGGGCGCTAACATTAGCACGCAAGCTAAAAGCACCAGCAGCAAACATCACCATCATCATCCTTCAGCTAACGGAAACACGCGAACTATACATTTCTGATCCTCTGCAGGCCTTTAAGACACTCATTACAGTCATCTGTGTAACATGTCTGAATCCACTCCGGTGTAGGTTTTAAAAGTCAAAAAACGGCAGTAGAGGCGGAGTGTCGTCAGTCGTGAGGTCACAGTGAGGGCGGAGCTTTCAAACTAGAATGCGGGTTTTTTTTTAACCGTTTTACCTGATTTTACAAAATAGACCAATAGAGTTACGTCACTTCCCCCTATCGGCAACGCAGTGTATTTTTATTTCCGGTTTACCTTTGAATGAATGTGATACTTCTCTGGAAAACCTACAAATAAAAATATTAACATTGCACGATCTGATTGACTATTATTGGTTTTGGGCATGTGTCTAAATGTTTCTCTTTCAATACTGAACTGCTTTCTGAGTTTTAAAATGATTTTTGAAGTTATTAAGAATATAGGAATAAACTGTTGTTTATCAAGGAAAGCACATGTTTGCAACATTTTCACTTTTTAAGTTTGTTTCCTCAATAATGGATATATTTTTACTTTAATGCTAGTCTGAATATAAATTTATTCATTCATTCATTCATTTATTTGTCGGCTTAGTCCCTTTATTAATCCTGGGTCGCCACAGCGAAATCAACCGCCAACTTCATTCATTTATTCATTTTCTTTTCGGCTTAGTCCCTTTATTAATCTGGGTTCGCCACAGTGGAATGAACCGTCAACTTATCCAGCATATTTTTTAAGCAGCGGATGCCCTTCCAGCCGCAACCCATCTCTGGGAAACATCCATACACACACATTCATACTCATTCACTACGGCCATTTAAGCCTACCCAATTCACCTATACCACATGTCTTTGGACTTGTGGGGGAAACCGGAGCACCCGGAGGAAACCCACGCAACCATGGGGAGAATATGCAAACTCCACACAGAAATGCCAACTGACCCAGCCGGGGCTCAAACCAGTGACCTTCTTGCTGTGAGGCGAACGTGCTACTCACTACGCCACCGTGGCGTCAACCGCCAACTTATCCAGCATATTTTTTACGCAGCGGATGCCCTTCCAGCCGCAACCCATGTCTGGGAAACATCCATACACACACACACATTCACACTCATACACTACAGACAATTTAGCCAACCCAATTCACCTATACCACATGTCTTTGGACTTGTGGGGGAAACCGGAGCACCCGGAGGAAACCCCCGCAACCACGGGGAGAACATGCAAACTCAACACAGAAATGCCAATATAAATTTATATTATCTGTTATATGTAAATATTCCAACATGAGTACAATTCTTTATTAAATCTTCTCATATTACCTGGTAAAGGGACTAAGCCTAAAAGAAAATGAATGAATGAACGAATTACCTGGTAAGTCTTTAAATGTCTATAAATGCAACCAGTTTCATTATTTATTATTTACTGATCTATTAATGTTTTGTTCAGTTTCGTAATTTAAATGAATTATTATGTCCTACTGCCTACCGATATCTATACTACCTCATTCATTCATTCATTCATTTTCTTTTTGGCTTAGTCCCTTTATTAATCTGGGGTCGCCACAGCGGAATGAACCGCCAACTTATCTTGCATTTGTTTTACGCAGCGGATGCCCTTCAAGCCACAACCCATCTCTGGGAAACACATCCATACATTCCCATTCACACACATACACTATGGACAATTTAGCTTACCCAATTCACCTGTACCGCATATCTTTGGACTGTGGGGGAAACCGGAGCACCCGGAGGAAACCCACGCAACCACGGGGAGAACATGCAAACTCCACACAGAAATGCCAACTGACCCAGCCGGGGATCGAACCAGCGACCTTCTTGCTGTGAGGCGAACGTGCTACTCACTACGCCACCGTGGCCCCCTCTATACTACCTTTTAATTAATAATGTCACAAATAAATTCATAATCTAATAAAACTGAGTTCAAACGCAGTCTTCTTGGTGTTATTTTTGCAGCTGTACATTTTTATAATTATTTCATTTGATTAGTAAGAGTCACATACAACACTGTTATTCTATTTCATTTAATTTGAATATTAAATAGACATAAATGTTTTATGCTCATAAACAAAAAACATATAGAAAATAAATGTCAGAGAACTGAGATTGTGAATAATATGAATGTGTTTGTGAATCAGCTGTCCACTGTAAACAACCACAGTAAAACACCCACAGTTTTAATTATTACTTATTCTTCAGGACACAAAATAAATAAATAAATAAATCTGACATCAAAAAGTGTTTAGCACCCGTGTAATCATCTGAAATCTTTATTTGACAAATACTGACAAGTCCATACCAACTTCATCTGCTGTAAAGACAGCAACACAAATCAATAGACTAAAGTTCTATTTTTTTTTGGTTCAAACAGAAAACTGGATGATCTGTAAGTTTTTTTTTTTAAAATGTCAGATGTCTCATCTTGAATGCAGACAACAAAAAAACAGTCTAACCGTTTGAACATGCAAACTCCACACATAAATGCCAACCAGCCGGGACTCAAATGAGTGACCTTTTTGCTTTGAGGCGGCAGTGCTAACCTCTGAGCCAATGAGACACCCTAAAAATGCATATTTAAATAGAAAATTAATAAGACATGTTCTCCTACTGCCTGCTGCAAGAGAAAATATAACCTGTCTATTGAGTCAAGATATGAAAACCACTTTCTCACATTACGTCTTGGGAAGTCTAACTTATTTTTAGCTGCATTTAATCATTATAATCCTCATTAATGTAAAAATATAATTGAAATAAATGCCAAAGGATTCATTAAAATGAATCAGTGAAATGCCTGGTTTGGTAAAGTGATCAGCCCCTTGGAGTAAAAGATTATAAACTTGCTTAGGTGCAAGGAATCAACTTACATATTAAATTCCAGGTAAACTGCTCCATCTGACATCAGTAAGAGAGGTTATTTTGTATAAAAGAAGCTGTTTCGAGAAGAAGCCACTGTTAATAGTGCATGGTACTGTAAAGAATTCATCATGGTTGGGAAAGTGCTTTCAAAAGACCTTCGGGATAAAGTAGAAAGGCACAGGTTAGAAGAAGGCTACAAAACATTTCAAAGGCTTTATCTATCCCTCTGACCACTGTGCAGAGCGTCATTAAGAAGTGGAAAGTGCATGGCATCACCACATTGCCTAGACCAGGCCGTCCATCCAAATTGAATGAGACAGGAGGACATTGGTAAGAGAAGCTACCAGGGGGCCAAAGACAACTTTGAAAGACTTGCAAGGCTTTATGAATGGGTCTGGTTCTGTGCATGTGACATCTCTTTGGTCTGATTGACCTTTTAGTACTGAACTCCAAGTGCTATGTTTGGTGAAAAGCAAACACAGCACACCACCCAAAACACACCATCCCTATTGTGAAGTATGTTGGTGGCTACATTATGTTGTGGGGGTGTTTCTCTTCAGCTGGAACTGGACAGTTGGTCAGGATTGAAGGGAAAATGGATGCTGCTAAGTATATCCAAATTCTTGAGGAAAACTTGTGTCCTTTTGCAGACAACATAAGCTGGGCAGGTCATTCACCATCCAATAAGATAATAACACAAAGCATACTACCAAAACAACAACAACAACAACAGAATTGCTCCATAAGAAGGGGAATGTCCTTGTACTTGAAGGTGAGTGGCCGAGTCAAAGCCTTGATTCAAATCCCATTAAAAACTGGTGCACGGATAGATGAGCAGTCGCCGCTCAACAAAAAAATTGAAGTTGAGCAATTCTGTAGGTAAAAAAGGTCAAATATTCCCCAGTCAAGATGGGCAAAGCTAGTACAAACTTATTCAAAAGACTGATGGCCGTATTTAAAGCAAAAGGTAGTTCTGCAAGGTATTAAGTCAAGGGGCTAAGTTTTTCCTTTTTTTTGTTATTTATTTAAATAATTGTTTTGTTTTTTTCTTTCAATGGTTAGACCAGAATTGTAAATAAATCTGAAAAAGATATTTGGAATGTGGTTTAATTTTAGGCAGTTTGGCAAAATACAGTAACTATTTTAAAGGGGTATTTTCTATAGGCACTGTATTCTCTGTTGTACACAACCAGGAAAAAGAGGAAGCATTGCCAGACAGATTAAGGTTTTTAAAAACAACCAGATTAAAAATCATATTTTGTGTGTTTATTTTCATTCAAAAGACTGTTGTGAGAGAAACAAATGTTTACAACCTGAAGTCAAATAAATCAAATAGTAATAAATGAAAAACCGAAGAGAAATAATATACAGAAGCATCAATACAACTTGTAAAGTAATACTGACAAACAGAACTGAAAACACAAGGGTGATATAAAGGGCTTTATGTTATATATACTGTATATAGGGCTATATACGGGGCTATGTAAGGGGCGAACAAAAGTAACTCAGCCAAGCACAGGTGAAACAATTTGAAACAATGTTTTTACATTTGTGGTTTAGTTTTATTGTTTGTTTGTTTTTGGTACCATAAAAGTCCTAAATTTTCCAAGCATTCAAAAACTGTGATTTTAAGACCTGAAGATACAAATCCAAAAACTCTACCAAACATCAACTGTGACCTATTTTTGTAATCTGGACAGTATATTGTTAAACGGATTAGATTGTATTCCTGTATATAGTAAAATATACTTTAATCTTCCCAACTGTAAATCTGTTCACATTAAAGAACTTGACCAAGAAGGTTTATTTAAATTTTTCTTAACCGTTCATTGTATATTTTGGTACAAAGACAAAGCAGAAAGTAAGAATATGATGTCCAATTAAATCATACATAGAAATCTACATCACAGAGCGACCTCAAGACAAGGAAACTTTATAAATGCTACAAACATGTACAGCGTGAAACCATTATGAAAATTGTCCAAAAAGATGCAAAATACTATGTATTCATGTATTCTATCAGTGCTGCATGGACTTGGTTGTTACAGACTTTGGCCTCTGATTGCAACTTAAGCTACATTATTAATTTATCTGCTACATTAAGCTACATTATTTAATATTCACAGCATAATACTCACTACTCTTGAGTACTTTTAGAAAGACCTTTTTACTCACACTTTGTGTATATTTACAACAGATGCTTTTATTTACTTGTACATTTTTTGGCAAATAACAGTGTAATGTTACAGTGACCAGAGTGCCCACAAGATACACCAGAGGTCTCCATACAATGTATGGCATACATAATAATTATAATTATATTGTAATAAATTATATTGAGCACCCTCATTTGGTCTCTCTAACACCACTCTTAGCAGCAACCTAGCTTTCCCATGTGGTCTCCCATCCAGGTACTGACTGGGTGCAGCCCTGCTTATAGCTTCAGTGGGTGACCATGTGAGAGTTGTAGAGAAGTAGCTGCCGGTATCACCTACCACTTACTCGGACTACACTTCCCATGATTCATTGCATTGATCAATTGATTGAAACTCATTTTCTTGATTATTGTTGCACTTGTTCTATCATCTGGACTATTCAGGCACCACACAGATTATCAGATTATGGATAATTCTCAGCGTGTTCTTTGTTTATTGTGTTTTTTCCTTGTTCCTTGCTTTCCCTGTCAGTGTTCCTTGCATTTTTGATTCTTCGCTGCCTGTATTTGGATTACTCGTTTGGATTTCGTTTTGGAGGTCGCTGGGTCAGTTGGCATTCTGTGTGGAGTTTGCATGTTCTCCCTGTGTTGGCGTGGGTTTCCTCCAGGTGTATTGGTTTCCCCCCACAAGTCCACAAGACAACTAACTTACTGGTTCAGGAAATAGTGATTCAGAAATGATGTCCAGTGTTGTGTTGTGTCCTGCAAGACAACATTCTGTTCCACTATATGTCCACACATAGAATAACAATAAAGCTTGACTTGTCTTGACAAGATTAAGAGCATGTGACTAGAAATGAACACAAAATGTTACATAAAAGCATACTGTAAGTGTCACAATTTGGTCACCAAAGACTAAAAAAACTCAAAGGAGTGACAGGATTGACAACACCATAAAAGTCAGGGTGAGAAGTTCAGTACATGGTCTAAAATCATGAGCTAAAACTGTAAAAATAAATAAATAAATAAAAGATAAAAAACTATAGCTTTTTAAAGTGGCTCTTGCATATGGATGATTCACACATTGTAGTGTTTAAAAAATGACAAAAAAAAAATGTAAGACATGTCAGAGATGACATCCAGAAAGATCATGGAAAATTGCTGTTTTGCAAAAAAACATGAGGCCACTGCATGTTACACAAAACACTGTGTTGTCAAACACATTCAGAGATCCAATCTCTCATCATTGACAACCAAACATTCAGTGTCTTTCCAAAACAAAAGCTGGTGGCAGAAAATGTTTTTTTACACGTACACAATGGTCTTATAACAAACTATTGAACAGTTTTCATATATTCTTTACAGGCTTGTCTTGTTTTAATTAGTGTTAATAGCTAATAGATGCAGATGTGAACAGCTCAGCTTGGCTGGCAGGGGACACTATACTGTAATTACTTTTGATTCACCACAGGATCCAACCCCCCACATACTGTCCAGGAGCATGAAGGCAGGTGCTCTAAACAGTAAATACCCTAAACACTGTACGCCCTGAGGCAACTCTGTAAAGGTGCTAAAGGGTATGCTGATCAGCTCTCAGGAGTCTTTGCAAGTCTCCGCACTTATTTCAGATTTTTAAAAATATCTGTGATCTTCACTGCCTGATTGAGATAAAAATTAAATTTCATTGTTATACGTTATGTCTGTAAAAAATAAAAAATATCTTTTACCAAAGTATTTTCAGTGGAGTTTCTGTGCTTACTGGCTGCTCCTGATGGCCCTTATGTTTAAACGGTCTTTCATCACATTTTATGCTTAACAACTAAATGAATACTGAAGTCTTTAACTGATTGACACTCAAAAAAAATTGCTGCTTGTTCTATTTAAAATGAGCTCAAACAACACATTTTTTTGTTGTTTTTCAGTTTTTTCCCCGACAGCTTAATTCAAAAAATGCCATTTGTGCTGCTTGTTCAAACTACTTATTTAAAATGAGCTAAAGCGATATAGTTCTTGAGTTTTTTAGGACAACTTAATTGTTTTATGTTCAATTCACTTGTATTTGTAAAAACAGTTAAGTTAACTTAATCGATTTGAGTCAGAACAACATGAAGGAATTGTGTGGAACCCAGATTTTTTTACAGTGTTGTTTTTCTGTTTAATCAAGTTAAAATTGTAATAAAAAAAACATTAAGTAAACTGAATCGATTTGTATTAGGACAACATGAAGGGATTGTATGGAACCCAACATTTTTTTGCTGTGTGTATTTTAATTATATTTCATCAACGCTATAAAAGGAACCTTGTGAAATTGAAAACAGTCACCAAGTTCACCAGAAGTTTATCTATGGCTTAAAAACACTTGCTGTACATATAGCCCATTGTCTCAACCACTATCGCCGCATCCCTCTCACATCGAATATCATAAATTGTTTTGGAGAGGCTGGTGATACATCACCTTAAAACCTGCCTCCCACTTCATGCATATGAATTTGCATATAAAGCAAACAGATCAACAGATTAATAGTGCGCACTCTAGGGCATCTGTAAAATTAGGACAACCATATGAGGATGCTTTTTATTGATTACAGCACAGCCTTTAATGCTATCCTGAACTATGATTCCCCACTGACTTGCAAACTTGTCTGCCTACAGAGACAGGGTGGTGTTCAGCCAACAACCTGGCTCTTAACACCACCAAAACAAAGGAAAATATCCTTGATTTCCATAGGCACAGGGCAGTTCCTTTCTAAACTGTATTGACAAGTATGGTTTTACCCATACTTAAAATTGGTCCACTGCATTTAACCCCTCCTAGTGCAAACACACGAGTGAAGAGTGAAAGCACACACACAGTGAGGATACACCCGGACCAGTGTACCAGCAGCTCTTGCTTCCAGTCCAGGGAGCAATTAGAGGTTAGGTACCTTGCTCAGGGGCATCTCTGCTGGGTGTCAAAGATGGAGAGAGTGTTGTATTCACTTGCCCCGTCTTCAGTTCCTGACAGGACTGGAAATCGAACCTGCAACCTTTCAATTACAAGTCCAACTCACCTTTACTGCCTCAGCAGAGCTTAGAACACTGAAAAAGATTATTTTTACCTTGGTTATCAGCAGTCCAACCTGATGTCCTTTGGCAAGCACTAAAGGTGCATCAAAACACAGACAGACTCAAAAACAGATTCTTTGCCAAAGCCACAATCACACTGAACACACACAAGCACTGATTACTCACACTCACTGACCCCCCTTCTCCCTTAGTGCAATACATCAGTGTTAATTCTCAGTGCTATTCTTGTGCAGTATTTCTTCTATTTTTTACCCCTCATGCAGCGCAGCATCAAAACTCATGTCAATATCCCCATTATCAGCAGATTTTCTCTCACTTAGACTATATAGGTTGTATTTTACTTTGTCTTATGTATCTCTCTTTTAGTCATTTAAGCATCTTAAACAGAAACTCTGCAATTTTGTTTTATACTGTATAAATCGACAATGAAGCCTTCTATTCTAATATTTCACCACAGATTTAAGAATATATTTGATATATATTTTTTATTGTTTGTTTAAACTTTGTGTCAGTTTTTGTGAGTTGTAGATGCCATGGTAAAAGATGTCTTTTCATATACACTTAATATACATGAAATCGATCATTTATAATTGTAAAGAATTTCTTTCTTAGATTTAGTTATTGATTGCATTGCACCATTCATTGGGGAACCACATGTTGCATATAGATTTTTACACCGGATGTGTTTACTCAATTCTCATGGTCACAGACTCGATAGTCTGATCAACAGTCATTTAGAAAGAACAAACACCTTGCATTAAACAACAGTTATGTTTTGCCACCAAACAGTGTTATTATGTAAGCATAAGAGTATTTTGAGTACAGTCCCATGTCAAGGTTGATATACATGGATACCACACAATTATAAAAAAAATAACCAATTAAATTGTTTTAACATAAAGTATATATTTTGGCTGAAATGTGATATAACTTTTTATCCAATTAGGAAATGCCATTTTGCATTGTATAAACTACTTCTATTTATACTATAAAGATAACCTTAATTTGTGAAGTCTAGCTATCTTTAATAATTACGTTTAATAATGATTTTATAATGAATTATTATGGGTTTTGTTTAGTGTACCAACCAGGGGCGCCACTAAGGGGGGGGGGGGGGAAGTTAGGACGATTCTAAGGGCCCATGCACTCTTGGGGCCCACAGAGGTCTGCTTATAATTAATAACAGCACTATAATGTAATATAAATTATCATGGTAGCTTTAAATTACAAGTAAAACATTCATTCATTTTCTTTTCGGCTTAGTCCCTTTATTAATCCGGGGTCGCCACAGCGGAATGAACCGCCAACTTATCCGGCATTTGTTTTACGCAGCGGATGCCCTTCCAGCCACAACCCATCTCTGGGAAACACATTCATACATTCTCATTCACACACATACACTATGGACAATTTAGCTTACCCAATTCACCTGTACCGCATGTCTTTGGACTGTGGGGGAAACCGGAGCACCCGGAGGAAACCCACGCAACCACGGGGAGAACATGCAAACTCCACACAGAAATGCCAACTGGCCCAACCGGGACCTGCCCCAACCGGGGATCGAACCAGCGACCTTCTTGCTGTGAGGCGAACGTGCTACTCACGCGCCACCGTGGCGCCCTACAAGTAAAACAATTTATTAGAAATAAAAAATAAAAATACGGCTTATATCTGCCCCTCGTGTCTGTCACTGTCAAATTTGGTCAATATATGGTTCAGTCTATCAGTATCGGGAAGAGAGTTGATGCTTTGTTGAGTCAGGTAAACTGTCAAAGCAGCGATGTCCTCGAGGTTAACATCAGCTGCGTCCCAAATCGCATACTTATGCACTATTCCAAGCCATTGTGTAGTATAAATAGTGTAGGTAGTGCATTCAAACTGAAAACTCAAATAATTAGTGCACTTTAATTACCCGGATGATGCACTCAGCATCATTTATGGGTCTCGGCTTATTTATGGGTCTCATTGTAATATAATTCTTTGTCTTATTGATTTTTGTCACTGTTCCAGTGTATGCACATTGTATAAGACACTATTGCAGTACAGTAATTTAAATAGTTACACATTGGTGTTTTGTGTGTTTAGAAATGTAGAATTTTCAGTGAATATGTGATTACTGTTCCTCTTTTTGTACTACATTTACATTTGAACAATAAATCATCTGCTAGCTACAGTCATGGCCGTTCCTTTACTAAATACTGATAAGTAGTGGACAAAATCAATAATAAAATGCATAGGTCAGTATAACTACATTGCAGACAAAGAGTTTGGATAGCTAGCTTGGTAGTAGGGGGCCCATCCTCATATTTTTTCATGGGGCCTAAAATTGCTAGCGGCGCCCCTGGTACCAACCATCCAGACAAGTGAAAACAAAATTTAACTGGGAATTTTATCAGTATACTTACAGTTTTCTAAACATTTTACTGATAATTTAAGTTTACATTTTTGCCCGGCGAATTATTTAAATCAACAAAATCCTCATTACTAAAAGTCATATAAAAGTCCTCCTTGAGATCGGTTCGCTTTTTCACTTGGATTTAAACATGACCGGAAGAGTCGTGACTCGGTGTAATTGATTCAGACCAACGCTTTCAAACCATCAAACCATCAAACCACACAACGGATTCAAACAGGCCTGTGAATCGTTCACCTGATTCATTAAAAAAGAATCTGTTCAAAGTGCGAATCGGACGTTACATCAGTTTTCCCGCCCACGAGCAAAACTATGACGTCATAGCTGGCCATCTTTCTTTCTTTCTCTCGCGAGGCTCTTCACGCGTCTCCCGCCACACCTGCAACCTGCTCTTCTGATAAAATGTATGCTATAACTTTATAACCTGCACTATTATTGTTTAATTCTTCGATATTTCAGTAATACGAGTTAAATATACGCTGGAAAATTGGAAGAGAAGCATTGGCGTGTTTGTGTATAACAGTTAACGTTTTGTGATAATTAACAATGCTAGTCCAATTAACATAAGTCATCTCTGAGCAACTTGTCGATGATTCATTATTATGGTTTAAAGTAATGTATATTACTGTAATGTCATTAAAAATAATATTTTGCTGGATATCGTCGCGGTTTACGTTAGGTTGTCGTTTGAAACCGTTTTAATATACAAGAACTGACCGACTTCAAAGTTAACGTTAATCCTAAATAAGTTAAGCGGCAAATTCTAATGAAGCACGTTTGCTGTCTGTAACATGGTGTGATTTTTGGCACTGATATTGTAAAATATTTTATCCTCAGATCTCACCTAAATCTACCAAATATGGATGACTGGGAGGAAGATCAGGTAAGGCCGAGCACGCTTTACTAGCATCAAGCAAACGGTGGTTAACAGCCACGTGGTGTTCTATGCACTTTAAGAGTTGTATTGGGAGCACAAGTCATTCTTGTTTTATTTGATCACGTTAAATGTAGCTTATTTTACGGTTTGTCTGAAGCAAGCAAATTATAATTCCAGTAATGTACATTTAGTAATGTAAATTGATGAATTTATTAACATGGTTGTAAGTTAAGTCAAAACGAATAACTTATAGCAGGATTCAAACCTATTTCTAATATATTAATGTTAATTTTATAACCCTTTTACAGAGTCCCGTTGTGTCTTGCAGCTCAGGATTTGGTAGGTTTTTTTTAACATCCCTTGATCAAATACACAGTTCACAGAAATTGCTTAATCTTTATTGCTTAATCTAAAAATTAAAACTTATGTATGGACCTTTATTTATTTATTTTTTACTGTTCAGTTTAAAGCTAAAGATATCTTGAAGAAAGCTTAAAACCTGTCACCTCTATAGTAGTAAAAAACATACTATGAAAGTTTATGGTTACTACTTTCCAGCTTTCTTTAAAATATCTATTAAAATATTTTCTTGTAAGAAAAAAATCTTAATAGGATTGGAATAGGTTACTTTACCTAATTTGGTTTGAACTCCTTGGGTTTGTGTGCTTAACTTGGTTACTTGGATTCCTCAACTTCCATACTAAAAAAGTGAATGGGTCTCAAATTATATAATTTTTTTAACAGAAGAAAAACTTGTAGGTTTTTGAAAAAGGATGAGTACATGATGGCAGTTTTTTTGCTGTCCCTTTATGCTGTTTTGGTTTGCACACTTGCAAATTTTATGCCATCAACAAACTAAATAATTTTAAAAATTATGAATATAACTGAATCTGAGACGAAGGGTATTTTTGTTGGGGAGTAACGGTACATGTATTCATCCTAAATCTTCATCATATTAGGTATATGTACTCTAATAAATACAGTCAATCCATTTGTGTTAGTCATATGTATTTTTTAGTAGAAGAAAATAATAATCGATTACCTTATTTGTGCTGAATTTATAAAAAAATTGCTAGGTGCTCATCAAGTTCCATAAAAGGTAAAGAACTACTATGAAACAGAATGGTTATCAAAATATATAGTTCTTATTAACAGTAAAAAATAAAACAAAAAATGTATGCCATATACAAACTTTAAATATCAAAGTATAAAATGTTATTTGTAACATACAAAGCAAGTTCAAACTGTTACTTTGGTACAGCAATATAAAACCTTGAAAAATTGTTGGAAGAATCGCCTGATAAGTAAAATACCACACATCCTGTATTTCAAAAAAAAAAAATGTCTGAAATATTTTCATCTAAGTAAAAAAACAGTAAATTATCAGTTTGACTCTGTCAACTATAATGCACATCCTGACATTCTCACTGCAGGCTTTTGTTATTTATGTGGCTAAATCCAAATTATATGTGAGATGCCAGTTCAACTTAATATAATCTTTGCATTTAAAACAAATGTAAAAGTATATTAAAAAAAATATTTTCACAAAAAAAAAATTGTTTGGCTGCAGTACCATACATTACCACTAGATGACCAAATTACTCGTATTACTCCACTCAACAGTGGAGCCCGGATGTCATCTGGTGGTAATGTTAGGTCGAAACAGATTATAACTTCAGGTTTTGGTTTAGTTTTTCTAGCAGCTTTAAAGTAAAACAGGCTATATATAAGAAATGTTTTATAACCATTATATATGTGTTCATAAACCTAAGTTCTTTAATTTGTCTTTTTGGACTTTCACGTCAGCAATGATCTAAAATGTTTCTGATGTAAAACTTACAAGATCTGTGCGTTATAACAATTACATTTAAAATGAATCAAGATTTAAATATTAGCTGGAGATTAAATTTTCACATTTTTCAATGTGCTTGGCAGTTCAGGGGCTAATTTTTCGCGGCTCAATTAGGTGGAGGTGTTTTTTAGATTAAAGTTTCTGGTGTTGTAATCTGATTTTATGAGCCATATCAGTAAAGTTGCAAAATCAGATTCAACAGTTTACACCGGTGTTTAAATAAACTGAAAATTTAGTATGTATTTAGTAGAGGTGTAACGTACATGTATTCGTCCTGAATCTTCACAGTATTTGCTTCATGTACTCCGATGAATACAGTCAATGCTGATGTGTCAGTCACTGCAAACACCACAACAGTGCAACAAGTGAAGCTATTCTCAAATAACACATTTGCACTTATATACACAAGATTCAGTAATAAAAACTTGTGATGCTTGCCCTGCCTCAGAGTTCTTATTGGTCCTCTGCTGTGGAGCTGACAGTAGTGCTGCAGATTTTGATTATTATTTTAATATTTCATTAATATACCACTGATCCTTTTTATTAATTTCTTTTTTTAATCAGTCAAAAAGCGGTTTTCATTTTCTTTGATATTATGCACTATTCTAACTAAGCAATGGCAATTTTTATTCCACCAGAAATAGCGTTACTAATTTAACTGGATGATAAAATAAAACAAGCTGCACAGTGCTTAATTGATGAGCAAAACAAATAAATACATAAAGTAAATTTGAGAAGTTTTCTGGCATTTTCAGCCATTTAAAAAAATGTACCATCAAATAAAATTTAGATTTAAGATTAAAATTATATGAGACATTTATTAGATAAAGCAACAATATGCCAAATAAATACAATAGGAAACTTGAAACATTGTGGGATATGTAAGTTGACTAGAAAACAAATATACATTTTCATTGTCTTATAAATGGAGTCTTCTCCTATATTTAATTTAAAATAGCTGTGTTCAAAATCTGAATATTGTTTTTGACTGGAACTTGCAGGATGCTAGCTGTGCTTTATGCAACAAATTATCAATGTGTTGTCCATTTTTAAAAAGCTGCACTTTTAAAGCCTGTTGTTTACATGTTAAATGATAAAGGTTTTCAAATGTTACATTAGATTGTAATGTTAGTATTTAGCTTAAACTTGTAAAACTTCAGAAGGAAAAATCTTTATAATGTTATATTAGATTAATGTTCGCTTTAGGCTTAACACGCTACACAGCTTGAAAGAAAAAAAAGAACTTGCTGGCTCATACAATACTGCCATATGACACTATGGCCTATACACACAAGGCTTTTTAATTTTGAATAAGCCCCCTCAAATGCTTCAGGTGAACATCCTAATATAAAACTTGCTGCATTTTAAAATTTGGTTTGTTTAAATCAGTGATCTTAACTGTCTGATTGAGATATAAAATGGATCTCACATCAGACAACTGCTTAATTCTATTGTCCTGCACCATGTTTTTAAAATATGGAAATTTATTTTACAACAGTATGTTAAGTGGAGTTTCTGTGCTCCAGGTGCGTGTTCAAATGGCTTTTCATTTCGTTTTATGCTTAAGGTAATTTCTAATGTTTTTCCTGGCTAGCTTTTTTTTATTTTATTTTATTATTTTTTTTCTTTTCATCTTCTCCCTCTCCAATCGCTCTGTTGCTTTTGTCCTAAATTTTGTTGATACCATAACCTTCTAGCGGCCATCAAACAAACTTCTGGTGTACTGGTCTAACAGGTTATATCGGAAGTGTTATACAAAACCGGAAGCGATGCATTACATGGATATTCTTAAACGAAACATTGATTACTATTTTAATTGATATATTTTGTAATCAATCTTTATCTCTACTTGACGAGGCGTCTAAAAATGCGATGTTCATGTGCGAAATGCTGCAGAAGACTCCACTCATACAGGTCCATCAGCTGCGTTTGCATAGAAAAAAAATGGCAATATAGACTCTGTATCATCTTGTGCACATGCAAATCAGAGTCCTTTCTCTACTCGCATGCACAAGACTGAGCAGTTGTTGTCCAGTGCGTTTGCTGTTATGAATACAGTGCTAGCATTAGTGTTAGGAGATTTGAAGCTTACTGAATCTATACAATTACTGTTTTTCTGTTATTTGAAGTTTGCGCTCAATTCTAAAGTTTTATTTCTTTTGTTTTGTACTTTTGCTTCAAATAGTTTTTCCATTTCTGTAACTGTATTAAAACACTTATGCCTATTCAATTATAATTCCTGTTGTACTGTACCTGTATCGAACCGTGTCCCCAAAACCAAGGTACATACCAGACCATGACCTCTGTGTACCCTTACACTCTCTGTATGCATGTGTGTATGTATGCATGTATACAAGGATGTAGAAATGAAGATGACTATCCTTTATTCACATTGTGAGTTTATTAAAAACAGCACTGGGTAACAACATACAGGTTTAAATGAGTTCCAAATGCACTTGTATGTTATCAAACCAAAAAAAAAAGTGGTTGCATATTGTCAAATGTGGTGCTTTTGATTTCTTTTACTTGCAGGTCTAGGCTCAAGTGGTTCTGATGGAGGATTCAAGAGCTTTTATACAGGTTCACTCATAGATTCTGTCTATAAAATCCACTACCTGGAATCAGTTTAGTTCTAAAAAGCATTGGACATTCTTTTAAAAGTGCTTAAAATCAAGCTGTAGTGAGTAATCTATATTGATTCTGGGTCAGAATACAATTGTGTGCGACAAGGGCGCTGAAGCGCTTGTAGTAAAGTAAGATCAGCAAACGTGAGCACAAAATAACTCAACATACAATAGTTGTCAGTAAGTAAACTAAGTCACTTGTGCTTAGCGCTACGTCCTCTGCCATGTAACAGCCTGCCTTCCCGGTAACATGACTAAGGGCGTACTCACACTATGCTATCCAAACCGTGCTCAGGCCCGTTTCCCGGATAATTTTAGAAGTGTGAGTGCGCTGAACCGGGCTCAGGCACGGTACAGTTGGCCGGCCCTGGCCCGGTTGGAAGACGTGTGCCTGTGCCCGGTACACTTGGACTTTGGCGTGGTATGCTTGTCGTGAGAGTGCAAAGCGCGCCTAAGCCCGAAACTGAAGAGGAGATGTGACTTTTGGGGACTGTTTCATATAGATTTATTAAAGAGCCCATATTATACATTGAAAAGGTTCATATTTTGGTTTTGGGGGTCTCCAACAGCAGGCTGATCTGATTGCATGGTCAAAAAAACACTTTCATTGTCTTATAATATGCATTTATTTTTACCTCATTATCCCAGCGACTCCTATATGAATCGTTCAGTGATTCATTTATTCCAAAACCCCTCCTTAGCACGATGCTAAACTGCGCTGATTGGACCGATGACCCAGTCTGTTGCGATTGGTCGACAGCGCTCAGTATGATATAATGCCCACCACGGCTTATCAACATTGAGGTAGTCATAGCGTGTGCGTGAGCTAATCTGCTAACACTCGTTTTTATCGGGATTCGCCCGTATTTCAGACACCTCACCCCCGAAACTAGCCCCCGATCTCCCAGCATATCACTCTAATTCTTAACCAGAGGTAAAAACAGCAACATACATTCAGTATTAGTGCACACAGCGGCAAAAGCGGAACCATTATAAACAGCACGGCCGCACGTGTGTAGCAGAGCTCATGGTGGCCATAGCAACGACAAACAGCAGAGGAACACGCTTAAATGCATTTTAATCCGTAAACACAGCGGCACGCGTCGCGTTTACAACGTGCTTTTAGACGCGATATGAGAATACAAGATAACCAGAGACACTACAAGCGGTTACAAGTTACAAAACACAGTTAAACGCATCATTTACAAGCTAGAGAAAACAATGAGGTGACCGTTTTAATCGCACTTACTCACACTTGCTGGATAGCAGGCCAAAGAAATGTCCTGGTGCTCCGAATCCTCCGTTGTAAGCACTCCTCGGAGGGGGAACAGCTCATGGCTGGGTTTAATGGTGAGGTATTTCTGCAGAAACTACTAACTCTTCAAAGTCTCATCTCTGGGTTCTCTGCACACTTCCAATATCCAGCTAAGCACAGTGCTCTTCACGGTGTTGCCAGATGTAGCTGACTTATTTCAGCCCAAACCCTGTCCAAAAGGTTTACCTGCACAATCAAATTTAAACCCGCCCGATCTGGCAACTTTTTCGCACCGCTGTTGTTTGTGGGTAGTGTTGGGGGTTTCGAATCTGCGTGCGCATAAATGGGCGGGGCTTTATGTTTCGTGTTCACGTCATGCCGAAACGGCTAAAGACTCTTTAGCACGGCGACTCGTTTGAGGAACTATGAGTCGACTCTTTTACAGATGAATCAATAGTTTTAAACACTTTGCACTTTCAGATTTAAGCCTTAGCTGGACATTTCACTTCACTTAGAGCTGTGTGACACACTGCATACAAGCTCATTTTCAAAAACCCATAATAGGGGCTCTTTAATCATTCTTACTGTTTAATGAACGCACACTGCTGTAGATTATTAAAGACGCAAACCCCTCACTGCACGACAGCTGCGCCTTTAGTAAACCTAATTCCTGCAGCACGAGGACGTCATGATTGTTTATGAGCAGTGGCTGATCTGTTCGGCGGAATATTTGACTGTGTGTCACTGCATATCAAATGACTAAAACGATATAATCATATAAAGAAATCTCCACTGAAATCTCTGAGAACGCTTCTCTTACACTGAATAGCGCATCATCGACGACGTAAGCGTGCCCAGGCCTGAATGCAATGAGAGTGCGGGCCGTCGGGGGAGAGGGAAGGGGGGACAAGCGTGCTTTGGCCCGATTAAAGGGAACTGTACATAGTGTGAGTACGCCCTAAATCATATTAGACTAGCTAAACTAAAGTAAAATACACAAATAATAATCAGATTATTTGGAGAAAAATATTGTTGTATTTGCCCAATTCATGCCAGGTATGACAGCACGTGGTGAACAGCTCGAAATACAGTTGTTAACATGTTGTGAAACATTGAGCTTGTCCACTTTTGCCTACTTCTAGAGGGATTTGAAGGTATTCTAGAGGTGTTAAATGTTATAAATGAGAGATTGAATACCATTTACATGCCATAGTGAAAGCAATTAATTTAACTCTGATCTTGGGGGAAAAAACACTTTATTTTGTCTCATCAGTTTAATTTTTTGTGAACTATAAATAAATCAACAGTTAATGTTGTAAATTCACGATTCAGGTTTTAGCTGTTTTAAAGCTTGCACTTCAAGATGCTACAGAAACTAGATACTTGTGATGGCAATTATCCAGTTTTCCTCAAAGCTAATGTCTTAACGGAAGCTCAACGCGCATGAATCTGTTAATCTCATAAAATAGTCAAGTTTCATGACTTGTTAGAGTTAGACTTGGATAACTATTTTAAAGTGAATGTAGTGGAAAAGCTTTAAATGACAGTAGGCTAAATTAAACTGTCGTTGTCCTTTTTAAAATAAAAAAAAATATTTGTGAAATCATTCATGGACTATTTTTATCAAAGTTTGCAGCCTTATGCTTATCCTTTTATATTTAACAAACTTTTGAATGAAAAGCCATTTAAAATTAACATTTCAAATTAACATCTGGCTTTATCAGTATTGCAAGTTTAATTAGTCACAATGTGTTTATTACTAAGATAAAGCTGCTTCATTCTTTCAGTGTATTAAAGTGACCTTGAGCCATGTAAACCATCCTGTTTAAATACTATAAATAGTAGATTAGTTTATGTATTATGCTGATGTATGTTTTTTTTAAAAGTTAAAATAAGTTTTTTTTAATTATTTTTTTATAGTGAAGTATGCATTGCGCTCCTGTGTTGTTAGATTTTGGTGCGTTGATCTTATAAACGGAATAACTCATAAGGTCGTGATCCACACTCGTTGAGTTATTGCTTTATATTTGTTTATTTCACATTGTTTGGAGATATAAACCCAATTTTTTTGCCTCAACTTCTTTCTCAGTGTGTGTGTCTCCTTCCTCAATCAACCACTTTAAAATGTGATCAAATCTTTACCACAGAACATTTATAACCAATACAGCACTTAAAAGAACTGTTCCAACCCTACTTATGGGGACTAAAAATATCAAATTAACCTGTAAATAAACCAGTAAATTAACATTTCTCAAACACAAATGGAAAAGGAATTGGCATCAGCTCTGCCAAAACGAGTTTAAAAATTTTTGGCTAACATTTTAATTAAAAAAAATAATACTAATAAATATTACTACTAATAACTTATTAATGTAGATTTTATGTAGTAAATTTATATATTTAACAAATAAAAAAAAGTACTTATTTCTAACTTATGCAAATTTATATATTATAAATAATTACTTTTGTGATGTAGAATTTTGTTCATACACCCACCCCTTGAAGTGACAGATGAGGGAGACAATGTGCAGCACAAGTTTGGGGAGCACTGATCTCTTAGTTGAGAACCAATTTTTAACAACAATTTACGATGTGTATGACAACCACTGCAGGAATTCACACACTTTATTTCATTTTTAGGAGGTGCTGGAAATGACAGGTCAAACAATGAAGGTTTGCTTCCATTTTTCTCCAATTTTTTTTATGTAGTTTGTTGCAGGATACCAGACAGACCACAACTAAAATGACTGAACATAAGATTGTGATAGCTTTTTTAATTTCTTATACAGTCAAGAAAAGTGCTGATTTTCTGCAGCTTGCTTGTGAGGCATAATGTGGTGAAATGTGATTTACATAACTTATATTATTTACAGTAGCTTTAGCTTATGAGCTCTAAGTTTGTGTGGCAATCAAAATGTGAAATGAGATCAAAGTCTGGACAATATAGTTACAAGACATGCCAATCAAATTGAAAATGACATGCATAATGACATTAAATATATTGAGCTAGCCTTCCTACTAGATTTAGTTTGTGGTGACGAGATGAATGCAAATGCACCAATGTCTGTTTGTTTCTCTGTTTTTGGTCTTGTGACCTGTCATTAAAAGTGCTTGAAGGTATGCAGCACACAGATCTTAACATCGCAAATCTCGTGTTTGCAGGTACTGAAGGTGGTTCATGGAAGATGACTGGTGATTCGTTCAGGGGCAGAGGTAAGAAGGGGAACTATTGAGTCCGCAACAGTGAAAAAACGTGAAGTCTGCGTGAAATCAAATTACAATGTTTATTTTACTAGTTCACGTTGTTATGATGGGCGAATTTGTATGTAGCCAACTTGTATAATGTGAAAGCTATGATCTTATAATATGTCATGTTTTCAGGAGGCAGGGGAGGAACACGAGGAGGCAGAGGAGGCTTCAGCAATTCTTTTAAATCAGGTGAAATATGCAAGTTTGCTTGGAACTTTGTTATTTTAGGTGTTTTTGCTACTGTTTTGAATTGTTTTTAATCTAAACAATCAGTTTAGCAACCGCAAAAAAATGGAAGTTCTCATCAAATTAAACTTGCATAAACTAGTTTGTGTTTTAAATTAGATTGAGTTTATTAATTTAATTTTTATTCTGAGTGTAACACCAATGCCCAAGGTTCAGTTCATGTTTATAAAGACACTGATTGGTTTAGGGGTGCGCCAATCCCAATACTTGGATCGAGCGTTCATGACAAAACAAACTTTCTTGAAGACTAATTGTTTCTGTTAGTACAAGTAATCGGTGGAGAACTGCATTTAGTTTTGCATTAAATGGCTTCATTTTGACCTGCAACATGAAGGTCATTGGTGTTTGTAAATCATGTTGCGCTGTGTCTTGGATCAGCAGAACGGATTCACTACACTGAAGTAACCTAGAGAGTGTTACCTGTTCTTCACACACAAAATTGGCCTATTTAAAGTGTTAAATTTGAAAATGCTCAATAAAACACTGGACAGATCCTCAGCGCAGATTTTTTCCGCCTTTTCAGCTGCTGTTTTAGAAGTGCCCGTTTACTGACTGCAGCCAACTGCTGTTCCGAGTGAGATGGTCACTCTGTGCTTCAAATTGTGCGCGTCGTGCAGTAGAATAAAGACCCGTGTGTTCAATGCGCTGCAATTTTATAATCTTGCTTCAGTTTTATTCGTGTAAATGAATTCAAATGAGAGGTAATCAAAATTGGTTACTTGTAATCATGTTTGGATATAGCCTACACGCAAAGTCATGATTATTATCTTTTTTTTTTGTTTTGCTGTAATTTTGTTTTGGGGGCTACAAGCCGTGTCCCTGTGATGCAAGCGCTTCATTCAGGCACCGGCAGCGCAGACGCGACATGCATCGCTCCGTAAGATTCTTACAATAAATTTATTCTCTCATCCTTCCGACTGAGTTTATTCTTCCGAGGGGAATACTTTAAGTGCTGCGAATAGTCTTTAAAGCCTGGCTCATTGTGGTCAAAGTAGTTTATTTTAAATTAACAAAATTTAAACTGACGGCCTGGTGCATATGAATGGTCATTAACAGAAAATTATTTAGCCTAATATAGGCTACTCTGAAACTGAAAATTTCACTGTCCTTGTATTTGCTGAAGCATAAGCGAACCTTGTTTTGAACTTCACCTCAAATATTCTTGTTTATTTTGTAGATAACTGACCAACAAAATCACATTAAAATCAACAAATTATAGGATGGAATGTTAGAGGGTATGAAAACTGGCCTCAGACGGTTTAGTCTGCTTCAAACCTGCAGAAAAATGTCAGGCTTTGCTAAAAGGCTGATTATTTTACCAACAATTAGGGTCAATAGTGGTAGCCTATTGCAGATTTCAAAGAAAAATCTTAATATTAAAAAAGGAAACATAAGCTGGACCACAACAGATCATATGAATTTCCTAACGAATGCTCAAATATTGTAGCCCAGGGGTGCTCAACCCTGTTCCTGGAGATCTACCTTCCTGCTGATTTCAGTTGCAACCCATATCAAACACATCTGCCTGTTATCAAGTGCTGTTCAGGTCCTAATTAATTGGTTTAGGTGTGTTTGATCAGGGTTGGAGCAGAACTTTGCAGTAGGGTAGATCTCCAGGAACAGGGTTAAGCAGCCCAGATGTAGCCCATAGTTTATAGCACACATCAGATCTATAGGTCTGTTATTTTATACTAAAGAAAGAGTTTATCACCATAACTATAAAAACTGTATTATGTTAATAAGAATAGAAAAAGGGCACAGTATCGGGATCAGATCTGTATCAGTGGATACTCAATTTTGGTATCAAAATCAGATCGGTTCCCAAAAAAAAAAAAAGGGTATCTGTGCATCCCTGGCTTGGTTCAGATTGCTGAGGGAGCAGGGCTTGTGGTGTGGCACCAGCAATGGTATAGAACACTAGATTCACCTTTGACTGACTTAAATAGCACTAGCTTCAATTGTTCTTGTTAGGGCGGTCAACTGATCTGGATAAACTAAAAATGAAATCTCCACAGCAAAAAAATCATAACTCTGTGCTAACATACAGTATATTTGGAATGTTACAAAATATAAATACACTATCTGATAAATATTGGCATAAATCGCTGCTCTCCCTTTAAGGCATGGTTCAACTTTCATACTGTAATTGTTTGAGTTCATGTGAATACTGACCAAGACAGGGTTTCTGCATAAGACTATTTGATGGGAGTGCACCAATATAGTACACAAGCGCTCTGAGAAATCAGTGGAGTTATTTGCTGAGTCACTTGTATGACTGAGGAGAATCAGTAACTGGTACATGACGGTTCTATCAAATTTCCTGAAGCTTGACCAAAAGTTTAAGTCATGCTATCATAATTGGTGAACGTTTTGAGAAGTGAAAAGGTATTAGAACTGTTATTTTGGGGTATTGACAAACTTGTAAAGCTTAACTCACACTGTCATAGAAACAACTTAAGTCTTAGTAATTTTCACGCTAAGTGTTCTTGGTTTCAGAAATTGATGAGAATGGCAACGATGAAGGAGGTAATGTTTGTTTATTTCAATTAATATAATGGTTTTGTCTATTGTATTGTTACAGTATTGACTCGTGTGTGTTTGTTGCAGGTTGGAAAGGAGGTGAAAGTGGAGGAAGAGGTCGTGGTGGTTTTCGTGGTGGTTTTCGCGGTGGTTCCCGTGATGGTTGGTGTTGGAAGAGATTAATATTAGTTGTTCAACAAACTTGCATAAAACTACGCGGAGGGTTTAATACAGTAGGCAGTGGTGAAATTTGTAGTTGTAGCAGGGATGTGATTCTTCCGTATAAACGGATTTCTGTATTTTCCTAGCTCAATGGGGCAACCCCTGTGATTTGCGCAAATCTGAAGTTTTTAATTGGGGGGATCGTGAGGTTCATCGTCATCAAAGCAGACGACCTGATAGTTTGCCCCTTTTGTGTAAATCATTGTCCACACGATGCAGTAACTGCTTCATTCCAGACGTCATTCAGGGATGTTACTGTAGACTTGCCTAGGCTGTTGTGTATAATATTGTGTAGTCCTATAATGTGAGCGTATGAGGAAGCCATTGATTTATGAAATTGTTTTAAATGCATGCACGGCTGTGTACACTTCTGCTTTCTCAATGGCATGTCACGACCACTTGCGCTCTTTGTACATTATAAATAAATCCAGAACGCACGTTTGTTACTATCTTCTGCAATTCATCAGTTCTTATGTCATTTATAAAGTGCCGGGCACCTTAAACTTAATACCAGAAAGTTTAGATGATAGGCTATTACAGATTTATAAAAATATATTTTATAATTAAAACTACGAAAGCTTTTTTAATAAGGATTATGCTGAAGGAGAGTTAAAGTATATTAAGCTACTCAATTCAAGTGGGCTTAATATTTTAAGGCCTTTAAAAGATTTTGTGGCAGTTCAGATTAGTAGTTATATATCGTGTAGAAATAAAGAGTCGACTACATTACAGGAGAAGTTAAATCCTGTGGACACGAGCACTACAAAACCGAGTTAGTGGCACCATCTAGCGCCGGTGTGTAATATCGGTCTCCACGTCGTAGAAAGTACTGTAAAAACCTATTAAATATCACTTGGGTCACTATCAAACATTGAAACTGATTTTACTTGAATCGTGTGGCCAATATCAAATATTTTTATAAAAATATTATTATTTTTAGATGTATTGTTTCAATTATTTAAACACACGCACACACACATCGTCTTCCTTTTGTTTTTGTCCTCGGCTGATCACATACCTGTAGTAGTGCAACAAGACTACCTTAGACCAATCATAGTTGAGTTGCTTTGTGTAAGTTTCAGTCTGTTTGGTTTTTAATTTTTTTGTACTACAGTATAAGTAATGTATATGCAAATGAAGAGACTGCAAATGTAAAATTTCTGCATAATTTTTTTTCTTTTTTTCAGAAAATTGTGAAAATGGAAATGAAGGTAATACTAAGAATTGTGTCTTTTTTGGCTTTGCAAATTTTTTATTTTTTTTATTTTTATTGACCACCCCTTCTATTTGTCACAGGTTGGAAAGGTGGTGAAAGCCGAGGAAGAGGCCGAGGTGGTTTCCGGGGTGGTTTTCGTGGTGGTTTCAATGATGGTTTGTTGGAAGAGATTTGAATTTTCATTTGTAAATTGAAAAAATGGCGAAAAGATTTAAGCAAGTTTGATATTTGCTAGTCAATTTTGTAGTTTAGTTCTAATAATTTGGTTTTCTAAACATTTGGGAAATGTAATTATTTTTGTCTTAAGGTGGTAACGATGAGTCCGGGAGAAGAGGCTTTGGAAGAGGTAAGTTCCTTATTCTTTGTATGTGTATAATTGTTTTATTACATTTTTTTATTTACACTTAACATTTATTTTTGCCTTCCAGAAAATGAGGAAAATGGAAACAATGAGGGTAAAAAAGAAAACAAACAGGAAATAAAAACATAAACAACTTTTGCATTTCCTTGTTTAAATAACCATATCTGTTTGGAAAGGGGGAGAAGGCAGAGGAAGAGGTCGTGGTGGTTTCCGGGGTGGTTTCCGTGACGGTTAGTTGATAAATTGTAATTTAGGAAAAACATGGCATGACATTAAATTACAACAGCTATGATGGAAGCCTAGGATCTATACTTTGCGTATTGTACCACAGCTACATTTTACAAAGACCAATTACACAGTGTTATTTATTTAAACGAGGTTGTCTTGATTTTAAGGTGGTGATGATGAGAGTGGAAAAAGAGGCTTTGGAAGAGGAGGTGATTTATTATATTATTTGTTATTAACGTGAATTTATCAAGTAGTTATTTGAGGATAAATGTATCTATTTCTTTGACTACTGTGCAGGTTTTAGAGGCCGGAATGAGGAAGTGTTTTCGAAGGGTAATTTACTGCATTTATAGTAAATAGTCTGAACTGTTAACTTTCATTATTTAATCCATTTTATTGTTTTTTTCTTGTTTCAGTCACAACTGCTGACAAGTTGGATCAAGAAGCAAGTGAAAGTACAGGTGGGTAAGGGGGTGGAGTGAAATTAATAATAAAGTTTTTCATCTGTAAACAAATAGTTAAATGTATTGCTCATTTTTTTCATACAAGGAGTGTTTTTCATATCCTTTAATGCAGACTTAAAAAAGATTAGATACAGTTTAAGGACTGAATTAATACCAGACATTTTTTTTTCATGACGTTTGAGTCTCTGATTTTGAATCACTGATATTAGAGAGGAGAGGCAAGGTGTATTTTGAAGTGATGCATTTTTGTCTGATAAAGTATTGCTAAAAGTAAATTGAATTTAGATTGAGTGCATGTTTTTTATATGAATCTAACTTGTTAATTGTTCAATCTGTGTTACACATTTAAAATGAAGAAACATCCCTTTTGGATTTACTTTTTTTTCAGGACCCAAGGTTGTCTATGTGCCCCCTCCTCCTCCAGAAGAGGAGAGCTCAATATTCTCCCATTATGCAACAGGCATTAATTTTGACAAATATGATGATATTCTCGTGGACGTGAGTGGCAGCAATCCTCCAAAAGCTATTATGGTAAGTTAATGCATAGCTTTTTCAGACTTTAATCTTGATTTGCAAATTGTATGATCCAAGCAATTTGCATGTACCAGTCGTATTGGCATTGTGATGTGGTGAAAGTAAGTTGCATGGGTGTAATGTATCTATTGTTTTATGAACACCAAGTACTTTTCAGCATTTTAATACTCCTAATTGGTGACCACTTTACCAAATTTTTAAACATTGTGTGTTTTAGTTTTCAGAGATAATAATTTGCTGCACGCTGAAGTTTTTATTCCAAAATCTTCACAGAAACCTTTTTGCATTATCTATAAGACATGGTTTGGAATTAAGTCTTAATATTTAATATAAAGGAATAATTAAAGGTGTAGTAGGTGATCTGCCAGAATGCTAGCAATAGCATAATGTTTGGAAATTTTTCATCTCTCCAAAGCTATGCCTCCTAAAGTCATGAACGTGCAACTAAATACATATAACACTAGATAATGTCATTTGCTGCTTAGAAAACTTCATGGAGACATGCACTTTCGCCAGTGTAGTTGTTGACAGGCCAGCAGATGCAGGAACTAGATTTCCCCAAAACTGGCATTGGGGTAAATTTAGTTTTTATATCTGCACATTTAGACTTTCTCCTCAATAATAGCATTTCAGAAAAGTATTGTTTGTAAATTCTAAACAGTGAAATCATATAATCAGCAAATGACTATAAAGTACACATTGTTCACAGTCAATGAAGTGCTAATGTTCTGAAGTCATTCCTACATCACAGGTTGTCACTTCTAAAATAAAGGAATGTGCGAATATAAATCAAACTTCACCTCAGTAAAGATGCTAAGGCAGAAGAGTGTTGGGTACTTGTTTCGTTATTCAATTAAATAATTCAGATCAGAAAAGAGTGCTAAACAGAAATATCCTGTCATTGTTTTACATTACACTGATGTTACCAAGACGACGAGTGACTTTATTTTAAGTTGTGCTCGCTGATCCTCGTACATTTGTTTCCATCTCCTTTTACACTTGAACAACTATATGAATGCGTAGGTCTATTTAACCAACTATATTATCGATGCTCTAAAAGGTACTCCATGAACTTGAAAATAGCCAATCTTTCACCAGACATTCTCAGTGGCTGAACAACACTTCCGTGCATAAAAACCTAGTCATAAATAATAACACAATCTACATACATGACTAAAATAATTTTAAATCATACCTGTCTAAACTTAATACTTGTCACCCTTCAGAATGTTGTTTTGAACTGTATAACGTAATTTCCCTCCAGTGTACAAATGTAAATGCAATTATTGACAAGTTTTGATTCTGTGTTTTTGGAAATAGCCTGTTCAAAAACAATCTTTTCATGGACAAGGCCACATTGATCTTTCAGTAAAAAGTCTTTCTGGTTGATACAGAGTTTGCCTGATGTCTCTGTCAGCTGTAGGTGGCCATGCTTTACATGAACGCGCAAATGACGGATCTGTCTGCTTAAAGAGGCTGCGCAGAAATTCTACTTGAAATTTGTTGACAGACTGTTTGAGATGCCTGTCGTAATTGAGTTATTTGTTGGTCTGACAATTCTAATTGGGTGAAATTTGTATTTATTTTTTAAGTCCGATGCCTTACCCAGAAAATAAAAATTACATTTATACGTTTTAGATCATTTACTTCAGCACCACAAAAAATGTTTTTGAAGACAATCACCTACTGCACTCACTTTAAAACTGCTTGTAACCTGTAATAACCCGACGCACCACTAGATGGAGATTACAAGTTGACTGAACAAGGGGTGTTGTACAGTTGCTCATAACTAAAAATACTTAAATCAAACTCCCTCTTATATATATTTTTTTTTAGACTTTTGAGGAAGCAGCACTTTGTGATTCACTTAACAAAAATGTATCTAAGTCTGGATATGTGAAGCCTACACCTGTTCAGAAACATGGCATTCCCATCATTTCAGCTGGACGGGATCTAATGGCTTGTGCTCAGACTGGATCAGGGAAAACGGCAAGAACAACCTCTTATGACTTTTTCTATTATTAAAATTTCATTTATATATTTTTATTTTTTAATATTTGTGAGATGCTGTGGTTTATCATTAGTGGTAATTCTTCATATGGTTGTTTGCTCACTCAGGCGGCCTTCCTGCTGCCCATCCTACAGCAACTTATGACTGATGGTGTGGCGGCCAGCAAGTTCAGTGAGGTGCAGGAGCCTGAGGCCATAATCGTGGCTCCCACCAGAGAACTCATCAATCAGATCTATCTGGAGGCCAGGAAGTTTGCATATGGGTACACTGTTTAGATTTCTTTATATATTTATATTGCTCCAGTGTATTAACAAGTCTTTTTTTATTATTGTACTAAATTACCTTTTTTAATGTTCACATTTGTAATATTCTTTAGGTCTTTACAACATTTAAAAACAAAAAGAAAAAGAATGCACTGTTCAACACTTTGGATGCAGCTGGGATTTTGGTTAAACTAATTCAAATGGACCTGTGCTAACAGCAATAACTCTGAAGTTTGTTTGAATCAAACCAAGCCTGCCAAGTGTGAACAGCATTAACATTTTGTGATTAGATGTCACCACACTTGTGCTAAAGTTTCTCATTTATGAAGTATTGCTTTGTAGTTAGTGCTAAAGGATCCTAACATTTGACCTAGGCCTGTCACAATATCTATTTTTGTTGGACAATATACGGCACCAAAGTTGTTTATGTATGGGCAATTTATATATTTCATAACTAAAATTTGAGATCATGTCCATGTGTTGTGCCATTAGTCGATATATTGATTATTGTGACAGGCCTAATTTGTTCTTTAATCTGTGTTGCAGGACCTGTGTACGTCCTGTTGTGGTTTATGGAGGCATAAATACTGGATATACTATCCGAGAGGTGTTAAAGGGCTGCAATGTTTTGTGTGCTACTCCTGGAAGATTGCATGACCTCATTGGTCGTGGAAAGGTTATCTTTTTATTTTATTTAAACCTTGATGTTCTAAGCATTTCATAACTGTTGCCAAACAGTGATAAGATGTAGTTTTACAGTTGCAGCTGCTTTGTTTCTTTTTATCAGATTGGCCTGAGTAAAGTGCGCTATTTAGTTCTGGATGAAGCAGACAGAATGCTGGACATGGGCTTCGAGCCAGAAATGCGCAAGCTGGTGGCGTCTCCTGGTATGCCTTCAAAAGAGGAACGACAAACTCTCATGTTCAGTGCCACCTACCCTGAGGACATTCAAAGGTTTGACTCGTCCATTCTTCCAGTTTCTTTTTTCTTTTTCTTTTCTTTTTCTTTTTTTTTTAAATCAACCTTTTTTTTTTTTTTTTTTTCTCCATCAACCTTATGGAATCTGAAACTGTCTTGATTAGAAGGCCTGTATTCAGTACACTGAAAACATCTCTACTTTTACTTCACTACGGCTTCAGTGATGTACTGTATGTTTCACGTGTTGCATGATAGAATGGCTGCTGACTTTCTGAAAGTGGACTACATTTTCCTGGCTGTCGGTGTGGTGGGTGGAGCATGCAGTGATGTGGAGCAAACCATTGTTCAGGTGGACCAGTACTCAAAGAGGGATCAGCTGCTTGAATTGCTCAGAGCAACAGGCGAGTTTGCATGGGGAAATCAATTGTTCATAATCTTGCGTAAAATTTATTTTATTTTAAGTGGACCTGAAGCCAGTTGTAAGAAATGGATGAAGGTTTAAGCTTACTGAAAACTGTCTGGCAATTTTTTAATTTTGGTTAGGGCAGTTTAGTCTAATTCTCATGTTTTTAATCTGAACTTTTTTTACTGTTATCTTCTGCCTAAAGAGCGATTATTTGATTGCTCATTGCTTTAAGGGCTCAATCTTTGTCCTGGAGGGCCAGTGTCCCTGCAGAATTTAGGTCCCTCTCAACTTCCCTCTCAACACACCTGTCTGAAAGTGTATTGTTCTGGTGTTTAAAGGGGGTTGGAGCGAAACAATGCAGGACACTGACCCTCCTGGAACATGTCTGTTGACCCCTGCTTTAAAAGGATCAATGATAATCCTGCAAGACAATGACCCCAAAGTTGAGCTTGGAGAACATGGATATTTTTTAGTTATGTATGAATTTATCCATTTCTTTGGTTAAATTGTTCCTGACACCACGCTGAGCAAGTAGTTTGTTTTAATAATTAAAGGTAAATCAGGTGGTCGTAGTGCATGTTAAAGTGTTAAATGGCTCTTATCAGATGTGAAAATTATGTTCTTGAATAGGCGGTCTGTCTACATGTGAGATGTTCTATTGCAAAAAGGGTTAAGGTCAGGCATGACTCAATGTTCACAAGTTTGTTTCGCTGTAAAGAAATGTATGTATTTATTTTTTGCAGGAAATGAGCGCACAATGGTTTTTGTTGAAACTAAAAGAAGTGCTGATTTCATAGCGACATTTCTCTGTCAAGAGAAGATCTCAACCACAAGCATCCATGGGTAATTTTTATTTTACTGGCATTTTTTTGGTTTGTTAGTTACAGATAACAATTAACTTTTTTTCCCCTCTCTTCTTGAACAGTGATCGGGAACAGCGAGAGCGAGAGAAAGCTCTCAGTGATTTTCGCATTGGCCAGTGTCCGGTTCTGGTTGCCACATCTGTCGCTGCTCGAGGCCTGGATATTGAGCAAGTCCAGCATGTTGTGAATTTTGACATGCCCAGCAGCATCGACGAGTATGTCCATCGCATTGGAAGAACTGGACGTTGTGGGAACACCGGTCGGGCTGTGTCCTTTTTTAACCCAGAGTCTGACACTCCACTAGCTCGTTCTCTGGTCAAAGTCCTTTCAGGGGTTTGTTCTCATTTTGCATCAAAGACACAGCACTGTACAACACACATTATGGGTGAAAAACGTTAAAATGTGCATGAAATCAATGACTTTCATTGGCCACTCATTGAAGTTCTCCTTGTAAAGGTTATGTATTTAAAGTTAGCGTCATTTCACTTTAGTAAAAGATGTGATGCTTGTTTAAGTTGCTTTTGCCCTCTTGTGGGGAGGCAAAACAGTACTTTTTCCTTAAACAGTTGTCTTTAGAATTAGAGTATAAGTAGAAGTTTGCTTGTATTTAAGAAATTAGATTTAAGATTTTCAGCCATATTGTCACTTAATAAATTCTAGCCAGTGTCAATGGAGCTACCATATCTGGTTATTTGCCTGCTTTGGGGTAAAAACTTGCATGCCAAATTTAGGCAGATGTAAACTTTGTGTAAAAAACAAACTACTTATTTTTGATGTTAGTAAAACTTTTAAATTAACTAGCTATGTATCCACAAGCAACTGAAAACTTTTAGGAAATTGTTTTTATCTTTATCTGTAATGTCTGTTGCTACCAAGGACCTTTTATACTGCAAATTGACCTTTCATGACTGATTTTTGTGTCGTGTGTAAACTCCTCAGGCCCAACAAGTGGTTCCAAAATGGCTGGAGGAAGTTGCCTTCAGTGCTCATGGCACAACAGGCTTTAACCCACGTGGGAAAGTGTTTGCATCTACAGACTCTCGGAAGGTATGCCATAATTTTCCATGTGACTGCCAGAATCCCTGTCATGAAATACTTGATGCAAAAACTTGTTTTCTTTTAGTTTACTCACTTAAACCATTCATGATGTAGACGACTTGTATTCATTTATTTTATATATATATATATATATATATATATATATATATATATATATATATAACCCAGCTAGTAGAACAGTAAAGACAATTTTCTGGTTTTGTGAGCATTATCTTAAGTTTTACATAGATTTGAAGATTAATTTAAACTAACTGTTGCATGTTTTATGATATGCTGTAATAACTTTAACCATGCATAGGTTTTTTTTTTATTTACCACGTATACGTAGACATCACATGAAACATTAGGTCATGGAAATTTACCTGAAAGTCCTGGAAAAGTCACTGAATTTTAGTAGTACATTTGTGTATGAACCCTGTAAAAGGCAGTTTTTATCTGAGTTAACTCTCTTAAGGTTGAGTTTCTGAATGCTGTGGTAAACTGACTGTCTGAATGTTCTTTGGTTTGCAGGGAGGATCCTTCAAGTCTGATGAGCCACCGCCGTCACAAACCTCTGCCCCAAGCACGGCAGCTGCTGCAGACGATGAAGAATGGGAATAACTGCTCACACCTTTTGTTATTTATTTTATTTTATTTTAATTTGTGTGAGTTTCTTCATTACCATTTGAGTATATTTGTTAATGTTGAATGACTAAGGTAGCATTAGGATAAAGCTGTTGTATTTAGAGTCGCATTGAATGCTGTAGGTTTGATCTCAAGGACAATAATCAAGACTAACGAATACCTTTTAGCAGTTTGATTTGATCATTTTGGTATCACTTGTTTGGATTGGAGCACAACTGAATTAGTGAATTTGTTTTACTAGAGCACTACTGTAGTGGGTGGGTTTGTTTAACGATCACATTTTAACACTTTGCTGGGAGTGTATTTGAGTTTTGTAAGCTTTGGCCTGAAGGTGTTTCCTACAGTTATACCCATTAATCAGTTCTGTTGTTAAATGTGACTGTTTGTAGGTTATTTTTCTAGACCTTTCCGTCTTAAAGCCAGAGTATAGAACAAGAAACTTGTTTTGCCTATGTACCTTGCCAGATAAAGGTAGCTAAAGTCATTGTTTAACAGACATCTCTTTAATTTTAAAGTCAAAATGTTGATAAAATTCAGTCAAGATGCAGTGACTGGCTGTAGCGGAGTGGTGCTTTCTCACTAACTGAAGTGGCTAAAATAAAGACGGATACTCATGTTTGTGTATGCTTGTTTGTTCCCTCAAGTTGTGAGTTTTTGTCCCATTTTTTTAGACGTTTAAGCAAAAACATTATGAGAATATTAAATTGCTATTAAAGAAAAACTTGAGTAACTGGAGTAAAAAAAAAAACGCTCAATTCACTTTCAGAGCAAACCCCAAATTATGCCATTATTAACCCTTAAACTTCATAACTTCAGGTAAAGGTCGTATTCATGTTTATAACATTTAACATTTTTTGTATCACAGGATACGTTGACTGTTTTGGGATCTAAATAAGGATCATTACAAAAACACTTTGTTACTCAAATTATAAACTACAGATCATTTTGTTCATGGCTTTCTTGTCCATAACTATATGCTAGTAGGATTAACTGTTCATGTAACTTGGTTTACATTTTAATTCTTTTTATAAATTATTTATTAGAAAATAAATATAGCAATCAGAAGTTTTTTTCACATTTTTTTTCTTTTCTTTTTACGGTTGAAAATATATTGTAAAAAAAAAAAAAATTTAGACAACCTCATTCATTCATTTTCTTGTCAGCTTAGTCCCTTTATTAATCCGGGGTCACCACAGCGGAACGATCAGCCAACTTATCCAGCATTTGTTTTTATGCAGTGGATGCCCTCCCGGCCGCAACCCATCTCTGGGAAACATCCATACACTCTCATTCACACACATACACTACAGACAATTTAGCGTACTTAATTCACCTATACCACATGTCTTTGGACTTGTGGGGGAAACCGGAGCACCTGGAGAAAACCCACGCAACCACAGGAAGAACATGCAAACCACACAGAAATGCCAACTGACCCAGCCGGGGCTTGAACCAGCGACCTTGCTGTGAGGCGAACGTGCTACTCACTATGCCACTGTATATAATTTAATTATTTTCTAATAATTATGAAAACAATTAAAATGTAAACCAAGTTACATGAACAATTAATCCTAGCATATAGTCATGGACAAAATGCAAGCCATGAACAATGACATCATTAACCAGGAAGTGTGTTTTTTTTTGTAGTCCCCAAACTTCATTTTCTGTAGGCTGTAGGCAGTAATAGCAAATGTCTCCCTTTGCATTGAACTTTGTGTCTTACATTCAGAGATGATGTTTGTTCACACTTACATTACACATCAGCATCAAAAATAGGATATCGTATTGGACCACCCCTTTAATACAAATTATATATAGTGTGTCTATAGAGTTCATTTTCATAGTCAACAGTTTAAATATATTTCTGGTACTTCTGTGGCAAAACGAGCTGCTCATTTTCAGTCTTTTTCTTTACAGCAATTATAGAGAGCATTATTAAAAGTTTTGAATGGCAAAATGCTAAAGGTTTTGCTTCCTGGGTGTTTTTTGGCGATTTAATTATTTTTCTTTAACTAGGAAAAACTACTTTTGACATGAATGTTTATTGTTGTTCAAGGTTGAGTGTTTTCAATGTTATCTGTTTTTAGACTGATGTAACTATATATTTATATATGCTGTTAATTTTTTAATTTTCACACTTGACTGGTTAAGGGTTGACTTTGGAAGTTTTCTGTACATAAGAATGTGTAAAAACGTATATTTCTCTATGATAGTTAATTTTAAAATTCACGGTTTAACTCATATCGGGTTCTTCTCAAACCAAAAACACAGGTCTAGGCTGCTAGTGAGTATACTTTTTATGAAAAGCAATGTTTAAAAATACTTATGAAAAAAAATGTTGCGTTATCCTAAATCCTTGCTGTAAGTTATGTATTTATTTTGGTCAATATCGCACATAAAGTGAAACCGCGTAAGTAATTAATTAATCAGCTTAACAAAATTACACTATAATAATAAAAAAATCATTAAGAAAACGAACGCATGAGTAAAAGGAATGAGGTCATAACCAGAACAAATAACCAATATGAAAACAATTATTAAATGACACGTGTAATAACATTTCTGCTAATTTATTAACTCAATAACACTGGTAAAATAACACAAAAGCTTTCTTGTTAGGTTTAGGGTTTTGCGTTTGATCAAGATGAACTGTTCCCAGAACAGCTTCCACTGCGAACGGACTTCAAGCGTAAAACCCGCCCGGCTCTTGAATTGTGGGTAATGTAGTTGTCGGGGCGCTTTCGTAGCGTACACATGCGTTGATCGCATGTGAAATCTGCACTACTGTTCCCATGCGACACCTGAAAGGCATGTGCCGTTTAAATACTCTGTTTCCTTTTTCAAAACACTTGTTTGTCTCAGCAGATTGTCGGTTTATGTCTGGTTTTGGTAAGTTTATCATTCAAATTTCATGTTTTGATGAGTTTATGTTCAACACTGAAGTACGTTACATTATTGTGGAACGAGTTAATATATTATTTGATCAGAAACAGTCTCATAAAGTATCAGTTCTGGTTTTGTAGTTATAGAGTACATCTATATTTAACAGGGCTTAAAATGATGCCCACACACATTCACGTTTGTACTGTAATTTCAGCTATCACGTGTGTTGGACACAAAGCAGCTATTTTGTTTCCTTTTAAAAGACTGCACCTGAGAATTATAGACCTGATTCACTGAAATGAAAGTGTGTTTTCAATAGCAGCTGCAGGGCTCGTATAATGACACCTGATGTCATATGACTTTCAGAAGCGTCTTCAAACAGCAAAGATGATGTTGCTGAGCTGGTCATTTTAAACCATGAATTGCTACTGTATGCAGAAGTCAAAGAATAACGTGTACCAATGCTCTCTTCATAAACCACGTTTTGTTTGTCAAGACCCCAAACAGGAACCATAATCTACTTATGTTGTGTTAACTTTTTCTGTTAATCAGGGTTTAGTGTTGATTAGGTTATTTGTTCCTGAATAGCTTTGCTTGTTTCTGCGAGCTGAGTACTGTAAGTAGATTGTTCATTTGTTTTGGTAAAAATGGTTTTCTTGAAAATATTTTTATTTGATTTGTAATATCAGATTTATTGATGTCACCACTTGCTCTTTTTTTTTTTGGATAGTTTTAAATAAATCATTTATATTTGTAACACTTTTCTAATTGATTCAACTTGTGTAACTTTTTAAATGAACATGTATGGATAAAAACCAAGACATTTTTTCTTGGAAAAAGTTTGAATAGAAACGTTGAAAGAAACTTAAACCATTTACATGTAAGTTAAATAATTTTAATGTAAATGAATTGTTATACCAGTTGTAAAACTAAACGATATACCGAGGTATTTGATTTCTATAGGATTTTTGCCCAGAAAAAAAAAAAAACTTTAAAAAAAAGGGGGGATCCAGAGTGTATTTTTAAGGCTTGGTTATGTTTCTGGAGTGCAAAGCAATGTGTGCTCATGCTTCATTTGTGAAAAATGACCTTATTTTTTCATATATCTTAGGCTGCGAGTGATATCGCATACTTCCATATTATACAGTACGCTAAAATCAGTATACGAGCCGAGTAGTATGTCCGCATTCATTGAATTTGAAAATCAGTATGCAAGAAGTACTACTTCTGGCAAGATTCTGAAGTGCGCATCCCATGCACGCTGTGCTATCCTGTGATGCCTCGTGAGAGAACTTATGAATGGGAGTGAAGCGATGCAAGTAGGACATGTGACCATGACAAAATGGCGGATGTAGTTCGTCTGAATTCCATTCATACTTCTCAAGTTCATACTGTATAGAACGTACTTTTGTAAAGGCCGAGTACGTTTAAATTCAAATGCAGTACCTTCTGAGTAGTAGGCGGTTTCAGACGCAGCGTTACTTTAATTATATACTGCTACTACTCAGCTAACTTGAAAACAACAGTCATATTTCCTAGTTCCTCTAAAAACCCTCCCTCAAGAGGCTCTGATTGGTCAGCTAACATAATGTGCTGAGATCGGCTCCATGTCACCAGGAGGCATCCTGCTATAACATTACAGCAAATCTGTGTATGCTTGTAACCTAAAGGGTTTATGACATCATTAACCAGGAAGCATTTTTTTTGTAGTCCCCAAACTTCATTTTACTGTAAGCTTTGCTAACTCTGTAATAGCCAATGTCTTCATTTGCATTGAACTTTGAGCGTCTTACATTCAGATATGTTGTTTATGTTCACACAGCTACAATACACATCAACTACTTTTTCTTTACAGCAACTATAGAGAGCATTATTAAAAGTTTTGAACGGCAAAATTCTGGAGGTTTTGCTTCCTGGGAGTTTTTTGGGAGTTTATTTATTTATTTTTTTAACTAGGAAAAACTACTTTTTGACATGAGTGTTTATAGTTGTTCACGGTTGAGTGTTTTCAATGTTATCTGTTTTTAGACTTTGATGTACATTTAAAAGCATTTATAAACCAAAAACATCCAAGTCTAGAAAGAAAAATAAAACACATTTCTTTCATATATCCATATTATCTCTTTAACTTCTGCACCAAGAAAAAAAATGTTTGGATTTGCATCGCTTAACTCCTAATGCTAGTTAACACACTCAATGCATTTTATTTCAACACATCCCATAATTTCTAAAATATCAGCCTCTACCGAATGATTTATGTGTCAGTTTATGGTAAAAGTATCAGAATTAATACATATACTATGAAAAATCTGAAAATATCAAGTGTAAGAGCAATTTATTTGAAAAAATATACAAAATAAAACATTTTTTAATACTAAATCCCTTTTATTTTTTGAAGTAAGCCATAAAATATTTCAGATTGCCACTTAACATGCTTTATTTTTATTTATTTTTTTACAATAAAACCAAAATGAAGTGTACGTGTGCAACAGGATTTTGTTCGTTTGATTTTTCTTTGTAAACCAACAATGCTGTGTGTGTAAACCATTTAACAGTCATTATAACATGGTCAACCGTTTGGTAGTGCAGCAGTCAAAGGGTTAAAGTTCATTCTAAGCAACAGATGTTAAAAATTGACATGAATTATTCATTCATTCATTTTCTTGTCGGCTTAGTCCCTTTATTAATCTGGGGTCGCCACAGCGGAATGATCCGCCAACTTATCCAGCATTTGTTTTACGCAGCGGATGCCCTTCCAGCCACCACCCATCTCTGGGAAACATCCACTACACTACGGACAATTTAGCTTACCCAATTCACCTGTACCGCATGTCTTTGGACTTGTGGGGGAAACCGGAGCACCTGGAGGAAACCCACACATCCGGACATGAGTTAAATTAATAAATATACATTTTTAAAAAGATTTTAACTCCCAAAAATCCCCTTCAAACTTCTGAGAACCCCTAGTGGGAAGGAATATTTACAAGCTGCTCATTTTCAGCCTTTTTCTTTACAGCAACTACAAGTAACAATTACGAGGGCTGCAAATTAGCTTCATGCTATATTCCCTGTGTACGAGGCATGGGTTGTCTTAGTATAACAATGTCAAGTGTGTTGTCCCTGTTAAATAAACAAACTAATAAAAAATAAATAATACGCTGCCAAGATTATGGATGACACTGTCCTTTAAGCCCCAGAACAAAGAAATGGAATTCTTTAAAACAAAAGGAGTTCATAGTAATTAAAGCATTTAGATACTTTCAGTTACGGAATTGTATCCATAAGAAGTTTTCTAGTTTTCCCATTGTGCCAAATAAAAGTTTGCTTGATGATATACTCGACCTTCATACCTCTTCAAAAGGGGTTATTTCCAAAATCTTTTCTATTATTAACACAAAACAGTCCCCTTTAACACATGTACTGAGGGCTTTTTGGGAGGAGGAACTGAATTTAACGATTGAAGAAAATATTTGGGATCTTATTCTTGCACAAATACATTCATCATCAATAAACGATAGGTATACTCTCATTCAATTCAAGGTCATACACAGAATATACTGGTCTAGAACTAAACTAAATAAAATTTTCCCTAATCTTGACCCAACTTGCCTTCGCTGTAGAGCCGAACCAGCCACACTAGTACATACTTTCTGGTCTTGTTTGAAACTGTCTGATTTTTGGGGAAAAGTAGCACTGTTTGGAATCCTGGCAGAATATGTTGAATTAAATTCATTACAGGCCAATAGTGTAGCCTTTGCAACCTTACTGGCTAGATGACTTATTTTAATGAATTGGAAGTCATCAGCTCCCCCTTCTTATCGGCAATGGGTTTTGATTTCCTACATGCTCTTAGAAAGGAAAAGATTCGGTTCGCAATAAAAAAAAAGCCAGAACAGTTCCAGAAAGTCTGGAGTCCTTTTCTAAAGTTCTTTTAAGGAGACACCTATGTCTTAATTGGCTTTTTATTTCTTTTTTTTATTTCCCTTTTCCTTTTTTGTTCCTTCTGTATTTATTTATCTATTTATTTATTCTTTTTTTTCATTCTTATTTTATGTTATGCGAGTATATTTTTCTGTATATATGTGGTATTTTACCTTTTATATATACTTATATTTAAATATTCATTTGGTGTATAATTATGTTTTCCTGATAATTCTTGTTTGATGAATTGTATCAGTGTGTTTTTATTTATGTATCAATATTATGTATATTTAATTGTCTGACCTAAGATAAACCTAATAAAAATAATAAATCATAGTAATTAAAGCATGATTTTGAGTACTTGTGAAAACAACCCCGTCCGTTAACCTGAAGTGCACATGTCCGGATGTTTCCAGATTACTCACAGGACAGGCATCTCTGTAGTGTTTCATACTGTGTGTTCTGTAATGTGAAGGACGCATTAGAGTCTGTGTGTGACATGTTTGTCATGAGGACTGCACTTATCCAGAAAGTTTTATGTCCAGGGTTTGACACGTCTTTTCCGATATACATGTCTGCTTTTTCGACAGGATTTTAACCTTTTCAGTTTCATTCTCTACTTAATCTGAATTTCATTCTTATTAATCTGGTTTTCTTGTCTATTTACCCATCTGTACAGGTGATGAGGGTTTAACTCAAGCACAGTATCATGGATGAGGACAGTAAACCGTTACTGGGGTCAGTCCTAACTGGAGATTTTTACACTGATTCACTGGACACCAAACAAAGAAGGTACTATTTGGCTTAAACTTGTACTTGAGGACATATCTAGATATACAGTAGTCAACTTTTGAAGTGGATTAAAAAGGTTTTTCAAAACGGTCCTAAAACAAGAATGGGTGTTATTGAATAGTTTTCAGGCAACTTTGATAAAAGGCTTTGATCCACTTTAGTTGCTTACTATTGTTTCTCTATAAACAATAATATACTGTCAAAATTATTAGCACTCGTGATATTTTTATTCTTTTTGAATATTTTTTTTTCTTTTTTCTTCCGTGGAAAGTCGTTTGTTTGTTTGGCTTGAATAAAAGCAGCTTTTACATAAAAGAAAGAAAATAAGGTCAAAACATTAATCTAAATAATATATTTTTAGATTGGCTACAGAACAAACCACTGTTATCCAATAACTTGCCAATTAAACTAATCCATCATTCCTTCGTTTAATCATTCATTTGTTTTATTCATTAATTTTCCTTCAGTTTTTCAGAGATCGCCACAGCGGAATGAACCGCCAACTATTCCAGCATATGTTTTTTGCCGCACATGTTGTTCCAGCTGGGAAACACCCATATACACTCATTAACACACACACTTATACACTACGGACAAGTTTATTTAGTTTATTCAATTCACCTATACTGCATGTCTTTGCACTATGGGGGAAAACGGAGCACACGTAGAAAACCCACACTAACCCTGGGAGAATATGTAAACTACACACAGAAATGCCAACTGGCAAGAATGACATTCGTGCTTGGAAAGCGACAGTGCTAACCACTGAGCCACCGTGCCACCACCTAACTAAGCCTAGTTAACATAATAACATAGTTAAGTCTTTTAAGGTAGTTAAGCTGAATCTTGCAAAAAAAGAAAAAAAAATCATCTATTGTCACAATGGCAAAGACAACATCAGTTACTTATTAGAAATTGGTTGTTAATTTTATATACACACATGTTTTGACAATATTCTTTCCATTAAGCAACAACTGGGAAATTACGGAATGTGAGATTGACAGGCGGATTGGTGCAGCAGCAGTCGTTGATGTACCGGTCTGTTGTGGTTAAAGAGCTGAGCCAAAAGGCAAAGCTCTCGATTTACCGGTCAATCTACTTTCCAACTCTCACCTATCGTCATGAGCTTTGGGTCATGACTAGGTCCAAACGGAATCTGCGGACATTTTTTTGGTATTTCTGCGAGTATTTTGTTAAAAATCTGCGAATTTATGCGGAATGATTTTGGGCGTATCATAACTAATACCTTAATATATGAAATAAAAAGTAATACCTTTTTAACTTTTATTTAATGTTTACCATGCGAATCCAATAAGATCCACTTTATTTGTTAAACAAAGCAAGTCTCTCACATAAAATCTTTACTAAAAGACAGAAAATTGTACTTTACAAACTGTGTTGTAAATAAATCATATGAATATTTTCATATTAGTCAATATTATTACAAAAATTCATTTGAAAACTGAATAAATATACATTTACATCTGTGTGGAGTTTGCATGTTCTCCCCGTGGTCGCATGGGTTTCCTCTGGGTGCTCCGGTGCCCCCACCAGTCCAAAGACATGTGGTATAGGTGAATTGGGTAAGCTAAATTGTCCAGTGTATGTGTGTGAATGAGTGTGTATGGATGTTTCCTAGTGATGGGTTGCAGCGGGAAGGTCTTCCGCTGCATAAAATATTTGCTGGATAAGTTGGCGGTTCATTCCGCTGTGGCGACACCGGATTAATAAAGGGACTAAACCGACAAGAAAATGAATGAATGACAGTCACTTAAACACTAACAATCACTTAGTATTTTCCCTTTTTAAAAATGTAGTCACAGGAAACTATTGTGGATTTTATTTATTTTTTTAAAAAAAAATTTAGGCAAAAACTAACGCAAACATTATTGTTGCCATTTCTGCATGCTTCCAAATCTGATGACTTTTGATCCACTGGAAATGTGAATGTTCATATTCTGGTAGAAACTTCCTTTGTTGTCAGGATTTCAGAGAACAGCTTTTGTCTGAAACCCATGTATAGTAGCATTGAAGTTTCTTTACTGTCAATTTAAACTTACTGCATCCTAACACTTTACTGTTCCATAAGTTAATTTATTTACTAACATGAACATTGCATTTGTTAAAGTATATGTTCACCCTTCATAAACATGTTGTTTTCACCCTTGATGATAATAAGAAATGTGTCTTGCTATATTAAAAGGATTTCTGAATGATTAAAATGTCTGCTTCATCGAACCCTACTGTACCCCCTAAGCTTTTTATTGTCTTCGTCACTAGTTTCCTTCCAGGAATAATTAGCATCACTGGCAGGATTGAATGAAGTCTGTCTGGTATTTCACAATTACTGTCTAAAATGTGCCGTGACGGGTGTTGTGCTTCAAAACAAAAACACAAGCAGTGCTGCTTAAGGGCATATTTTTGGATTATATGCCATCCGTCATGTGCACAACATGATTGTAGGATACAATAATGCAATCAGCGTAGTTTAGCGCCATTTTTATCAGAAATTTATCATGATTCTGAAGATCTTTGACTGTTTGCCCAAAAATAGCATATTTGTCATCCCCCAACTTGCTCCAAAACCCTTTAGAAGTTATTTTGAAGAGTGTTTGAAACACTGGTTAACAATTACTGCCATAGTTTTTATTCCATGCAATGGATGTCAGTAACTTCCAGTCTCAAAAATTCTTCATTTGTGTTTAACAGAAAAAAAGCCATGAAGCTTATTCAATTATAAAGTTGTAAAATTCATTTAATGCCACAACAAAGAGGCATAAATTACATCTAATTAGTAAAATACTTTTTTTTTTTTTAAATTAAATTGTACTTTTGATAGGGTTAGAGCTGAAATTGTAACTGAATTTGGGAACTCTGTACTAAACAGGTAAAGGTGTTTTCCAACCTTTTACTGTCCTGAAGCCACCAAATGTGATGTGAAGAACTGCAGAGTGATGTTTATGAGTAGAGCTGGGTGATATATCATGATATGAGATTTGTCATAAGCGGTGGTGTAAAGTAACAAATTGCAAATACTCAAACTACTGTAATTGAGTAGTTTTTCTCAGGAATTCTAATTTACGAAGTAGTTTTATAAATGTGTGCTTTTCCTTTCCCCTGAGTACATATTTAGTGTTGTGTCTGTACTTTTACTCTACTAATTCCCTTTAACCTGCAGTCACTACTTTATTTTTTCTTGTCTATGGGGATTAGAAAAATCAGTCCTGTGATTCCTGTCTAATCACATCACACATAGATGGTAAATCTCCTCCTAATAAACTACCTCAAGACATGGGTGATTTATTATTGCAGCTGAGCAAACTGTTTGGAAGAGCTTGTCCAAGAAGAGGTCCAGAGTCTTTACACGCATTGACCCAGAGACTGTTTAGGTCAGGGGTGTCCAAACTCGGTCCTAGAGGGCCGGTGTCCTGAAAAGTTTAGCTCCAACCCCAATCAAACACACCTCAACCAGCTAATCAAGCTCTTACTAGAAACTTGCTGGCAGGTGTGTTGAAGAAAGTTGGAGATTAACTCTCCAGGACTGAGTTTGGACACCCCTGGTTTAGACGCATGTCACTGATGAGAAGATGACGGATGTTTATTGTATGATGACCGGAATGGCCTTAAACACTCAGCAGACACAAGACGTCAACATTACGTCAGATTGACGTTGTACCCCAATGTCGTGGGGATGTTGCATTTTGTTTGAAAATGAAAATTGGGTACACGTCAGAACCTAACTACAAGCCGACGTCAGTGTCCAACCTAAAATCAACCAAATATCAACGTCTAATGATGTTACAGTTTCACATTGTGTGGACGTTACCACTGTGATATCAACCAGATGTTGGCTTTTGGTTGCCATACCTCATGACGTCAATATGATGTTGGTTTAAGATGTTGGATTTTTGTCAATTACCAAAGCAACCTAAAATCAACCAAATATCAACGTCATTTGACACCATTATTGGACATCAAAAAAACGTTGTCCTTAGACACTGGCTAGACATTTTGGTCACCTGACATCTCGACCTAAATCTAACCTATTATTAATGTGCTTTATTATGAAGTTGTGTGCTTGCTGGGCAATAACTAAATGCACTACAGAATGTTACGTTTACACACATCCACAAATGACATGTAAAGCCATCAGCTTTTTACAGCGTAATACTCACTACTCTTGAGTACTTTTGAAAGGGCTACTTTTTACTCATACTTGGAGTAATACTTACAACAGATACTTTTACTCTACTCGCACTACATTTTTAGGCAAGTAATGGTACTTTTACTTGAGTGATTTTTCTGCACTCTTTTCATCGCTGGTCATAAGTCATCTTATATCCTTATAACAATATACGTCATGATTTAATAACTTTTTCAGTAAATCCAGTCAGTTAATAATTCATTTACATTGACCACATGGAAAAGTTGTATTTATTTATTTTTGCATTTAAGGCATGCTCAAAGAAATTGCCTCATGCATATGTGATCATGTTTCTCACTTTATATAGAACTTCATAGCAAATTGTTGGTTAAGAATGTCAAAAAATAAATGAAATATTAATGCAGTATAAAACTCTTTTCAAAAACTAATGATTACAGGCATAACATGCTACATACAATATTTGTGCTTTACAAGATTGCTTCCTCACAATTCTGTTTTTTATGTAGCTGCGTGTTGTATTGCACTCATAAATTGTCATAAAAAATCATAAATGAAAATGTATTACTGTAAACAAGTATTTTGCGGCGCTACAATGTAGACGATAAAGCATAATATGAAACGATAGACTTTTTATTTTGTCCATATGATATATCGTCACCTTGGAATTTATAAAGTTCTATCTGCGTTCTGAATGATTTTGAGATATTGAGCTTCAAAGATTTTGCATCCCATAGTAAACAGTTCATGAGTAACATTTGTATTTTACATAAAAAGTCTTAAAATGGTAACAACTTTATAAAAAAAAAAAACATTCCATAATGTAAATAAGTTGTGAATTAATAAGAATATGTCAATAACTCAATTTTGACAATGTCAGATAGAACCTAATAATTCTAAGGTGACTATATATTGTCATACCGCACAGCCCTGTTTATGAGTGCTGGTTGCTGTTTCTTTCAGGCCATTTCATGTGGAGCCCAGGAATATAGTAGGGGAAGATGTCCAGGAGAGGGTGTCTGCTGAAGCTGCGGTGCTGAGCAGCAGAGTTCATTACTACGGCCGTCTGACAGGCTCTTCAGACAGACTACTGGTGAGTCTGCTGTTTGTTACATTTCAATACAGATGCCAATACTTCTTTTAAATCTACTGTACTGTAGGCTACTGTGTGAAGACAAATGAACATGGAAACTTCAGTGAGTGGATTATTAGGGCTTTTGTTGGTGGTTGATGAGTGCAGTCAGTAAGTGTATCAAGTTCAAATTATATAGTAGAAGTTTGTACACATCAAATAGTTAACCCAGGGTCAACCTAATCCTGTATAAACATTTATTTTCAAGCCGAGGCTTGAGCTTTCTTACAGTGAGGCGATTGTGCTACCCACTGTGCCACCGTGTCGTGTCACCTGTCCAAAGGCAATGATAATAGTTAAACATGGCAGTTTGTTCATCTTTTAGGCTGCTGAAAGAATCCTTTGCTCCTTTGTTTTTTCGCGCTTCGCTCTCACGTTTGTCAGTTTCTGAAAGGGTGTCAGAAGCACTTCAATAATCACGCGCATGTTATTATCATCAGCCCAACAAGTTTGTTATTTCAAATAGAGATGCGCGCTGAGTGCATGCGAGCTCTTTGGAGAAAGTGAAACCGCTTGCACTTTCAGAGGGCCTCGTAAAACAAAAATTGGACCCGGCAGATTTTGTTCTTCTTGGCTTTTTGGCTGTTCATCAAGATGACTACAAGGTTTGTTTGAGCTCAGGTTGACCATGGCTCGTTATTATACGTATACATTAGGGCTGTGCAATATGGACAACAAAATCGTATTGCGATTTTTGGGAAGAATATTGCAATTGCGATTTTGGTAACTGTTTTTGCTTTTTCAAACAAGCTACATACACACATTCTAAATGTATTCAGTGCACAAGAAGCGCATAACAAAACATTTCACTAGGAAATAACATAGTATTAAGTTTAATAAATGAAACTAGTAAAATTGTCTTTAAAACAGACAACATAACATTAATTAAAATTAACTAACCTCAACTCTAGTTAAAAACATACTGTACACAGTAGTACTAACTGCTGGATAAACAAAACTGTAATAAATTGTCTTAAAAACAGACAACATGAAAAAAATAAAGATTAACTAACCTCAATTCCACTCAGAACAATAAAAGCTAACGTAAATCAAAACTACCAATTTGGTTCTTCTGCTCAACTTTGTGCGTTGAGTGAGCTCTGGTTAACATCTGGTTAACCACTGGTTAACATCTTTCTCCTGCCCAGCTTGGCTGTAATTGCCCGGTGTGCTGCGTCAGCTCTGATTGGTTAACATATTAAAATCATGCGCACAAGAACGTGAACAAAAATCAAATTAAACTTATAGATAAAATTGAAGCCCTACGTGATTTAGAAATTGCATGTGCTTAAATCGCGATAGTTTTTTTTTTTTTTGAGATTGTGATTAATTGCACAGCCCTGGTTTACATTATTAGGGTGTAATGTCTTGGCTGTGTTTTTAAAAATGGTGGTTTCTTTGTTTTCATTCTAGCTTGTTGCACGGGCGAGTGACGTATCGTTCTAAATCAATAGCGTTCAGTTGTGCGTCTAGTTCCGCCTTTTTGTGCTAGGTACCCTTGGCAAAGGGTACCCAAAAAGTGGTACGGTACGGTTCGCTTTTATGTACAGTTTGACAGTGGAAACTGCCATAAAAGTGTACCGAATCGAACCGTACCACTCAGTGGAAACCAGCCAAAAAAAGTGGTAGCCATGAAAGCGAACCGAACTGTACCGAACCGTACCATAGTGTCATCCGCTGTGAGCTTAGGAAAGTGGCTGTGTCCAGCTCGGTTTAGGTGGGAGTGTCGGGGGAGGGAAAGAGGGAAGTTTTGCATAAAAATGGGAGTTTTGATTTGTGCATGCGCTGATTTTCACAGAGGCACAACAAACACACAGACGCAGAGGAGAAAGACAGTGACTGTGTTTACATGGACGTCAGTCATCGAATTATTTGCCAAATTGTTAATTTGTCGACTTTAACGGCGCTTTCACTTTAATCCAGGGACATTTCTTGCATGTCCCCCATGACAAACGAGATGTGAGAAACTGCTAAGAGGGCATTTTTAATGGAGTGTTTGAGAAACACTCCATTAAAAAAAAAAAAAAAAAAAACTCCGCATTTCTCGGTAACTTATGCTCTCGGTACGTAGCGTCAGAAAGCTGTGTGTGTATACACACTGTCCTGTCACAAAATGTGGCGGTGTTTATATGTTTACACTCGGAGAGCAGCATCTACAGCGGATCTTTCAGTCTATAATACTGTATTGATGTTAACGTGCTGTAAACTCAGTAACAGTTCTAATCATTTTGACTAAGGTATATCTATAAACACTGAAACAGTACTGCTGACGAAACTAACTTTTTCCATCTGAATAAACAAACAAAGAGCACAGATCGCTTACTTACCAAAGACAGGACAATCAACATGAACTGCAGCTGTGTTTTTTTTTTTTTTTTTTTTTTTTTTTTTTTTAAAGGAGACGAGCAGCAAATCTGGATTTCACCATTTCCAGATGCGAAAAGCTCTTGGGTGGAAAAAAAAAAAAAAAAAGTTCCTAACGCATTTCTGCTGCGCGCGTGGGAGTCCAGCCACGTTCTCATAGCAGGGAAATGAAAACAAAACCTTCGTTGCAGCACATAAACACAACTCTGACGACCTGTGTCTCCAAACAATTGTTCTGCTTCCACTTGTTTTGGCAACACAGCGAATCGATCATGAATATTAATGACGTTGCACCGCATACACAATAGAGCGCCCTGATAGGTTTGAGCCAAGACTTTCTCATGACTTAATGCTGCACACTCAGAGACGTCACGATGCACTGGCTGGTACAGACGTCCACTCTCCACGCTGAAATACACGCATGGATCTCATCGTCGTGACGCAGCTTTAAAAAATCGTTTCAAACCGGAAGACTGAATTTGCTCGAAATAACATAAAAACAACCAATTTTCACTTTTTAGTGAAATATGTGTCCTAACAGTGTTTATAGCAGCGTGGGATACATTTATGACTGTCAAAAGCTCAAAAAATGTGTTTTGGTGTTTCGTGACCCTTTAAAGTAGCCTGAAGTGCCATATGTTGGCTAAAAAGTAGCTTAGAGCACCATCTGCGGTTAAAATGAGTCTAGAGGGCCATTTGCTGTTGAAACCTAGCCTAGAATTGATACAAGAGAGAGTAGTGATTCATTTAGAAATCTCAGAATCAATGCAGAAATCTCACACACTATATTTCCAGGACTTGGGCGTACACAAATTTGTAGAGTTCTTTGATTATTGACTACTAATGGCCTAGTGTGCAGAATACAGCATTTTTAGTCAACAAGGGTCGCTTTGTCAATGTTGTTTTTTTTTTTTTTTTTTTTAGTAACACTTCAGTTTTTAGTTCCTTTTATTGTTTTCTAAGCAAACCTTCAGTCACACTCTTTCCAAACATGCATTTTCCAAACAAACTATCTATTTTATTTGAAACATGAACTACAGGTTTGGAATAACACAAGAGTGAGCAAACAATTACACACAACAACAAATGAGCAATACAACAATATGGTTAATTTGTTAGTTGTGTGGATTATTCATATGGCAATTAGTCTGAAGCCAAAATTAGCTGATTGTGAGATCATCCTGCTGTTTGAGGGCTGTAAGTCAAGGATGAAAACCTCTTAAAATGCCATTTAACACTGATTTGCGCTGTCTGTATCTGCGTGTAATTAAATTATCCCATGGCTTTGATTTCCTTTTTTCCTCTGCGCTGTTTGGTTTGTGGAGGATGTGCTTCTAAACAGATTAACATGGTCTGCAAGCATAAATTCTTCCTTCTGTCAATCATTCAGCACAATGCATCATTTGTTTAGAGACTTGTGAAGTTTGTGATCTAGTCCCATAGAATATTAAAGGCTCTGTGATGTAATGCATTTGTTTATGCACCTTATCTCTGCAGGCACCTCCAGACCACGTGATTCCTTCTCACGAGGACATCTATATCTACAGTCCACTGGGAACAGCGTTCAAAGTGCAGGGAGGAGACAGCCCTGTCAAAAACCCCAGCATTGTCACAATGTAAGACCACCCTCTGAGTGATCTTTGACTGAAATACATAATTAGAGCTTCTCTCTAGTCTACACTGCATCTGGAAAGTATTCATAGCGCTTCACTTTCTCCACCTTTTTTTATGTTACAGCCTTATTCCAAAATCAATTAAATTAATTTATTTCCTCAATTCTACACACAATACCCCATAATGACAATGTGAAAAACATGACATGGACATGATTTGAAAAGGCATACTTCTGTCCATGTAAGGTCCCAGAGTTGACAGTAAATGTCAAAGCACAAACCAAAATTCTCTGGTCTGAGGAGATTAAAACTGAACTCTTTGGAGTAAATGCCAGGCGTTACGTTTGGGAAAAAAACAGGCATGCTCATCACCAGGCTAGTAATATTCCTACAGTGAAGCATCATGCTGTGGGGATGTTTTTCAGCAGCAGGAACTGGAAGACTAGTCAGGATAGAGGGATAGATACTTGCAGCAATGTACAAAGACATTCTAATTAAAACCTGCTTCAGAGTGTTTTAGACCACCGGCTGGGGCGACGGTTCATCTTCCAGCAAGACAATGACCCAAAGCACACTGCCAAAATATCATAGGCTTCACAAAAATATATAGTGGCTCCACAACAACTCTGTGAATGTCCTTGAGTGGCCCAGCCAGAGCCCAGACAAAAATCTTATTGAACATCTTTGGAGAGATCTGAAATTGGCTGTACACTGTTGCTTCTCATCCAACCTGATAGAGCTTGAGAGGTACTACAAAGAGGAATGGGCAAAAATTCCCAAAGACAGGTGTGCAACGCTTGTGGCATCATATTCAAAAAGACTAGACGATGTAATTGCTGCCAAGGGTGCATCAACAAAGTATTGTGCAAAGGCTGTGAATACCTATGTACATGGGATTTTTCAGGTTTTTTATTTTTAATATATTTGCAATTAAATTATTATTATTATTTTTTTCATGTTGTCATTATGTGGTATCGTGTGTAGAATTTTGAGGAAATAAATTAATTTAATCCATTTTGGAATAAGGCTGTAACATAAAAAATGTGGAAAAAGTGAAGCACTTTGAATACTTTCCAGATGCACTGTACATGTGTGAAAATATGGTCAGATGGCAAATTCTTCTCAACAGTTCACCAAAAATAAAAAGTCTAGTTAAATTAAAATATATTTGCAAAATCTTTTTAATGTAACTCTCAAAACGGCAAACAATTCTCAAATAATTAAATAGATAATTACTTATTATAATATTAATTGTTGTTGTTTTTATGATTTGTTAAAGCAACTTTATTCAGTGAAAACATTTTCATTTAAAGTATTGATTTAAAAAAAATGTTATACAATGTTTTAAATTAATGTATGGGACCTTATTTGACAAAAAGAATGCAGTCTAATTTCTATATTTCTAACACTGCGTGTAATAAAGTCTAATAGAAATGCAAATAAGGAATAATTGAAAAAATGTCCATTCCATCAAATACAGCAGTAATCAAAATAATATTTGACTTTTCAAATGTCTCATGGGAACTTGTAACCGTTTTGCTGGATCTGTGGATAATTTGCATGAATTTGTTGTGAATGCTTATTAACTAATAACTTAACTTGGTTAACTTACTATCAACTAATAACTGATCTGCCTATTATTTTTATATTGGCTGTTTTTTGTAGTTATAAAGCACATATTCTGTATAATATTATTCCTACCCAATAACTGAAGCCAACCACTACTGTAATAACTGTTAATAAGCAGCAAATTTGGAGTTTGAGGCCAAAGCTATTATTAATGCTTTGTTAGTGATAGATAGATAGATAGATAGATAGATAGATAGATAGATAGATAGATAGATAGATAGATAGATAGATGGATATCAAAGTACTGGGCCTTTATGCTTTTTCAAAATATTACATAATTATAAATCCTACAAATTATTCAATTAACAAAACATAAAACCGTTTAATTTTACAGCGAGATTGTGTTTGACCTTTCCATGGTAAAGATATTAACGCCTTTTTTAAATGATTGTGTGCGTGTGTGTACAGCTTTGCCATATGGAACACCATGATGGGAACATCTATATTAAGTATACCATGGGGAATAAAACAAGTAAGGGGATATTTCTCTCCTATATTACCTTAACTCATTGCTCATAGTCCTCTATAATGAAGGTATTTCATTGTATATTCTTTTGTTTTCTTTCTAGGCTGGTTTTACTCTGGGCATCATCATTATTGTTCTTATGGGCCTGTTGACGCTCTATTGCTGCTACAGAGTGTTGAAGTCCACAAAATCCATACGTAAGCCAATCACATAAACAACCATTTCACTTTTTTCGCACAATACACTAGCGATTTAATGTAGCTCTTAAACACATTCATCATACTGTTAACGATTCTCAGTGTAATGGCAGAATTTTATTTATAAATTTCTTTTAAGAGACACACTTTTGTTTTTTGTGACAGACATGATTATGTTTTGTTTAATATACAGTGTGACCCAGGTTCAAATCCAGTGTTTGTTTTAACTTGTCAAACATATGTAGTTTTCACATAAGATGGTCATACTAAATGACAAGATTTGGGGTTTTGTGTTTTTCTTGAGTGGTCTGTTTACTTCTGCAATCCTGCCAACTTTATCAGATTTGATAAGGACATTTCTAAGGCTTCTGTATTATCAACATGATCAAAAGAAAAGAACCGGTTTTAAACCCGTTTAAAATGTTGGCAACACTTTCTATGAAGCTTTAGTTATAAAAAAAGTTCTAAAAACGTTATTAATCATAATCAATTGTACCAATTCTACTAATGTGTGTATATATACAGACACAAACAATAAATAAATAAATAAATGTCAAATTATCAAATCTCAATTATTTGTTTATTGACATTTCCTTTTTTTTTCCCGTTTTTTAAAAAAAATTATTTTTTTTTTACATGGTTTATTGGGTTTTTCCAAGTTAAATACAAAGCACAACAATGTACAAAATAATCTAAACAGATCTTTTATCTCCACTCATACTGTCCTATACGTGCCTCAAACATCCACCCCATAGTGCCACAAATAAGCCATGAATAAATTTAAACAAGAAAACATAAAAAGTCAGGTTCTATCGAGGCATTTTTTTTCCTGTTTTACCCAAGTAAGAAATGAAGCCGCCCCGGTATTTGACAAACAAATTATGGTGCTTTTTCAAACGAAATGCCTTTTGGGGAGAGGAAGAAAAAAAACGCAAATAAGACTTTTCCCCCTTTTTTCCTCTTTCCTTTTTCCTCTCAAAGACTCCTTTCATCTCAAAGATATACATTTTATGTCTGCTAGTAGGGCTAGTCTGACAAATCTTAGATCATTCTTTGTTGATCATGTAGTGTAGTATCTCCTATAAGGGAAAGTCTAGGCACATTAGTACCTACAACTATGGCAATAATCTCTAAGACCTTTTTTCAATGTTCTTCTAAATCAGGGCGAGACCAAAGCATATGTTGGAGAAGACACAATAAATATTATACTGTATTAGAATAGACATTTACAATAGTGTCGTTAATACTTATTAGGGATGCATTTCATTTTTCAAATGCACGTTCATAACACATTATACATAATTTATAAGTATTAATCAGTCAGTCGTGATTGTATTTATGAATATGCAGTCTGCAAGTTCAAATGTTGTTATGCTACAGTTGCAGATTTGTTAGCAAGTTAACAGATTTTGTTCTGTCAAACATAGAAATGGTTTTATATTGTGGATAAGAGCCCTGTGCCTTTGTTGCGAGTCAAACTACAGTTACTAATCTTTATAAATGCATCATCGATGGCTTTAAGTAAAGTGAAAACCGGATGCAAATATTATTAGTCATAAATGTTGCTGTAACTGTCATTCTAATACAGTATAATGTTTGTGTCTTTTATAGATACATTTAGAGAATTGTTATGGTTGATTTATAAATAATTATGAACAGAATTATATTTACATTATAAGCATGAGCTTCATGGAAAATATTACTGAAATGGTTTTTAAGTGTGATTTTCAAGCAATATACATCAGACTTTTAAGGAATATTTATTTGTATATCTTTCAATTATAACTGTGGTATATGTTTGCCCCATAATTAAAAACTTACAGAGCTCTGAATTTAAAAGTGGGTACTTAAGTATCATGTTCTGGACAGCATGATGGGCAGTGGGTATGAGCCTTGGCTGAGTCAGTTAGGATCTCTATGTGGAGTTTGCATATTCTCCCCTTGTTGGCGTGGGATTTCTCTGGGTGTCCATGTGTGTAAATGAGAGTGTATGGGGGTTTCCCAGTGATGGGTTACAACTGGAAGGGCATCCACTGCGTAAAACATATGCTGGATAAGTTATCGGTTCATTCCGCTGTGGCAACCCCAGATTAATAAAGGAACTAAGCCGAAAAGAGAGTGATTGAATGAATATTACGTTCCAAAGACATGTTATTGTAGAGTGACATACAATATTTATTTATTAAGTCCTTAGACCCTGTATTTATCAGTGGTCGCCAGCGTGGAATGAACCGCCAAGTTATCCAGTATGTTTTGTTTTAAGCAGTGGATGTCCTTCCAGGCCTAACCCAGTAATGGGAAACACCCATACATTCACTCATGCACCCTCATACACTACGGCCAATTTAGTTTTAGTTCACCTATAGCATGTCTTTGGACTGTGGGGGAAACCAGCGCACCCCGAAGAAACTCACAGAACATGCAAGACTCCACACAGAAATGCCTCCTGTTCCACCCGGGACTCAAACCAGCGACCTTCTTGCTGTGAGGCGACAGTGCTAACCACTGAGCCACCATGCGGCCCCTACATCCAATATTTATATACGTCTGCAATTCAGTTATAAATGCATTGATTTACATTGAAGTTATCAGAATTTTATTTGGAATTATGGCCATATAAATCTCAACATAAAGAACAAATAGCTTATTTTATTTTATTTTATTTATTGATTTTTTTTTGTGCCCCCATTTAGCTTCGTTTAGTTTTTTTGTTTTTTTTAAATATATGTATGTATATGCGTATGTCATTTTTGTTTGTCTTATTTCATATGTCATGTTTGACAGGGTTACATGATTTTAAAATATGAAACTGTGTCTTTTTCAGCTTATATAGATACCTCAGACTGGGAGTTTCCTGATGTGTGTAAATATTACTTTGGGGGATTTGGAAAGTGGTCCAGTCTTGTCTTCTCTCTTGTGTCTCTGATTGGTGCAATGGTGGTGTACTGGGTGCTCATGTCCAACTTCCTGTTCAATACAGGAAAATTCATTTACAGTACGTGATCCTTTTTCCCCGCTGTTCCTCATATGTTTTACTGCCAATTAGAATTATAACCTTGTATTTCTGAATAACCTTTTATATATTTTGCGTTTACAGACTATGCTCACAATGTCAACACATCAGATGCATTTGGCACAAATGGAACAGAAAGAGGTGAGCAGTTCTAGTGTTTTTTTATTATTATTATTATTTTTATTATTATTATTATTATTATTATTATTATTATTATTATTATTAATATTATTATTATAAAATTGTCTAAAGTTGTAAGCATGGTCATTTACAACATTACATAGTCAAAGATACTCAACACAACCCAAATGGTTTGGTTTAATTATTTCCCTGCATTATGCTGTTCATTCATTCATTCATTTTCTTTTCGGCGTAGTCCCTTTATTAATCAGGGGTTGCAACAATGGAATGAACCACCAACTTATCCAGCATATGTTTTACTCAGCCGTTGCCCTTCCAACTGCAACTTAACACTGGGAAACATCCATGCATGCTTGCATTCACACACATACACTACAGCCAATTTAGCTTATTCAATTCACCTATAGCGCATGTCTATGGACTGTGGGGGAAACCGGAGCACCCAGAGGAAACCCACACAAACACAGGGAAAACATGCAAACTCTACACAGAAATGCCAACTGACCCAGCCGGGGCTTGAACCAGCAACCTTTTTGCTGTGAGGCGGTTGTGCTCCCCACTATGCCACCGTGACACCTGCATTATGCTGTAAATAAACAGTATTTAAAGGCACAGAATGTAATTTTCACTGCTGGAGGGTGCATATTCACAACAAACAGTAGCGTAGTTTGATGGCACCATGTTATGGTTGTCTATAACATATAATTATATAATTAAAAAGGTGGCAACAACAACGCTCCAAAAAATAAACATTTATTCGATTAAAAAGGCTAACACAAAGCGTGTAGTGTTTCAAGCACACCGGCTCTTCATCAGACAGTATTCATCACAGCATGTTGCTCTCTCTCTCTTCTTTTTTTTTTTTTAAATACACTTTCGGATCTTAACCATTATCTCATAACAAAAAATAGAAAAATACACATTAGTAAATTACACAACTTGCATATTTAAACAAAAATACAAAATTTAATAAGATAATAATAACACAAATCTTAATAAGACATGCCAACATAACAGAATATAACAAGCAACAAATTAAAGCCAAAAACCCACTGGTTTCAAACCCATTGGTGGAATCATGGGAATTGTTATCTTTATTAAATCCTATGGGAGTCCTGCAGAGATCGTGTTCATGGATGTGCTTAAGTATTGAAAACTTATCTTTCAGATTTTCGTGGTGGTATAAAGTAGATTAATCAAATTAAAACAAGAGCGCTAAAGGAATTAGAGATGACAGATGAGCGTGACGCAGAACGAAAGCAGTGGAGCTTTTATTATGACATTATTTACAGCTTTCGTTTCTGCTCATGATTACGTGGACGAGAAGCAGCATTGTTTTATCATACTAAATACATTTTAGGGTTCTGTTATAAAGCTGCTGTTTGCAGTCTAATAAAACATGGCTTGCAGCTGGAAGGGCATCCGCTGCGTAAAACATATGCTGGATAAGTTGGCGGTTCGTTCCTCTGTGGCGATCCCAGATTAATAAAGGGACTAAACTGAAAAGAACACAAATGAATGAATGTCATATTCCAAAGACATTGTAGAGTGACATCCAATATTCATTTATTAATTTTTATTCAGCTTAATCCTTGTATTTATCAGGGGTCACCCCCGCGGAATGAACCACCAACTTATCAAGCATATGTTTTCAGCAGGGGATGCCCTTCCAGCCGCAACAACCCATACACTCTCACATTCACACACACACTTATACCCTACGGCCAATTTAATTGATTAAGTTCACCTACAACTCATGTCTTTGGACTAATAAAACAAAATGTATTTAAGCATCTTTGGTGATTTTCCTGTTTTCTTCAAAACCAAACTGGAAATTAGCATGACACTAATTAAAGTAGTTATAATTGTGTAGCAGCACTAGTTCAAATTGCTCACTTCTCAGTATTTGAACATTCTAAGAATCGTTTGAGATATTGAGAATGTAGGTCATAACACTGTTGTAGTGGTTTTTACACATTCATTCATTCATTCATTTTCTTTTCGGCTTTGTCCCTTTATTAATCTGGGGTCGCCACAGCGGAATGAACCGCCAACTTATCCAGCATATGTTATATGCAGTGAATGCCCTTCCAGCTGCAACCCATCTCTAGGAAACATCCATATACACTCATTCACACTCATACACTACGAACAATTTAGCCTACCCAATTCACCCATACCACATGTCTTTGGACTTGTGGGGGAAACTGGAGCACCCGAAGGAAACCCACGTGACCATGCAAGCTCCATACAGAAATGCCAACTGACCCAGCCGAGGCTCGAACCAGCAACCTTCTTGCTGTGAGGCGATCGTGCTTACCACTACGCCACCATGGCACTGTTTTTATACATTTAAATGTAAAGATCAAACATACTGTGCCTTTAACAAAACCTTGCACTGAAATTACTGGAGTACTTTCAATACCGCAACACTTGGCGTAACCAGTGCTGGGCATGTTCCTAAGAGTAGAGTCAAAAGAGTAATTAGTTATAGTTACTAGTTACTTCTCACAAATAGTAACAGACTTAGTAACTGAGTTACATAATTATAAAAGTAACTAATTACCAGGGAAAGTAACTTGTTTTACTTAAAAAAAAAAAAAGATAAAAGATTTGTCAAATGACTAAAATTATAAAATATTGTACACTAAATCTACACTATTTTAATGCTATTCTGGGACAATGTAGATACAACGGCAGCATGTCCTCAACTATATTCATTTATTCATTCATTCATTCATTTTCTTTACAGCTTAGTCCCTTTATTAATCAGGGGTTGCCACAGCAGAATGAACCACCAACTTACAGTATCCAGCATATGTGGATGCCCTTCCAGCTGCAACCCATCACTAGGAAACGTCCATACACACTCATTCACACACATACACTATGGACAATTTATCTTACCCAATTCACCTACAGTATACCACATGTCTTTGGACTTGTGTGGGGAAAACCGGTGCACCGGTTGTGAGGTGATTGTGCTACCCGCTGTGCCACCGTTACATCCTTCTCAACTGTATATCTATATATTATTTGGTGTAATTCCGTCTGAGTGATAAGTGTTGGAGCGGTGGAGAAAAGTCCAGGTTTATTTGCTTTGACGTTGTGGCTTCGTCTCCACCTTTGGTAGTTTCGTCTCCACCACTAATTTTGTGGTGCCATGTGATGACGTGAGGTGCTTCACGACGTGAGACTCTTGCCTTTCACCTCAGCAAGGGAAAAGTTGTGCTTATATTTCCAAACGCTACCTTTGAACTTGTTGGATTTGCCATCGTTCTCACTCCTGGATGTTGGTGTGTTCCACTGACTTGTGTGAACACCCGCCGTACTCTGCCTCTGATTGGCAAATGATGGAAAGTACTCTGAGCCAGGCATCATGTTCACAGACACACCAATCGTCATCACTGGTTGGTTATGTGTCCCACCCCAGCCTCAAACACACACACACGAACCCACTCCAAAAGAGATGTCCTACGGCTGATAGAGACGCTGCTCACATGAAAACCGCTTCAGTGTTCTCAATTATAGTAATGCGCATTTTATTGTTGTAATGGTGGAAACGGTAATTAATTTGATTACTCGTTACTGTAAAGAATTACCGTTAGTAACGCTGTTTGTTTTTCGAGCCGTTATTCTTATCACTTGTGATAACCTCTTAACAATGGCTCTTATCAAGCGACAGTGAAAGCCATTTTAGGTAAATTAATCATTCTGTGCATCATAGTTTTTTTATTTATTTATTTATTTTCACGTACAGTAGTATCTTACACACAATATTTTCTTGGATTTGATCATCTAAAATTGTTATGACACTATAACAGATCTGACCCTGAAAATGACAGTTTTATCTGTAGCTTTCTATTGTGTATTGAAATGAAACTTGACAATTTGACCTCAAAAAAATCTTTCAATTTAGCAGAAGATTGTTGGGATTTGTATTTGTCCGCATTTTGCAACCTGGTCATTAGTGGATAACTCTAAATACACATCTAAACAAGTTTTATGTGGTTTGAATTGGTGCAAACACACACAAAAGACCACCTACCCTCCGTCTACTGACTTAACATGTGATTGTTATGATGTGTGTTGTGACAAAGTCCACCAAAACATGTTATTCATGCTTTAGTGCACTGTACTGAAATGCAGATTATGATTGTAATCAGGTTATCCACATGCTTTTCATTCTCTTGCTTTCCCACTCTCTTGAAACCCCCAAACTAGGGCTGTGCAATATGGACAAAATAATCATATTGCATTTTTTTTATGTATTAATATTTTTGTATGAAGATTGCGATTTTATTTTTCTTTCTTTTTTTCCTTTTTTTTTGTTTTTTTTTTTTGGCGACTGTCTTTGCTTTTTCAAACAAGCTACACACATACATTCTAAATGTATTCAGTGCACAAGAAGTGCATACAACATTTAACAATGAAATAACATAGTATTAAGTTTAATAAATAAAAACTGTTTAAAACAGACAACATAAACTAAATAAAGATGAACTAACCTCAATACCAGCCACAACAATAAATAAAAGCTAATGTAAATAAAAACCACCTATTTGGTTCTCCCACTCAACTTCTCGCTCAGCTTAGCTGTGATTGCCCAGTGTGCTGTGTCAGCTCTGATTGGTTTACATATTAAAATCATGCGCACAAGAACATGAACAAAAATCTAAATAAATTAATAGATAATGGAGGCTTTCGCAATTTAGAAATTGCATGTGCTTAAATAATGATTTATTTTATTTTTTTTGCGATTAATTGCACAGCCCTACCCCAAACACAGTTTCATACATTCATTTAAGTCAAGTCTATTGTCATTCCGCTACATGTGTGGACATAAAGTCGAATGAAATGTAGTGTCTAGCAGGACCTCGGTATTACATACATGAACATAATCATAAATATCAACACAAAACTGGATGTGCTATAAGAGCATTTTATAAACATATAAATAACTAACATACTGGAGCAGTAATCTAACTATACTAATACTATGAATAATCAATAGTACTTATACGTGAAAAGTTATGTACAGCATGACCAAATAAATAGGAATTATTTCAGTTAACAGTTAATTTCAGTTTTCAGTTTATTTCAGTAAACACAAGTGCCATTTACCAGTTGTGAATGGTAATGTGTCTATGCTGTGACTGATTTCTATAGAAAGTCTAAGGTTTTAAGAATATTATTCTGCTTAGCCAGAGTTTACATCCTACCAACTTAATGAAAAATCTTACGATTGGTCAGTTTAATAAGAGGATTTGTACATAACCAAATGTATGAAAAACTTTTTCCTCTGTGAGAGAGTTTATGCAAACAAATTGGTCAAAGGTGGCTCAGTGGTTAGCACTGCTGGCTCACAGCAAGACGGTTGCTTGTTCGAGTCCCAGCTGGGCCAATTGGTGTTTCTTTGTGGAGTTGTTCTATGTTCTCCTCTCTGTGCTCATGTGGGTTTCCTCCTCCAAGTGCTCTGGTTTCCCCCACAGTCCAAAGAATGAATGAATTGAATAAACTAAACTGGCCATAGTGAATGAGTGTGTATGGGTGTTTCCCAATACTGAGTTGCAGCTGGAAGGGCATCCGCTGTGTAAAACATACTGTATGCTGTTATAGTTGGTGGTTCATTCCACTGTGGTGACCTCTGAAATGGAGACTAAACCGAAGGAAAGTGAATGAATGAATGTTTGAAACCTGTTACCATTGACTATCATAGAGTTTGTTTTTCCTACCGCAGAAGTCAATGGTTGCAGGTTTTGAATATTCTTCAAAATATCTCGTGTTCAACGATTTGGAAACTAAATTTTTGGTTTGGAAAGTAACTTTAGTCGTTTTGAGTGAACACTTCAATACGATGTTGAAACAGGCCCTTAAATGTGCTTGTTTGAATAATGAACGTGTACCTGTTTCTGTGTTCTCTGGCACTAGTCATATGTCCGTATCCAGATCTTGATCCACACGGAAACGGCAGCACCTCCCTGTACTCTGGAAGTGATAACAGCACAGGACTTGAGTTTGATCGCTGGTGGAGTAAAACCAACACCATCCCGTTTTACCTCATCCTTCTGCTGCTGCCGCTGCTCAATTTCCGCTCCGCTTCTTTCTTCGCCAGGTTCACTTTCTTAGGTATGACCTTCATTTTCCCCTCTAGAGCAGAGATTTATTTATTGTTTTAAATTTAAATCAAAAAGGTACATCTTTAGTTTTAAGAAAGATGAAAAAAAAAACTGATTAGAAAATCTAATCAGTCTAAAAAAAGACTGATTAGATCTCTGAATTATTGACCTAGTGGACCGGTAGAGCTGCGCATCAATGGATTTGCTCTTCAGTGTTTGGACTCTCAGTAGTGAATATTAAACCACACTGAACTGAGCTAAACTGAACTTTAACTCTGAAAACTGGACTGACACTTTCAATTTACTATAAGCTTCTATGTGAAGCTGCTTTGACACAATCTATATTGCAAAAGCGCAATAGAAATAAAGGTGAATTGAATATATACATTAATGTCTAATATTGGTCCTTACTGGTCCCTAGGATAATATGGGAAAAGGATTTGGGGTCTACTTTTAGTGATGAGGAATGGCTATCTGCCTGCTCAAATATCTATCCCAAAAGTACTTCAAATTCGGTTTATGAACAATTGTAAAGGTATTCACAGGATTGATCTAACTCCAGTTCGAATCCATTGAATATTTCTCAGTTGTTCTCTGTTATGTTTCAAATGTAAGGTAGACATTGGCACAGTGATGCATGTATTTTGGGACTGTGACAAAATCAAAATGTACTGGAAAGAGATACTGGAAAAAATAATTGCATAATAATTGTCCCCAAAGGTATACTTTTTTTTTCAATTCAATTCACCTTTCATTTGTATAGCGCTTTTATAATGTAGATTGTGTCAAAGCAGCTTCACATAGAAGGTTATAGTAAATTGAAAAGTGTCAGTCCAGTTTTTAGTGTTGGAGTTCAGTTCAGTGTTATTTAATATTCACTACTTAGAGTCCAAACACTGAAGAGTAATCCATCGGTGAGCAGCTCTAGCTGCAGTCTGGGCGCCGGAGGCTGGAGAACTCGAGGCTCGTCTGTTCTTGGAGAGTCACAGGAATCAGTCTCTTGCTTGCTACTCCGCCAAGCACCAAGCAGCTGCTCAGGATACAGCGTGGTCCAGGATTATGGAACCTTGGAATCGTCTCGTCACAGGTCTTGGATCGCATCCGTGGCGCTGCATAGTCTCTGGGGGCCTTCTGAATTGTACAGTGAAACTGTGTCTTGATTGTAATGAAGACCGTGTATTGAATTTTTGTATATACTTGGTCAAAATATTATTATTTCTATTATTATTATGGTCAACTGCTCAGATAACTTCATTCAATATGTGGATAAATCAGAGATCTGAGGTGTTTATATATACATTTTGTGGGGGATGCCAGAATTTCCCTTTCGTAATGAGCTAAAACTCCAAAAGGGCAGCACCCTGTTTTTGACTGGGACAAAAAAGGCAGAATATATTTCTCCCATCCAGGCCTCTCTTCACGGGCTCTCTTGATTTAAAAGTTTTAACATATGTCTTTAAAGCTCTACTTTGACTTGCCCCAACCTATATATCTAAACATTTAAGTTCAGGAGTGTATTGTGCCCAAAAATCTCTTATAGGTCCTCTGCTCAGTTTCTATTAATTGGTCCTAAATCCTGCTTGTAAACTAAAGGAGACAGAGCTTTTTCATTCTATTCTCCAAAACTTTAGAACACATTACCTAGAGAAATTAGAGCTTCTGCATTCAGTGTTTTTAAACAATCAGTCAAAACCTTCTTTTTTTATTTCATTATAGCATATATTGTCCTGTCTGTCTAATTGTGTATGAAGCACTTTGGTCAACTTTCATATTGTTTTAAGGTGCTGTATAAGTAAGGTTGACCTTGACCTAATACTTTAATGGTCTTATACACCAAAACAAGCATTTTGGACTTGATCTGATCAGTAATAATGAGATGAGAAACAATACTCTCAGAATCTGCATATACAAAGTAATTCAGTCAGTGAAACATGAAGTTTCATGACTTTGTTGTGTTGAAACAGTCTTGTCAGTTAGGATTTTGGCTTGCCTGCTGTTTTAATAGACTGTTTCTTTCTTCACAGGCACAATATCAGTGATCTATCTCATTTTCCTGGTCACATATAAAGCCATTCAACTGGGCTTTCACCTGGAGTTCCACTGGTTTGATTCATCAACGTTTTTTGTTCCAGGTAAACTTATTTACTAAATCATGCAACTTCTTGAGTGTAAAACTATGCACGTTTTATTGGTATATCTACTTTTTTTTTTTTAAATCGTCTTTCACGTCACACGCAATGCAGATAATTCTACAGAGTAAAATATGTTTTATACCATATACACCTAGTATTAAGATACATTCCTTCCAGTCTGATCACAAGTGCATGACATTTATATTACATTTATCCATTTTACTAGATGCTTGTATACAAAGCAGCTTACAAATGATGATAATAGAAAGACCAGAAAAGAAAAGCAAATATTTTTTGGGGGTCTCCAACAATCAGTCTGATATGGATGCAAGGTCAAAAAACACTTTCATTGTCTTATAATATGCATTTAGTTTTACCTAATTATCCCAACGATTCCCATATGATTTGTTCAGCGACTCAATAGTTCCCAAACCCCTCCTTAGCGCAAAGCTAATCTGGGCTGGTTGATCTGATGACCCAGTCTGTTGTGATTGATCAACTGGGTTCAGCGTGAGACAGAGAGAAACACCCACATATGTGAGAGCCCAATGCAGGATTGCAATAAAACCTAGCAGTTAAACACCAGAAAATTGCTCTACTCTTAACCCTAACCCCAATAATAACAACGACACGCTTTCAGTATTAATCCCCACATTGGCAAAAGTATTTTGAAAATTGGCCGCGCATGTGTATGAACAGCTGATGGTGGCCATAGCAAAGACAAACGGCAGAGGATCACGAGTTCAGAAACACATTTAAATCCGTAAAGGAAGAGGTACGCATCATGTTTTCACATAGTTTTGGACGCAATGTGATTAGCCCTATAAAGTTTTAACCTGAGAGATACAGTACAAGCACTGATCTATGATATATAAGTGATTAAAAGCCGCTCAGAGCGATTACAAGTTACAACATGCTATTAAATACGTATTTTGCAAACTACACAAAACGAGGCAACAATTTTAATTGCACTTACATGTTATGATCTAGAGGAAGAAAAAACTGGTCCATATGAATTGTAACCATTACTGACAAAGTCCATGATGAAGTCTGACAAAGTCCCATACATAATAGTCTCTGCTGCTCCTTCCTTTAGTGGCAAATGGCAGACGAATCCCGCATTGCAGCGTAGGTTATTGTTTTAAAAATCATAAAAATGACAGGAACTAACAGGAATAAGTTGGCTATACTGTGGTATTGTTGTGAAAATGAACTTTAACCCTTTATTTTCTGCAGCCGAATCTCCATCGGTCTGTGATCGTCATCTTCGCCTCATGATTAATCTTGTGATCTCCCGTGCTCCGCTAGTGCCTGAAAGGGAAAGGCTCGTTCATGTTTTGACCGGAATCGGCACTTCGTATTTTTTGGTGTCTTTCATTTTAAGAGTCCTGGAGAATAGGTTAACATTGTTTTATCATATGCATTTTTACTTTATTGGCTTCACAACTTGCAACAAAACATGTTGCATAATGAAACCTTTTTAAAAACCTCTGATTCTTTGCAAGATGTAGAACGTCCATCATAATTCCTGGATTACCACTTGTCAAATGTAGAAGATTTTATACAGCGTAGGAACAAACAACATGAAGGAAACTTCTAGAGTTGCTGAGTTACCTTCCTTCATTAATAGTTAGTCTGAGAATACCACGTTGGACTCGTTTAGCTACTGAATTTAGATTTTTGAGCAAACTAAACTTTTAAAGTTCTTGTGAAATCCAAATTAAAAGTTATTAAAAGTAGTACAGTTTTTTTATTATTTTTTAAGAGAATGATTAATCCATGTTAATCCACTAGATCTTTTTCTTGGTAATCTTCAATCAAAGTCTGACCATTTGCTTCTGCGTTTTGGAGTGGAGGTCCTTCTCTATTGATGTCTGTCTGACGATTTCAGCCCCAATATTCTTAAAGGCGTGGTCCACTACGGTATCATATTTAAATTTAGCTATTGTGTAATGTAGCTGTGTGAACATAAACAACATCTCTGATTGTAAGACGCTGAAAGTTCAATGCTAAGAGGGACATTGGCTTTTACAGAGTTAGCTTAACAAAGCGAACAGCGAATGACGTTTGGGGACTGCAAAAAAATACTTCCTGGTTAATGATGTCATAAACCCTTTAGGTTACAAGCACACACCCTGCGGAGTGAAGAGGCATGGCCAGACGTGCTGTAATGTTGTAACAGGATGCTTTCTGATAACATAGAACTGATCCACAAATCTCAGCACATTATGTTAGCTGACCAATCAGAGCCTCTTGAGGGCGGGCTTTTGGAGGAACTCGTTTTCATGTTAGCAGAGTAGCTGTATATAATTTAAAGTAAGATATGTGAAAAAATAACATGCTTTTTCACAAATGAAGCATGAGCACACATTGCTTTGCACCCCATCAACACAATCAAGCTTTAAAAAATACACTGTGGACCACCCCTGTTACCGTCAGTTTGCTATGAGGGAATGATTCACTTATAGAAAGCCTCCTACTCAATATTCAGTTTCAGATGAAAGTGCCTCAACAAATAAGTCTCAGCAACTTCTGGTTCACATGGAGTTTAAGCTGTGTAACACAGATTTGTTCATTCAGCACTTTTGAAAAGTGCTTCCACAAAAGTGATGTGGAGCGTGACGAAATAAGAGGATCTCTATGAAATCTGTGAGTCCCGATGGAAAAACAAGTTGTCACGATGAGACACGTTTTAATGCTTGGTAATGCCAAGAGAAAACAAGACCAAAAATTCAGAAAGCAGTTTCAACTCTCACCTCATTTGCTGCTAGTGATTTCTGGTCTACTTGTCTGACATTATCCCTCTGGGGTCTGAGGGTGTTTTTGGGGGCCTGGAGGAGTTCTGATGTGCCTGGACATTTGTGCTTTTTCCCCCCAGTAGCTTATAAACAAATAAGTGGCTTAAGTCTAATACTACAGTAAAGTGCTTAAACTGGGCTGTAATAACTGTACATTCACACCGAAAGCAGCGAGAGTGTCTAAGTAGCCGGAAGTCATTCATTTTCAATGGGAGCCAGTGGCGATAAGCACCAAGGAGCAGCACGGCGCGTCTTCGCTGGTGTGGGCGTCAAAGAGATTTTATGGTAATGGTCAACTTTATGGTAATGAGCTATGATGCGGTTCGGCGGCAAGCAATCAGAATGTAGAAGTCCACCGCTGGAGAAGAGTCCAGAGAAAACGGTCACTGTGAACTTTAGTTCCGATCACCGTTGTTCCCAATAGTTTTAATATTGTGGTCGCCAGATTTTCAGTTATTTACATTGTTTTCTAACAGGGCCATACTTTAAAAAAAGTTAAGTGGCGAGTTACTGATGTGCATTAATGTTGTTATATATATTTTTTTCTTTAAAAAATTTCATGCAACAGTACAAATCAGTTTAGCTGCTTCAGTATATTTCAGACAAATGGACACATAATAGACGACTTAAACAACCTGATCTTCCTTTAAATAAATCTGATAAAAATCGGACAACATTTTCACGTTAGAAAGCATGTTTTATGCAGAGATGCAGTGATTTGCTGATAATGCTGCAACGGCTCCTTTAAATACTAGATTAATGTAGTGAATGTTGACTTTCTTGCCGCCGGAGCTCCAAAGACAGGCCGCGTTGTTGCCAGGGCGACCAGAGCGAACTTTGATGCTATTCTGTATGTACGGTAAAAATGTTGGCAACTTACATGCGTGGTTAGTTTTAGTCTCCGAGATGACTTGATAAACAGAATTTCAGTGCAATAGCCTAGTGGTTAGCGCCTCAACATACTGTATGGTGCTGTAGCACGTCGGGGTGTCCTGAGTTCAAATCCGAGCCCGAGAAGTCATCCCCCCCTTTATTATAATAATAATAATAAAGACAATATTTGTTCACAAGACTTCTGAGAGGTGGATCTTGTAGCATATAGTTTTTTTGCTTGAAAAATCATCATGTTTACTTTCTTGCAGAAAAAAAAATATTTATTTAAATTTTGAAGACTAAATGATGCTCTGGCTGTATGTGAGGGGGGCGTAAACTATCATTAATGCAGCGATTTACACCTGTCAATGGTTAAATGGCTAATAACAGTTGAAGCAGTTGATGTAAGTCATGTGAACATGTGAATAAGCACATGCTGTTGTTTGACGTGTGGTTGTCTTTTTGTCTCTGTCTTGCTTTAGAGTTCCGAACACTGTTTCCTCAGCTGAGTGGAGTTCTCACATTGGCATTTTTCATTCACAACTGCATCATCACACTCATGAAGAACAACAAACATCAAGAAAACAACGTGAGTGTTCCCATCAGTGCATTATTCTCTCATTCTCATCCTTAGCTTTGTCTTTAGTTCCATATACTGAGTGCTGAAAAAACAAGACTGCTGGAGTTGCTAAAAGGAAACATCTTTTATACAGGAAAAAAATGGAGATGAGTCATTGTGGTTAAGTTGTCAGGAAGAACAGAAAAACCCTGCTGTCAGCCAAACTATGGCTGTTTTTCAATCTATCTAATGTCCTCCCCCTCTCAGTTGTGTAGTTTATCACTGAGCTAACATTTTCATGAAATCTTTCAAGAATTTCCAGCTCCTGTTTTACCCAGTAGTTTATATACAGCATGTTGTTTTATTATTTATTTTATTTGCATTGTGTCACTATTAGTGTTGGGGGTAATGCTAGGCTAACACTTTATTTCGATGGTCCATTTGAGTATTAGTAGACTGTCTACTTAATATCTGTTTATACTGACATTCAACAGACTGACTATAAGAAACTTTGCAAGTACATGTCAACTTACACTAACCCTACCCCTAACCCCAACCCTAACCCCAACCTAACAGTCTACTTATAACCTAATGAGAATAAGTTGCAATGTAACTTAAATTCAACAAACGGACCATCAAAATAAAGTGTGACCAATGCGAGTTATGTAATAATATTACATTTCTAAGTACAGAGTAAAGGAACACATTACATATTAAAATAAAGTAACACTATTTAAGTTACTTTTTAAAAAAAAGTAATGCGAGTTACTTTTTAGTAACTGCTATTAGTAATTGCTGAGGTAATTATTAGTAATTGCTGAATTAAAGTGATCGTAGTCACGTTGAATCTCGCTATCAATGAGAGAATGCAAGGTCAAAGGAAGATGGCAGAGCCGTACATTACTACAATGGAAAATTCTTATTATTTTGAACACACATGGAAGAAAAGGAAAAGAGGATTGTCTGGACAGTGATTTTTACTTTTTAATAAGACGAAAAGTAAGCAATTAACAAACACATTGCTTTATAGGTTTATTAATCTGTATATACGGCATGTATAGCTCTGGGGTCAGAGAGTTCCAAGAAGATAACATTATCCTACATTCATTTTTTAATGTGTTTTTTAAAAAAGGTAAATGAAGGTTATACAGTGTATTGTTAATTCCTGAGCTCATCTTCTTAAAAACTATAGGTCTTAAAAACTATAAGAAAAAAACAACAACGACTGAAGGTTTTGAATGAGAAGCTGTAATGTAGCCATGGCGGGGTGAATTTTGGTGTGGCGCCCCGTCATGGAAGAATGAATGTAGCAGAAACCATGTATGGTCAACTATTTGTGTTTTGGTGATGATAACCTGTACGGTTATTGTTTTGACATGAGATCTGTGTTACTTTTTTTTTTTTTTTGTATGGTATTAATTGTGAATTGATGCTTTACTTGCAGGTCCGGGATCTGTCACTGGCATACCTGCTGGTGGGATTGACGTATCTGTATGTAGGAGTGCTGATCTTTGCTGCTTTCCCATCACCACCATTGTCTAAGGAATGCATTGAACCAGTAAGACCGAGCATCTCCTGATACACTTTTCCTGATATTGTCTGTCTTTTAGTGATTTAGCTGTTTGTCAGTGTAAAACTTCTGCTAAGCTTTAATACAGTTCACATAAAAAGACCATTGTCTCCTGAAAGAAAGAACTGATTCTAGTCATCGGTAACTCAAATCTTACTTCCTGCCCAAAGTCTATGGCCTTCAAAGGCTGAACAACCTCTGCTTTGATTCCCAAACACTTTAGAGGAACCCTGGGAGAGTTTGGGTTGTTTTTGCTTTGTAATGAAACCAATTTCACTTCATACGCACTTCCATAGGATAAGAGCTCATGCTTAAATTGATACAGTATAATCAAAGACATTGAGTACGTTTACATGGACACCAATGTTCAGATTTTAATATGATTAAGACAATACTCTGATTAAGAGTCTACCATGTAAACAGACATTTTTAATTAAGCTCATAATCAAATTAAACAGAAATCGGATTAGGACATGTGGAGTATGCCGATATTCGTCGCATTATTGAAGTGCAGTACAGACATGTAAACACTATTCAAACTATTACCATCATGTAGGACTTTTCATTGCGTTTTGCAACAGGATAAGCCCTAGACACACTGCTGTTTGACACTATTGTGTCAGTGAAGGACCTAATGCTGAGGGTTTTTTTCTTTCCATTCGGCATGCAGTATCAAATTATATTAAAACAACACTCTTCCACCAGTCTGTGCATCCAATGCCTTAATTTGTGACGCAGGTAGACGGACACCTGTCATGAGAAATCAAGTACCCCCTGACTATTGGGTCTGCCTATAGAACACTGAGTGATCCTATTGTTTTACTGGAGTTGTTATAGGTATAGTTTGTAGTGCCTAATTATAAAGTACAACATATGAAATCACGTTCATAACTTTATATAAAGCATGACCGTTTCATTTCACCATTAAAATGGTGTGTCTAAGCATTATATTGACTCTTTCATATACTTATGTATAATTAAAGGCATGCATGGGTTAAAAAATTAAGCATTTATCTTTTATACTCTTAAGTTAGCTTATGTGCTAGCATAATCATACCTCTACTGTTAATAAGCTAACGCAGCTCTGATTAACCACACAAGAAGGTATCACAATAATAGCTTTTGATCAGGCATTCACCACAAACGATCCCTTAGGGGTCCTAAGCAGACTCTATTGCAGGGGGGGACTTACTGGCTGCGTCCGAAACCGCCTACTACTCAGTAGGTACTGCATTTGAATTTAAACGTACTACTCAGCCATTAGAAAAGTACGTTCTATACAGTATGAATGTGAGAAGTATGAATGGAATTCGGACGTACTACATCCGCCATTTTGTCATGGTCACGTGACCTACCTGCGTCAGTTGCGTCGCTTCACTCCCATTCATGAATTCTCTCGCGGGGCATCATGGGATAGCGCAGCGTGCATGGAATGCGCACTTCAGAATCTCGCCGGAAGTAGTAAGTCATCCGGGTACTTCTCGCATACTGATTTTCGAATTCTATAGCTGCGTCCCAAATGACACACTATGCACTTATGCACTATGTACTTATGCACTTACACACTCAACAGCATAGTATATGCATGTAGTGCTGTGCCAAATGGAACACTAATGTTTTTTTACTAAGCGGAGGTTCAAACCGTTTCCCTGATGACGTTTGACGGTCGCCAAATTAGTGAAATAAATGACCAAAATTCCAAATAATACCTGTCATGAGTATAACCGCATTCACCATCGGGAGGCGCTGTAATCACTCTCGTAGGAGAACTTTGCTTTCACAGTCCAAAATAAATAAAGTTATCCAACATGTGCGCCCGATAGCTCCACCTCTTCCGTTACGTGCACGAAGCTCCGGTCGTTGAGTACGTGAAGTGTCCATCATTACACACTTCATATTACCGGTGGAATGAGTGCATCATCCGGGTAATTAAAGTGCACTTATTATTGTTAGAGTTTTAAGTGTGAACGCACTTATTACACTATTTATACTACAAAATGGCGTAGAAAAGTGCACAAGTATGCGATTTGGGACACAGCTAGTGAATGCGGACATACTACTCGGCTCGTATACTGTTTTTAGTGTACTGTATAGTATGGAAGTATGCGGTTTCGGACGCAGCCCCTTTCTCACCACACCGGTCTTGAGCGATTCGTTCACTTTGAATGTGGCTCGAGAACGATCGAGTCCTCCCAGAGAGTGATTCATTCATTCGCGCATGCGCACATTTGTGCAGGTGGAGTAGAAGAATAGTTTGTTTTTCCTCTATCGAGTTTGAGTCGTTTGTTCTTCACATGAGAGACAGAAGCCAGTCATATGCATTTAGAGCCGTAAAAAGATTTGATCCGCTTATCTCTCGAGTCCTCTGTTTTGGGTCATCTGTTTACATACTGTCACTTGATGAACGAACGCAAAAATCTAATCAAAACAAAAGAGTTGAGAAGAGATTTGTAAGAAGCTTGTCAGGCTGTGCTCCTAAATGTTGGACTAATGTCTTGAAATACAACATCTGTAAGTGTGGTAACCGTAATCGAAGTGGAATAACAGGCAACAGACCACTGAATTATTAGGAAATTATCTACACCTTATGCCGAGTTCAGACTGCATGATTTTAGCCCCGATTTTGACTTGCCGACAGATTTTGAGAAATCGCAGACAAATGTCTGAAATCACAGGCAAATCAGTGCTCGTGCACGCCAGTGACAATCACACAATATGAACTATCAGAGACGTGTTCTGAGAGAATTGCCGATGAGTCGCTGATGCCCGGGAGATATCTGGCGTGCTGAATATCTGGAGCTGTCGGCGATTCAAATCATGCGGTGTGAAATGTGTTTTGATTGAAAATAACATCGGCGATCACCTACAGCCAATGAGAGAGCAGCATTCATAGTGTGGGTATCTGCAGGCCAGCGGGAGGTTGGGGGAGAAGCTAAAAGCGCTAATTTTCAGTTTATTCGGACCTAAGAAATGGAGGGAAAATTACTGTAAATTTTGCAGGAGCCCCCGTGTCTGTTTGACGTGTCATGTGAGCAATATCACAACCTAACCCAGTCAAAAAAAAAAAAAGTTGAGGACCAATTGCTAATTCCCTTCAAAGCCAGGTGAGCAAATATGTACATTTCTACCCCATTGAAGGCTTCTTTCTCGTCATGTAATAACAAAAGGTGTTTTTGGGTGTGAGACGTAGTTTGGACAAAGTTGTCTGCGATTCTTCCTATTTTGAAGTCATGCAGTGTGAAACTCCCTGTCGCCGATGCATCTTGCAGTGTAAACAAAGCAGCGACAAAACGCTAGCCCAGATAGTCATGCAGTGTGAACACATCTGTGACACGACTACTTTGAAAATAATGCAGTCTGAACTCGCCATTAGTGTATAATGTTATTTTCTAAAATCCCAACAGCCTGTTGTGGATTACTCCTGATCAGGGTACTTCAGTGTCCTAAATACTCTGTTTTTTAAGGCAGCTATTAAAACCAATGTCGTCTTGATCTTTTACAGAACTTTCTGGATAACTTTCCCAGCAGTGACATCTTGGTTTTTGTAGCGAGGACCTTCCTTCTGTTCCAGATGACCACAGTGTATCCTCTGCTTGGGTACCTGGTGCGTGTGCAGCTCATGGGGCAGATCTTTGGCAACCATTACCCTGGGTGAGTAATAATGTTGTAAAATAAGCAATATGGTGCCGCTAGTTTTTTGATGTCTGTTTGGTGTGTCCCAGACTCACGGAAACATGCAACAAACATACACTCAGTGGCCACTACAATACTCTGCATACTAGACTGTGTTGGACCACTTTACTCTCAGAACTGCTGATTAATTGTGGCATCAACGCCTCAACGTGCTGGAAACATTCCTTGTTTTAGATTTTCCGCCAAATTGATACCGTTTCTGCAGATTTGTTAGCTGCACATCAACAATCTCCAGTTCCAGCACATTCTAAAGGTGCTCTATTGCAGTGACGTGCGGTGAGGTTTGTGGCTGGTGAGGCACAACTTTTCCATGGTCATATGCACCCAATATATTTGCCAACTATCAATTGTGTTTTATATCAGCATTCTTTCTATACACATGGCAGGTACATAATGGACCAAGGAAGAATATAAAATGTATAGAGATTCAATATGCCCACCAAAAACACCAAGGTGGACGCTACAGACCGCTATAACAAGCGACACCGCATCAAGGCAGATGCACTTTTTCACACAAACGCACACACGCACGCACGCACACACACACACAGGATTTGCACACTGGTCATACCTTTACTTGTAAATAAAGTCTTGAAATTACTTGAATTTATTTGAAATGCCCTTTAGCTCCTGCATTGGATTTATTCACGTTTTGATTAAAGTCCAATTCTGAGATTTTTTTGAGCTGAAATAGTAACGTTACATCCAAGATTTTTTGCAGTCAGTCAGAGCAAAACATGAAATAACGGACTCCTGTTAAACTTTACTGCGTAGAAGAAGAGCAACCACTATGTAATCTGACACTGTGTAATCACAGAGATCTGATTTAATTGAAAGCACATTCACAGGTTTGTAATCATGCGTTTCAAGCCCTATCATGATTGTGTTTGAGATCTTTGTGGTGCATCACTTCCAGTGTGCTATAAAAAAAAAATGTCCACGCTATGTGTTAAACACAGCCTCACTTGAAAATAATTACAGTACAAGACCCCATGGAGAGATAGATTTGCAAGCACATTTGTCAATGTGCGTATCATATATGATAATTACAATGTATATTTACATTATCTTAAATGTTAGGGCTGTGCAATTTATCGCAATCGCAAAAAAACCGCAATTTAAGCACATGCAATTTCTATATCGCAAAGGCTGCAATTTTATCTATTAATTTATTTAGATTTTTGTTCACGTTCTTGTGCATGATTTTAATATGTTAATCAATCAGAGCTGATGCAGCACACTGGGCAATTGCTGCTAAGCTGAGCGGGAGAAAGATGTTAACCAATCAGAGCTCACTCCGCGCATGACGAGGTTGAGCGGGAGAGCCGAATAGATGGTTTTGATTTACGTTAGTTTTTATTTATTGTTATGACTGGAGTTGAGGTTAGTTAATCTTTATTTTATGTTAATGTTGTTATGTTTAACTTTACTACAGTTTCATATATTAAGCTTAATACTATGTTATTTCATTGTGAAATGTTTTGTTATGCACTTCTTGTGCACTGAATACATTTAGAAAATGTGTATGTAGCTTGTTTGAAAAAGCAAAAACAGTTACCAAAATCACAAATAAAAATCACAATCACAAAATTCGTTCCAAAAATCGCAATATGAATATATTTCAGAGCCCTATTAAATGTTTGCCTTTTTGTAGAATGTCATTGTTAATGCATTTTGTTTTCTAATGTTTAGATTCCTCCATGTGTTTGTTCTGAACGTTCTTGTTGTCGGCGCTGGAGTTCTGATGGCCAAGTTTTACCCTAACATTGGCTCCATCATCAGGTAAGAGTGCTGATATATTTCAGGGCGCTCGAATTTTGAGCATTGGTTTTGTTTTATTGTTTTGTTTTTTTGCTCCCATAAATTTTTTTTTTGTTTTGTGAAATTTTCCTGGTCTTCTAAAGGTAACTCCCAACTCGATGGCAAATCTCCTGAAATGACAGCGATCTCTGTTTACAAGTTTGTGGCTGTTTGAGTAGCTGCTGTCATGTGCTACGCATTTGACAAGATGGACTGCACCTTGAGTTTGTTTCATACAAATTAAAAAGAAAAGAGAACATGTGTTTTCAAGTGCAGTTAGTTCATTTTAAAGTAGAGAATTTATGCTTTATGTGGAGGTATTTCACACGTCCATGAAGTATTTAAAGAGATTTTAGTCCAATTGCCAACCTCAGAGAGTTCATAGCAACTGCATAAACTGTAGTAAAAACACACATCTGGATCAAGCCCCTCCACTGGAGAATAGTCGGTGTATAGCGATTGATGATTAGCTCCTTTGCTAGAAGAAGAGGCTTCATTCGCCATATTTACCGTTACACGTTTCCCCATTCAAATTTATATGAGTGTCTTGTGTAGTCTTTGGTATTACTGAATATAAAAAATGCAGTGACCAGTCATTTTAACTTTGTTCATTTACTGTACAAGTACTGTAGGATGGCTGGTCGGTGTATCTCTCCCACCCCTTCTCCACTGATTGGATGAGTGGCAGCAATAAATTCTCATCTAAAAAGACAGACCAAACAAATTTCTGAAAATATCAAGTCACTGCATCAATGCTCCGTAATAACTTTGTGAAAAAGAACATATAGGTATTAAAGGGTCATGAAACACCAAAAGGCATTTTTTGAGCTGTTGACAGTCATATGTGTCCCACGCTGCTATAAACACTATTAGGACACATATATTTCACTAAAGAGTGAAAATTGGTTGTTTTTGCGTTATTTCGAGCAAATTTGTTCTTCCGGTTTGAAACTAATTTTTTAAGCTGCGTCACGCCGATGAGATCCATGCGTGTATTCCAGCGTGAAGAGTGGACGTCTGTACCGGCGAGTACATCCTGACGTCTCTGAGTGTGCGGCATTAATTCATGAGAAAGACTTGGTTCGAACCAACCAGAGTGCTCTATTGTGTATGCGGCGCAACTTCATTAATATTCATGATCACTTCGAAGATTGTTTATACCTGTTATGCTGCATTAAGCGCGAGTAATTTACATGTTAAGTGAATGCAAAGGCGCGAATAGGCATCCTGCGACGTGATGCATGCGAATGGCGCGATGCGTGCAAATGGCGCTGCGTGTTTGACCTGCTTAACGCGCAATGCACGCGAATCACTTCAGTTTGAAAATCTGAGCTTCAGCGGACATTCGCGCCGCGTTAACCAACAGGAGCTTGCTCTTGTGGGGGTGTGATTATGACGTAGCGCCTGTTGTTGGTGTCTCGGGGGAAAATCCTTCTGCCGACAACAGTTCATCAAACTCGGCTCGGCTCAGTCAGAAGCACCGCTGAAAGCTTCCATCATCCAGGTTCAGTTTCTGGAGGAGCTTATGAGCTCACAGAGCTGGGCGCACCTCTGAAATAATCTAGTGGACTCAGATACAGCTCCAAATGAATCGACGCTGTTTTTCAGCCTTCATAAAGCACATAAAACAGTTATTCTCTCTATAAAACCCCTGTTAGCCATTTAGCAATAAAGCTACAGTCACCAAACCATAGACAGAAGCCCTGCCCATCACGCGAATCCGAAAATAAAGAGAAAGTGCTGTTAAAGTCGACAAATTAATAATTTGGCAAATAATTCGATTACTGATGTCCATGTAAACACAGTCACTGTCTTTCTCCCCTGCGTCTGTGTTTTTGTTGTGCCTCTGTGTGAAAATGAGCGCGTGCACAAATGGAAACTCCATTTTTATGCAAAACCTTCCCTCTTTCCCCTTCCCCGACACTCCTACCTAAACCAAGTTGGACACACCCACTTTCCTGGGCTTTTACAAACCAGAGGTGTGAAAACACCAAGCCGAGACTGGGGGGTTTCGTGGCCCTTTAATAAATGTACACCTGGTAAATATCACATGAACGCTTATTTCAAACAAACTAACATTTGATGACACGCTTTCATGAATCAGCTTTATGGACGCTTTACACTAAAATGAGTTCAGTTCATGTTTCATGGTTCGTCTTCTGAACACAAGTTAAAGCTGCTGAATGTATGTTTCAACTCTTCTAAAGCATAAAAATACCATAATATGTTTGCAGATATTTAAGAAACATGCTAAGTGAACATTCTTGTTTGTCTGAAAGACAATGCTGAAGTCAGATATTCTGCTTTGAAAATGTGCATTACGTGCTGTCTTTGTTTTGGTCATTTAACCCACCCAATGCCAGTTTAGCCGCCAGTTATATTTCAGCACCCCAGGTTGCCTTGTTGGAAAACAGTGTATTTCATTCATTCAGTAATGAAGGCTCACAAAGAATGTGCCTGTGACCAAAATGCGACCTCCAGTGGACAGTAGCAGACTGTGAAATCAGACGCGGATTCGGGGTTCCACATTATTAATTAGCAAATAATATAAATATTATGAACGTAAACATTAGGTGAACAGGTTGCATTGTAACCGCCTGTCCTAATAACACGCTACAAGACAAAATTTGCAGTGATGAGCAATTTGGCTGTTTGCACCAGACGAAACATGACAGAAATTTCAATACAGCCATTCAGAAGCACAGAATGGTAAGGTTTATAATCTAATTATTTATAATCTTAAACATTATTAAATGTACATGCTGTATCACTGATATGTGTTGGTTTGATTATTTCACAGCTCTAAAGTTCAATTTTTAAACATTTCATTTTATTTTCAAGATCCGAGGTGAACTATCTGCTACTGCTTTCAGTAGTAAGGCAATAAATGTCATGTAAACTGGCATTGAAACTTACATTTTTAGCATTCAACGCTGAATAAAGCACATGAGGTGTACCTGAGGTGATCATGTCCTCAAGTTTTCTGTTGCTCAGCTGCAAGAAATAAGAGCCGTTTCCAAAATCTAAATTCCATGTGTTGGTTAGAACAACTCATTTTAATATGAAAATATTCCTTCTATCGCATGCCGTTGCTTTTATTTTGAACAGGATTTAAATCAGACTTTTAAATCAGACCTGTTGATTCTGTCAATCTGGCAACCTGTGCTTGATGTGTTTTGATCCAGGAATGCACAACCTATTTCACCCAGTAGATGTCAAACTTGCATACTGCACCTTTAATAAACCAATACATTTTAAATGAAATCTGAGAGCTTCCTCATCCAAAAAACAGCAAAGGTCCAGAAAAGGAACCAAAAACTTAGTCAAAACATCCCATGTGGCTTCAGTGGTATGAATGTAAACATACAAGCTCCAAAAATACTTTTGTGCACCAAAAAGTTCAACGTATTGCCATAAGAGTCAACAGTGCAACACAATCAATATATTGCCCGCAGTAAACATGCACCCTAATCTGACGTTAAAGACAGTTGAACCAAGTGGCTTTTACAGTTTTTGGCACACAAAACTGTTTTCAGAGCACATGGAATGTTTTTGGTTCCTTTTCTGGACTTCAAACATCTTGGGACCCTTGCTGTCTAATGATCATGAGGGAGATCTTGGATTAAAATATCTTAACTTGTGTTCAAAAGATGAATGAAGACCTCAAAGAACTTGAGGTTGTGTAATTTACAGGGTCACGAAACACCAAAACATTTTTTGAGCTGTTGACAGTCATAGATGTGTCCCACGCTGCTATAAATTAGGACACAAATATTTTGCTAAAGAGTGAAAATTGGTTGTTTTTGCGTTATTTCGAGCACATTCGTTCTTCCAGTTTTAAATGAATTTTTGAAGCTGCGTCACGCCGATGAGATGTATTCCAGCGTGGAGAGTATCGGTCTGTACAGGCCAGTGCATTGTGACGTCTCTGAGCGTGCGGCATTGATTCATGAGAAAAACTTGGTTCAAACCAATCAGCGCGCTCTATTGTGTATACGGCACAACTTCATTAATATGCATGATCGATTCGGAGATTGTTTACCTGTTACAGTGTTCAGACAGCAGAGAGACGCCACGTCGTGTTGCCAAAACAAGTGGAAGAAGAAGAATTGTTTGTAAACACAGGTCGTCAGTGTTGTGTTTATAAACGTGCTCCAACGAAAGTTTTGCTTTCATTTCCCCGCTATGAGAGCGCAACTGGACTCAGGGTGGTTTACAGTGCACTTGACAGAAATGTGTTTATAAGAAACATTTTTACCCGAGAGCTTTCCGCATCTGGAAATTTAATCTCCTTTTTAAAAAAAAAAAAAAACAGCCGTGGTCCAGTTGGTGTTGATTTTCCTGTCTCTACAGATGTGGTAAGTGAGAGAATGCTGCTCTCCGAGTGTAAACATATAAACACCCTAATCAAACGGTTACCGTCGTGTAGAATTTTCGCCGCATTTTGTGACAAGATAGTCTAAACACACACGGCTTTTTTTTTTTTTTTCCTACATGCGCCGTGCAGTCTAACACACTCCATTAAATCTGCTCTCCTCCAGCAGTTACTCACATTTTAATATCTCGTTTGTCACAAGGGCCACACAGGAAATCTTTCTGAGTAAAAGTGAAAGTGCCAAACTGCAGTTAATGTCGACAAATTAATAATTTGGCAAATAATTGGATTACTGATGTCAATGTAAAGAGTCTTTCTCTGTCAACTTTCTCCCCCTGCGTCTGTGTTTGTGTGTTGCCTGTTTGAAAATCAGCATGTGCACAATTGGAAATTAACATTTTTATGCAAAACCCTCCCTCTTTCCCTCCCCTGACACTCCCACCTAAACAGAGCTGGACACACCCACTTTCCTGAGCTTTTCCAGATTGTAGGTGTGAAAACACCCTGCTGAGACAGTGGGGGTTTCGTGGACCTTTAATAACACAATTTTCTTTTGGGAGAGCTAAAACTTGAATGAGGCCAAGTGTGTGTGTGTGTGTGTATATGTACGTACAGTAGTACTTTAATGGATTCTCATCTAAAGACTTGATGCTGTGTTAAACTCTGCTCTTCTCTCAGGTATTCAGGGGCTTTATGTGGCTTGGCTCTGGTGTTTGTTCTTCCCTCTCTGATCCACATGGTCGCGCTGAAGCGCAGAGGTGAGTTACGCTGGACCTCCACCCTCTTCCACGGCTTCCTCATCCTGCTCGGTGTGGCCAATCTGCTGGGACAGTTCTTCATGTAGCACTGCGCCTTAAATCAGACATACACCTGATGATAGAGGACGAACTCTGTGTGGAGAGCTGAAAGATTCCTTGGGTGCTTTTCACAGGAATGACGTCTTAGTACTGGAACCTAATGATCAAGTACCCATGGGATTTATCATGAAAAGACACCAAACGGCTTTGTTTTTACATTTTACAAGGGTTTAATTAAAGTTCTACATTTATTATATTGATTTTAACAGCTCTTATGAAAGTGACTCTTCAACCAAAATATTTAATTTACTCACATTTAAGTGGTTATAAACTTTTAAGAATGTGGGAAACCAGCAGCCATTGATGTCGATTAGTAGGAACAATATTATGGAAGTCAATGGTGGTTGTTTTTTTTTTTTCCCCCAACATCTTCCTTTTGAAGAACGAAAGTCGAACAGGGGTGCGTTTCCCAAACAACGACATAACTCGCAACTTAACTATCATAGTACGATGCTTCATTTGGGAAATGAACAATGCAGTGACTAGTGTTTCACAAAACCAGTTTCTCTGTCGCAAATCTGTCGTTTTAACCATGTTAGTTATAACATAAAAACTAAATATTAACGTTCTAAACGGGGTGGAGTAACTACTTCTTTAGAGAAAAACCCCATAATTCTTGTGCATATTATATTGTTTTACACTTTACATAACATTTTTTTTATCCAATATTTGGGGAAAAAACATGCACTCATTTTCTGTATTAACTAAATTATATGTACGACAAATATGTTTCCTTTACAAATATTATTGAGAATAGCCTATTCCATATAAAATCACTTAGCTAAAGCCCTGCTCACACTGAGATTTCAGCCACGATTTTGTCATTGGAGACAATTTGGAAAATCCTAAAGAAATTCCTAAGATCCTAGTCTAAAATCTTTGATCGTTCGATTGACATGTTTAGATTTTCCTCCGTTGACGTTCTGGAAGTGTCAGATTTCAGACACTTTCCTGCAGTGTGACAACAGCTGTGATGAGCATCAATCCAAGAACCAATAGGAGCACTGAATTTGATGACGCAATCCATGTGACGATTCAAATGACTGCAGGGAAATGTCAAAAGAGTTTTTTCCTTCTGGTTTTATTATTGATGCGTGCTGTGTGCACAACTGCCGCTACATTTTGTTTACATTTGCGGTGAGGAATAATTTTAGATAATAAGAGCGTCACGGGTGGATGACGTCAAACTCTGGGGGCGTTTTCTTTCGTGTTTGGAGTGTCTCCATTGTTGGTCAGTCTGACAATATGACGGCTGAGATCTTACAGTGTGACAGGTGAGCCATGTTGCTACAGTCTGACACGCCACAATCGTTCAGGATAAAATAAAAAAAAATTAAAATAAAAATCGCACAGTGTGAGCCAGCCTTTACACGTATTCTAATCTTGTATAGAACTCATGAATACATTATTAGTTGTAGGCCTAAATTACAGTAGGCTATTTAGTAGAAAATGAAAAATCCTACTTAATGATTACTATCATTATTATTAAGTAGAATATTGTTTATTTTTTTATTTATTGTAAAAGTCTGCTTTTACAATTTGACACATTCAAACCACTACAGAAATGTTCTAACCAACAGGCCCGTCATATACAGACACATTTCTTAATAAATAACCTACGATAAATTAAAAGCATTAGCGTGCGCTATATTTTTCGTTTTCACAAGATTTGGAGACATAACATAAATTCCGCTTTTAAATAATAGTCACCTATAGCTTTCGTCATGAGCCATGGCTGCATTCAAAATGCACTACAAAGGCAACACAATTGTCAATATGAAGATCGCTAAAACTGAACTGTAAAAACACTTGGAAAGCAAATTACACGCAAGAGAGATAACTTTAATCTTTTCTTTTTAAATCATTCCAAGTTTAAATGTTAGAATATTTTGAATGAATTGGGCATGGGGGGATAACATGGAATAGAACACAGCCAGGAACTATGTCTCTAACTACAGCTCTACAGGTGTAGTTGCAAGCGTACAAGTTTGCGATGCAGTTTGCGAATGTTTGTTGGAATGATGGCTTTGGGAAACACTAAATCAACAGACTATGTTTGTAACAACAGAACTTGGGACCTTAGTTAGCTAACAATGGTCTTTGGAAACGCACCCCAGGTTTGACACAAATAAAAGATGACAGAAATGTAATTTTTGGTTGAACTATCACTTGAACAAGCTCTTCAGATGGGATTTAATCATTCTGTTTAACTTGGATTATATATATTTTTTCTTATCAAATCGCATTAATCATCACCTTACATGAAGCTATGCGTTCTCACTCAAACATTTAGTTGAACGTGGAGTGAAGACACTCGTTACAGGAGATGAGCAGATTGTTTTTATTACCAGAACTGTACTGAATGCCGGTCAGTTCTGTTTGTTGCCTCAAAAGACAATGTTCTCAATTGAAACTGTAGATCAGTGGTCTCAAACTATTTGGGGGCCACAGCTCTGCAGATTTAGCTCCAACCACCTCCAAATCACACCTGCTTAATAGTCTAGTATTCTTGAACACCTTGATTATTTAGATCAACTGTGTTTGATTAGAGTTGAAGCAAAACTGTGCAGAGCTGCGGTCCTCCAGGAATTGAGTTTGAGACCCATGCTGTAGATCACAGGTGTCAGTTCCTAGAGGGCCGCAGCTCTGCTCAGTTTAGTTCCAACACACTTACCTCTAGGTCTCAAACAAGCCTGAAGGACTCTGTTAGATCAGGTGTGTTTATTTAGGGTTGAAATTAAACTGTGCAGAGCTGTGGCCCTCCATGAACTGGAATTGACACTTGTGCTGTAGATGGTAGATGCAGCTCAAATGTCTTCCAGACCTAGTCCTTACTGTGACAGTCTTTCATACAGTAAATGTGTTGAAATTAAATGTGGATTCATAAAGGGAAACGTATGTATTTAAACATTGTAACAAGAGAAATGTTCTCTGATATCGTTCTTGATGAGTTTTCGTGTCGTTCTCCAGATGAATCTGAGTGTTCTGATGCAATTTATATGTTCATGTCACCTTATGAAATATGTGCACATCCATAAGGGAAGCTTAAATTTGCACACTTTGTCACTTTATGCATTTTTCTTTATTTGTTTGAATTTAATTGAAATAATTAGCATTTTTTGACATAAAAGAAAGCCAAACACATTACTTAGGAATGGTTCAACCACATAAAACGTTCAATACAGTGTTGTCAACAGTGTGTTTCCTTCATAATGTTTTCAGCTCACTCAAAAAGTGCTAATTGTGCTTTTTTCACAGGAAATAAATGTATTCATAGCACACCCAAAAAGCTTTACAAAAAGAGATTTTCATTCAAATGAACAAACTCTTTAAGGTGGTGGTTAACTTAAAATGATGGTTCTTCATTCCATTAAACTGACCAGCTAGGTTGTACAGAATAAAGAGCACAATTCTTCACCTATATACCAGTACAGTATATACATTTCTGAAATGAAAATTCATCAGAGATTTGTCTCTTTTAAAAATGATATTGTCTGAGTTTTATCGACTCAATTACAGAACGAAATAGGGCTGTGCGATTGTGGGGAAAATATCTAATTGTAGTTTATTTAACAGATATTTCGATTTGATTTGTGATTTAATTTTGCAGTCAAGCTTCAGCTGAATAATCTGTATCGTAGCTGCTAAAATGCAGTGTTTGTTAATTAAAAAAGGGAACTGAGAAGACATAAACTCCAACTTCTATTCAAATTGGTTTATAAATGTTCAGAAATTAAACGCAAATTTTTCTCTAGAGTAGACGGTAGTAATTTATGGCGTTAGTCATCTCCTGGTGCCTTTGTGATGTTTTTCATATGGTGTAACAGCTAAACTCTGAAGTTGTACTTTGCTGTTGCTCACTACTAGATTGAGTGTCACTAGCAATACTTTTAGTCATGCTTTCCTGTTTGTTTGTTTTTTAAATATATTTTTTTTATTGTGGGCTTTCCGCATAGTTCAATCGCGCAATTCTTATTAGGCAGAATAAAAGTGTGCTCAATAAATTGGCTAGTAAGCCTGTCACACACAAACAGCAGACATGCATTTGCTCTGGGTGGGGGAAATTTTTTATAATACTTCATATTTCATATCACAGCCTCTTGCGATTAGCTAACTGCAACGTTTCAAATGGCGTTTGCGATTCGATTTCGATTAATCACACAGCCCTACAAATAAATAAGCTCAATTGTAGCAATGGTTAATAAAAATGCTTCTGATTTCATTCAGTGTTAAAATGGGGGTGTTTATGAAATGTTTTGATGCACATAAACAGAATTATAATTGCCTTCACAGATGTTGATTTGCAGTTATTCTTTTTTTGTGTGTGTATTGGCAGTGCAGATCACACATGCTCACAGTGTAGAAGTCCAGAAGTGTGTTTAGTAGATCAGGTGAAGAGGTCAGTGTAGTCTGCTGTGGATGATCTCTGGCCACACACCTGCAGCAGAAACTCCTCTCCTTCAGATGAGCTCAGCGGCTCCACCTAGTGTCAGAAAATATGCAGTAAGACATGGGTTAATGTCAGTGTGAAACAGGAGAGGGGTCTGGATGCAGACTAGACATGGGACGATAACTGGATTCAAGTTTTACCACGGTTTGGAAAAGTCAAGGTATTAAAACCGCAAGAATGTTTTGTTATACCGTTTCTAAGGTATATGTAGAGGTTTTTTATGTGTTGTAAGGAAGACTGTGTTTTCAAACTAATGAAGATAGTAGAAGTCAATGGTTAAATTTAATTATGTAGCCTGACATGTTTACTGTCCAAAAATATTATAAATGTTTCCTAAAATGTTATATATAGTGGTAAATGGGGAAAAATTTGTTTTTACTGAGACATTTAAAAATAAATTATTTTACAGCAGTAAACACAATAATGTAATATTTTTTTAAGCAAGGTTATCATACCATCAGAACCTTATACCGGCCCATCTCTAATGCAGACTTGCAAGGTGAGCTGCAACCAATGCTTTTAATGTCCACCACATAACCCTACCCACCACAGTGACATCACTCGTTCCAATGAGTGCATTGTGTCTGACATGAGATATGCAGTCTCAGTTTGCAAATTAATGTCTGCATACAGATACTGTTATTGTGAAAAAAAAGTTTTTCATCCACTTGAAAACAGTCCTGAAATGATAAATAAATGTAAGGCAGGGCATGATTTTGTCCTCTGGGAACCAATCGGATAGTTGGAAGATGGCGTTGCTAACAAAACAAAAGAAGATTGACGAATGGTTGAAGGCAAGGCAGAAAAGATACAGCCAAAAGGCATTCCATGTGACCAAAAGTGAAGTTATGGTATTTTATGATTCTGAGGGCAAATTAATTTTCAAAATATTTTTTTTTCACAATGTAAAATTGAAAAATAATGAAGAGCATAGATTATTATGGACAATAAGGCTATTGCAACTTTTTGTCTCAGAATTGCATGATCGCAATTCTGATTTCTTTTTTATCAGAATTGTGATGTAAACATAAAAGTGCGAGTTAATTCAGAGTTGCGAGATTTAAACTTGCAAATTAAGAATTCTAAGCTATGAAGACAGAATTCTGTGAGATGAGGTGGCAATTCTGTTACAAGGTTAAATTACAATTTAATTCATTTAATCAAATAATTTGAATAAGCAGGACCGGCGTTTACAAAGTATTTGAAGAAGCACTAAACGTGTTCCCAAATTACCTCGGCAGAACAAACTCAGTTGGAAGGGTGAGAGAACTCCGAAACTTGTGAGAATAGAGATGTTTGTTTATTTGGGCCAGTCTGTCAGATAAAATAATTTAAAACACCCTGTGTGGAGGATCAGTATTTGCATCATTAGTTTATGCATTTTGGCAAATGTCCCAATCCGGGATGATTGATTGATTGATTGATTGATTGATTCTTTCTTTCTTTCTTTCTATCTATCTATCTATCTATCTATCTATCTATCTATCTATCTATCT
>CAIGQQ010037750.1:1808464-1832833 GCA_903798035.1 Danio albolineatus | reverse complement strand
TATCTATCTATCTATCTATCTATCTATCTATCTATCTATCTATCTATATTTCTATATCTATAGCCCTAATATATTTTTAAGTAATAATTTAATAGTAATACACTTAATCTTTGACTAATATGGTAGGGTTGTGTGCTAAACTCGCAGTATTCCACTGTATTGTATAGACGTGCATTTGAGTCATTTGAGTTCCGAATGAGCCAAATAGGCTCAACAAACCCGTTTACTGCAGTAAAAGCCACTTTATATGCTGAATGTTTCCATGTATTTAATAAATAAATTTAAAAAAATAATAAATGAAACTGCCACTTTTTTGATTAAATGCATACATATAAGTATACATACTATTTAACTAATTCACATATTTCAAGAACTGAATCATAATATTAAAACAGGAAATATTTTTAATAAAAGACAACAGATGATGTTTCTATCTCTGTGAGTGGTTCTGTCACTGTTTAATCCTTTCTGTACATGACTGTGGTATAGATAATGCCACATGTTCTGTAATGTGTTTTATAATGGTAGGTAATAATGATATAATGTTTGTTAAGAGTTACATGTTCGCTGGAGGAAACAGCTGTGATTATGAGGTGAGCACTGAGGAAACAGTATATTGGAAACCCGATTGCTTCTATATGACATTGGGGTACAAGTGATACAAGTGTATCCATAGCAAAGAACTGCAAATAAGCATATTTTATAACAATTGATGGATAAGCACACACCTTGATCTCTCGCTCAGCACTGCTGTGGTTTACTGATCAAATGAAAAACGAAAGTCGGGGAGGAGCCGAATTCTGCCGTCGTCTTCATATCAAATTTGAAGGGGACAGAGACGATAATTTGGTCTAGTTTATGAGCTAATCGGAAAAGTTTTAGGGGGGCTAAATAGAAATATAGGGGGGTCTCAATTAAGTTTGGCTGTTTTAAAAAGCATTTACTCATTTTGAACCTTGTTTTAAACCATAGCTATCTGAATTGTAACTTTTAGTGTGTGGAAAAACCAGCAAAACTAAAGCCAATAGATTTCTTTACCCATTTCCCACCATGCAAAACACACACCTTTATTCTCATTCTTTCTTGCTTTGTCAACATACTTTAGTGTATACTGTTTAATAATCTATTTAAATTATGTTAAAACTAAATTAACAAATTAAAAAGCAGCATTAATTCACGCCCTCTCATGGTAGATACACACAGTGCGTAGAGCTGTACGGCTGGATGCGCCTCTGACTAAAAGTATCGATAGAGTACTAAACTGTACTCAAGGGAAAGTAAAAGTACACATTTTTAAAACTTTGTAATAAAATACAGTTCCTGAGAAAAACTACTCAGTCATTTGAGTATTTGTAATTTGTAATACACCACTTTTGAGGATGAGAGACAGTTTATCACCAAAAATATCTTCATTTTCATCAGGAAGACAAACATATATTGGTGATTTGAAATGCGGCACAAGTTATTAAGGGTGAACTATCACATTAAAACAAAAGAAAAGCTGTTCGTAAACAACACATCACATGTAAAATACCCCTCCAGTGACTCCAGTAAACGGCGTATGGTATGGTGTGTCACTTTCTTTTCTTTTGTTTCTTGTGTATGGAATGTGCTCAGCATGGCCTATTTTAATCATAATGACGTCACCCTGCAAGTTGGTTCACTCTCCTCCTATGACTGGCATGCATGTGCTGTAGATGTGAAATGCCATTGCTGTGGTCATTATTATCACGCTAAAGATAATAAAAATCTCTTAATATCCATGTAAAAAAAAACTCATAAGTTATTTCTGAAGTTTTCAGACAAGTTTCAGTCACTTAAAGGGTTAGTTCACCCAAAAATGAAAATTCGGTTATTAATTATTTACCCTCTCGTTGATTCAATCCCCCAAGGGCTTTGTTTGTATTCAGAACACAAATAAGGATATTTTAGATGAAATAGGAGCACGCCCTCATCCTCCATAGTCAATAAGGTTCCTGACTTGTTCAAAGTTCAGAAAAATATCTAAAACATTCTCAAATTATGCCACTTTTTGCCTTCAGAACTGCCCTACTTTGGTTTATATTGATATGATAGCATCACGCAGTTGCTGCAGATTTGTCATCTGCACATCCATGATGTGAAACTCCCATTCCACCACAAGATGCTCTATTGGATAGAGAACTGTTGACTGTGGAGGCTATTTGAGTACAGTGAACTCATTGTCATGTTCAAGAAACCAGTCTGAGATGATTCGCGGTTTATGACATGGTGCATTATCCTGCTGGCAGTAGCCATCAGAAGAGGAGTACACTGTGGTCATAAAGGGATGTACATGGTCAGCAACAATACTCGGGTAGGCTGTGGTGTTGACACAATGCTCAGTTAGTACTAATGGGCCCAAAGTGTGCCCAAGAAAATATCCCACACAATTACACCACCACCACCAGACTGGATTGCTGATACAAGGCAGGATGGATCCATGCTTTCATGTAGTTGATGCCAAATTCTGACCCTACCATCTGAATGTTGCAGAAGAAATCGAGACTCATCAGACCAGGCAACGTTTCTTCAATCTTCTGTTGTCCAATTTTGGTGAGCCGGTGCGAATTGTAGCCTCAGTTTTATGTTCTTAGCTGACAGGAGTGGCACCCGGTGTGGTCTTCTGCTGCTGTAGCCCATCCACCTCAAGGCTGAACGTTTTGTGCATTGAGAGATGCTCTTCTGCATACCTCAGTTGTAACGAGTGGTTATTTGAGTTACTGTTGCCTTTCTTTCAGCTCAAACCAGTCTGGCCATTCTCCTCTGACATCAACAAGTCATTTGCGCCCACAGAATCTGCCGCTCACTGGATAGTTTCCCTTTTTCGGACCATTCTCTTTAAAACCTAGAGATGGTTGTGCGTGAAAATCCCATTAGATCAGCAGTTTCTAAAATACTCAGACCAGCCTGTCTGGCACCAACAACCATGCCATGTTCAAAGTCACTTAAATCACCTTTTTTCTCCATTCTGATGCTCGGTTTGAGATCGTCTTGACCATGTCTACGTGCCTAAATCCACGCTGATTAGAAATTGAGACTGCATTGGCCTGGTTCAGGCCTCATCTATCTGAACCCTATCGATTTGTATCAGTTAATGAAGAGGCATTATACCGATCAAAAGTACACTGTGGGGTACCACAAGGCTCAGTTCTTGATTCCTTCCTTTTTATACTACGTATTCTACCGCTAGACGATATCATTAAAAAACTGTTAATTTCCACTGTTATGCTGATGATACACAACTTTATATCTCCTCTCATCCTGATAATTTGAATGAATTTACAAAATTAACAGACTGTATAGCAGCTGATACAAAAGATTGGAATGGATAACTATAAAATTTTTACTACTACATTCAGATAAAACTGAGGTCTTATTGGACCCAAAAAGCTCCTACCAAAAACCTAGAACACTGTCTAACCCTTGATGGATTCTTAGTTCAGTCCTCAACCTCAGTAAAAAATTTGGGGGTGATTTTTGATAGCAACCTTTCACTTCACCTCCTCTCCAACAGGTAATTCTTTATTTATTGTAAATATTTTTCTTTCACTGTACAATATATTTTCACTGGAAGTATGGGCAATAAATAATTGCAGTGATATTTGGTTTTCAGTTGTGTCTTTCTCCATCCATTTGTCACACACACACTAAATTGTTATATGTTAAGTCAGATACCTTTAGTTTAATATTAACATCTAAAAAGACGTAACAGTTGTCCTAGCAGGTCCACGCACGCGAGATGAGAAATAGGAGTTTTTTGTTATTTTTTTTAATCAGAAAAAAGTCTATATTAAAAAAAAACATTTAAATTCATAAATGAGGAATACAAATAATAGTTTTAATAGTGTCTCCACATTCCCTCCATATGTTTTTGAGGTCTATGAGCTTCTAGTATTCATTTAACCATGGTAAACACACAGAGAATAAAGCCTCTTTTGCACTTTATTTCATACACCACGAGAATCATCTTCTCTCCCATGGTGCACGACAACACTGAAAATTCTGAGCGACTGCCACAAGGGGGTGTATTGCGACAGTCGTGTCCAAATGTCGTATGCAGTGGAAAGGTGACTTCAGCAACCTCTGTTTCACATAGACTTCAACGTTCACATTAAGGATAATAAGATAGCACATACAACAACATAGATAAGCAGATTCTGAAATTCTCAGACCAGCTCGTCTGACAGCAATAGCCATGAGACCTTTAGAGTGACTTGAATCACCTCTCTTCCCTATTCTGATGTTCAGTTTGAAATCTGCAGATCATGCATAATAGATGGCTTATCGATATCTCACTCAGCTTAAAGATGTTAAGATAACCTCATTTTAAAAACACAACTTTCACTAGAAATTCTTCAGCTGACATGTTGTTCAACAACAGTAACAACCACTGAAAACACTGCACTCCTGTGCCTCAGAGAAACAGAAAGTGTGCGCCAGAAGAAATAAAGTCTAAACGCAGTTTCATATTGTTCTTGCCCAAGTCATCCCCCCTTCCACAGAAGTAGTGTAGTGCGGTACAGCACATTACCTGATGATACTCCACTAGTTCACTCAGCGAGCTGAATTTAATCTGGTCTCCCAGCAGCATGTAGCAGTTCTCGGAGGAGTCAATCAGCAGGTGTTTGATTCCATCGTTGAATCGGTAGGAAAGCACATATCCAAAGATCCTCTCACTGACACGCACCAGGAAGAACCCAGGCTCACCCCTGCTGAGCAGTTCCTCTGCCTGCTCACGGGAGATAATACCTGCAGGTTAAAATCATATCATACGTGTCATCGGTTGTAGGACATTACTTAACTGGATTAATTTAAAAGCCCTGTTTGCAAAGAATTCGTTATTTTAGACTGACTGGGATTGAAACTGAACAATCAAACGCAAAATACCACTGTAAACACTAGTTCTCATCGTATAAAGAATTAAATACAATTACAGTCATTGTTAAAGCTACAAATGTAGTAATTTCTTGTGTTCAAAATGCTTTAAACTTGAACAGTTGAACAGTCACAGTCCTTAAAAACACATGGAAATGAAATCATGGTTCACACTATGGCAGTGATTCCTCAAATCATGCATTCTGATATGTGGTGCCTCATGATGAACCATGATCACAGCGATGTGATTTTTGTGGATGCGCAAGTTACAATATTGACACTGAAACAAACAATATCGTGCAGCCCTATTCACCCGCTTCCACATTTAATACTGCGCTCTTCCGCATTTTGTCATCAAACTTCCAGTACGCTGACACAGTACATCAGATGGCTGTTTCGGAAAGTCATTACATAATGTATAGTTAGCTGTGATTTTAGAAAAACGGCATATACTGTAATGCTAGTTGAGTAAATGTTTTGAGCTAAGAGTACGGTGAAACCTCCCTGCAACGATCAGATGGTCTCATATTGCCCCATCCATCGTTACCATTAATGTGGGTAGACGATATGAGCCAGAGGTAACTTACGGGGATATTTTAAATTATTTAGTCCTGTCACAAGGAGTCGATGGAGCGTTTATGAAGACTTATAAAAGTACAGAGGCCTACCAATATTTACGTAGTGGGAGAGTTGGTCGTGTTCTATTACACAGTGAGGGGGATATTGTCTTTTTAAAAGCAAATGTGCACCTCAGCCAGTCCAGCAGTCCATGCCACTCAGTGTGGGTGCTACTCAGTAAGAAGGGATCAGTGGAGATTACAGGATGTTCGTGCATCGCTGGTTTAGGAAGGTCCTGTAGCCACGCAGCCTTTATATTATGGAAGGCAAGTAAATATATAAATAAACAGTAATAATACACAGCTGTTGACTCTGTTACCATCAGCAGACTAAGTATCTGGTCAAATCTCTTCATTTGTGAGGTATTGACCTTATTCTTTAATGCTGAAGTCGCTCGTTTTTGTGATTGTTTTAGAACTTTTGATTCAGTCGCCTATGGGAGAAATGACTAGGAATAATAAACGGCAGAAAACGGTCAAACTACTCGCTCTACAAACAAGCGTTTGCATGACTATACAGACAAAGTAGAATAATATAATAAAAAAACATCAGTTTGCAACATCAAGCAGCAAAACGAGCTGTTTTTAATGTCTAAAAATGAATGGAAGTGAATGAGACCGAAAGTGTCGAGACAAAAGACTCAAATGGCTGCGCCCGCTCATACGCGGAGAATAAGGTCAATAGTATTTGTGCTTTGTAAATGCAAATGGAAGCAGCACACACCATATTAACATTATATTAACTTCTACAATAAAGGATTTCAGAATTATTCATTCATTTTCTTGTCAACACAGCGGAATGAACCACCAACTTATCCAGCGTGTGTTTTACGCAGTGGATACCTTCCAGCTGCAACCCATAACTGGGAAACATCCATACACACTCATTCACACACATACACTAGGGCCAATTTAGCTTACCCAATTGACCTATAGCGCATGGCTTTGGACTTTTGGGGCAAACCGAAACACCCGGAGGAAACCTACACAATCAGAGGGAGAACATGAAAACTCCAAACAGAAATGCCAACCGACCAAGCTGAGGCTCGAAACAGCGACTTTCTTGCTGTGAGGTGATTGTGCTACCCACTGTGCCACTGTGAGGCCCCGCTTTCAGAATTATTAATAAATAAATAACTAAAAATCATCCGTTCATTCATTATCCTTCAGCTTAGTCTCTATTTCATCAAGGGTCACCCCGGTGGAATAAACCGCCAACTTATCCACCTTGTGTTTTACACAGCGGATGCCCTTCTAGCTGCAACCGAGTACTGGGAAACACCCAACACCAAGTGCTTTTACAATGTAGATTACATTAAGTCCATATTGCCCATCCTCACAGTGCAGCCCATACAGTAAAATTTATAAGAAATGTTGTACTGTCATTTTGTATTGCATTTACAGTAGATGACAGATGTTTGTGAACACAATCTGGCAGAAAGTCATTTAACCAAAAGGTTTGGATGACAGACTAAAGCATCTTACATTTGAGAGCTGGTAAGACCAGTTTTTTTTGCACATCTTGGAGTTTCCATGAAGCATGTTTTATGCAATATCCCAAAATCTGCATAAAACCTGGCAAAGAAAACTTAGCTATTCATTAAAGAAGTTTAGATTTAATATAAAATTAAATTAAAATTTATATTCCACACCATTTTTACCAGTCTTTAAAAAAATAAAGTGCGTAAGCCAGACTGAACAGCAGTGTTTTCGTTCTTTCAGTGTTTTTTATTTATATTTGACTAGAACTTTACAAGCTTGTTTCCAAAATGAATTTCAGCATGTTTTCAACAGATAATATCTGATGTGCTTAAATTTAACATGCCATGAGGGAAAAAAGTGGGGACACACAATATACAATTCTTTTTGTTATTCAGTATAGAAGTTACCAGCAATGATTTTTTTTTTGGAACTTATTTTTATTAGAAAATAGAACATTACATAGAATGCAAAACATTGTATGAGTTTTTTTTTTTTTGCATGTTAGTCCCACGTTATACTTGTATATACACATACTAAAATAAATAAATAATAATAATTTTAATAATAATAATAAAGACACGAATGCCTCACAGCAAGAAGGTCGCTTGTTCGAGCCTCGGCTGGGTCAGTTGGCATTTCTGTGTGGAGTTTGTTCTCCCCGTGGTTGCGTGGGTTTCCTCCGGGTGCTCCGGTTTCCCCCACAAGTCCAAAGACATGCGGTATAGGTGAATTGGGTAGGCTAAATTGTCCGTAGTGTGAATGTGTGTGTGTATGAATGTTTCCCAGAGATGGGTTGCGGCCGGAAGGGCATCCGCTGCGTAAAATATGCTGGATAAGTTGGCGGTTGATTCCGCTGTGGCGACCCCGGATTAATAAAGGGACTAAGCCGACAAGAAAATGAATGAATGAATAATAATAACGAATTAAAAGAATAATAAATAAATAAATGAATGAATAAATAAAAAGGAAGGGGGGAGGGGGGGGTATATAATAAGGTGGGGAGAGAAAGGAGTGGCCTTGAACATAACAGTGTTGCCCATTATTGAAGAATTAAAAGGCATGAATTAATTTTTTTTTTTTGTTTTTAATAGAAGTCTAATTGACATCTAAACATCTAAACTAAAACCATGCTAAATAGGGTACATGTCGAACATCACATGACCAAACCGGATCTCTGGGTAGAACACTTCCGCTCATCTCCATTTCATATGTGCCATCGGTTTGTTATTAAAAGTAGTAAGTAGTGTTTTATACGTTATATAATAGGGAAAATGCGCAGCTTTCACGTTCCAGTCAACCTGGATAGAACACTTGCAGTTTTTCACTCAACGCTAATATGGCATTGTTTTATACAAGAAGCCTCCAGGAACTACCAAAGTTAAGTATCACAGATGTCCACCGGATATACTCATTATCATCTAAATGTCCGGCCACCAAATTGGACAAAGGATTTAAAGAGCCCATATTATGGATTTTTGAAAATGACATTCCATGCAGTGTGTCAGCTCTAAGTAAAGTGAAATGTCCAGCTGAGGCTTAAATCTGAAAGTGCAAAGTGTTCAAAACGATTGATTCATCTATAAAAGAGTCGACTCATTGTTGTTTAAATGAATCGTTATTAGAACGAGTCTTTAGCCGTTTCGGCTTGACGTCAACGCGAAACATACTAATTGAAAATTGAACTCCCCGGCCCTGCCCACAGACAGAAAGAAAAAGTGGAAGGCAACAAGCACTGTATTGCAGTAAGTGTTGTAGTATAACCAGCGCGACAGCAGTGACGTGTGATCTGAGTAATAGCTAAGTAAATCTTTATACTGTTTGATGGCAGTATAAAGATTTAGAGAGAAGTTATTGACAGCTTTTGTAGTATTGGTTTTCGCGTTTTGCTCTTTGTAGACGGTCCCTAAGGATCGGTTTCTGCCGCCTGCGCACAGAGTTTAATATAATGCGTCCAGCGCGTAGGAAAGCTAATTTTTAGGAAAATAAGGTTGTAGGTGATTGTATACATTGCGACGGTTGAAAAGAGGTGCTATTTGTGTAGGAACAATGTTTCGGTCATGAGTTATTGATCCGGAAAACATGAATCTGCAAATCTGTTTCTAACTTTACTGAACTCATCGGCATTCCGGTTAAATCATGTCCCGTAGACGCAATGCTCTGAAGTGCGAGGGAAAAGCTGTGTTATTTTCCCTACCTGGAAACCTCTTTTCCCTACCTGGAGTGGTTGAGGTTTATTTTTGGTAAAATACCTGAGAATTATAGCCCCAGTATGGTGCTGTGTTCGCGTCATTTCTCTGAAGAGAACTACATCAATCTTTACGCTTACAACGCGGGATTTGCTGCACGGTTGTTGTTAAAGGATGGATCAATACCCAGTTTATTTGGACCAGCATGTTCTTCCAGTCTTGTTCTCTGTAACAAGGTAAATATGGATGTAGTTGTCTGTATTGTGTTTGCTCCGTGCAGCATGTAGCGGTAGCCATTTAGCTTACTGCCGAATGTTACTATTTGTTGGCTTACAATTGTCCATGAAGTGTTAATTATTACTGAATGTTTGTTGTTATGATGTGGAATATAGCAATACGAGACGCCACACAGCCTGAGAGTAACGTTGGGGATGGTGTGGGAGTTCTGTTTGTTCGAGTTCAGAACAGATCAGTATTTTTGTTTGTTTTTAAGCCGTTCTGGCTTAAAATAAAAATCTGTGATCATGACAAAATCTTTTAGGTGTCCTGAGAGACTTGGGCCCAACCCCAGTTCTACCCCTTAGCCCTTCCCTTTACCCTTACCCCTCGTTTTGTGCGTTCACGTCAAGGGGTAGTGGTGTCCCAATTTTCTTTAGCTTGAAGGCATAGGGCTAAGGGCAAGGGGTATAACCCCCTGCGAACGAAGATTTTTCAGGACCACACTTAAAATGGAGGGGTAAGAAAATTTCCCAGAATGCACCTGCCACAACGGCAGGATAGCTGAACCCAGAAGTAAGGAGATCCACAAGTTAGTATTTTTTGTCATTATTACGAATTTTTACAACAAACAAACATATGTTTTAATTTATTCATAACCGCTTTTGTGTTTTACAATCATGCTTAAAAAAAAAAAAAAAAAAAAAAGAAATCGCTAAATTTCGATCTATAATCATAACCCATGTACAGCAGTCCCACAACATTCTGACACACGGAGACATTTGAATACCCTGTCAGTAATGTCTAGTGGCTGGGAATGTGCTTTTTACAGTGTCTGCTGTAATGTTCATGTTGTTTTCGTGTGTTTACATAGATCAGTATGGCCACTGTGTAAATACACAGTACAGTTCAAATATTATTGCTACATTAGATCGTTATGATAACAAAAATAGAATTGGGATTGGGCCTTGGAAAATGCATCTACAGTTAAAGTTACCTTACAGAAATTAACCATGGATTTATTTTAGTAAAAGTATTGTAACCATAGACAGTTCTACCCAGGTTGACTGGAACGTGAAAGCTGCGCATTGACCCTATTATATAACGAATAAAACACTATTTACTTCTTTCAATGACAAACCGATGGCGCATATGAAAGATATAATAATAATAATAATTAATAATTCCTTACATTTATATAGCGCTTTTCTAGACACTCAAAGCGCTTTACACAATCGGGGGGGATCTCCTCATCCACCACCAATGTGCAGCATCCACCTGGATGACGCGACGGCAGCCTATTTGCGCCAGAACCGCACACCACACACCAGCTGATTGGTGGAGAGGAGACAGAGTGATGAAGCCAATTATGATATGGGGATGGTTAGGAGGCCATGATGGACAGAGGCCAATGGGCAGATCTGGCCAGGATGCCGGGGTTAAACCCCTACTCTTTCTCGAAGAGCATCCTGGGATTTTTAATGACCACAGAGAGTCAGGACCTCGGTTTAACGTCTCATCCGAAAGACGGCGCTCACTGAGCAGTATAGAGTCCCCGTCACTATACTGGGGCATTAGGACCCACACAGACCGCAGGTTGGGCGCCCCCTGCTGGCCTCACTAACACCACCTCCGGCAGCAACCCAGCTTTCCCATGTGGTCTCCCATCCAGGTACTGACCGGGCGCAGCCCTGCTTAGCTTTCAGTGGGCGACCATGTGAGAGTTGCAGAGAGCTAGCTGCCATATCCAGTTTGGTCACATGACGTTTGACAAATACCCTATTTGGGCTGTCAGTGAAAATCCTAATGGCTGTATACACAGGATGTATACACAAATGCACAGGATGAATGACTACACGTGAAGTCAGTCTGTTTGATCTGTTTGATGACTTGTATATTCTCAGATTATTGTTAGATTTTTTACTGACTCATTTTAGCCAAGACCTCTATGTTTAGATGTCTATTAAACACAAAGTTGTTTGGTGGGTAGCTTCATGTATTGCTCTGTTTTGGCATTTGTTTTTTTCAATTGTGCTAAATTTGGTAATTTTGACCTTCTTGTCCTCGATTTGTTAGACTGCAGAAACTTACTGTGTTACATAAACAAAATATATTCTGAAAAATGTTGGAAAATGGAAACTTTCAAAGTAGGAAAAGCAAATATTATGGAAGTCAACAGTTACAGGTTTCCAACATTCTTCAAAATATCTTCCTTTGTGCTTAACACAAGTAAAAGGTGAGTAAATAATGATGTAAATGATTTGGTCTTTGGGTGAACTATTCCTTTAAGAAAATTCTGGATTCTATCTATATTGTTCCTTACCATGAAACCATGTGGCGATTCGGCTCTGATCGCGCTCAAATCCAGCTCTGAGAGGCAACTGTTCCTCCTTGAACCAGCGAATAATATGCTCTCGACTGGACGTTGACAGCGAGCGCCGCATACCACCCTTCCTGCCAGACAGAACAGAAGAGAAAAACTGGATCAAATTCAGGACAATCAACCCATTAAGCCATGTAATGATATTTACTTTAACCTGACAAAGACTTTGTTCTCCACATTCAGTTCATATTTGGTCTGTTAAACACCTTTACTGTATATAACAGAAGAACTAGTGGCTTTGCACAACAGATGATGCGTTGAGGGGAAATCCGTGTCAAAACACATAATTACACAGCCTGCAGTACCACATTCCTGAGATGAAGAAGTCTGAGTCTTGAAAGAAAAGAGGTGACATACAGATAGGATGAATATATCTCTATTATTAGCACTATCGAGATAGGTGGAGATAGAGATTTGTTTACCCTGTTTTACCAGAGTGTACTTAGATTACTGATTATTAAATAGATTATTATAACCTTTTATATTCATTCATTCATTCATTCTCTATTCGGCTTAGTCCCTTTATTAATCTGGGGTCACCACAGTGGAATGAACCACCAACTTATCCAGCATATGTTTTACACAGAGGATGCCCTTCCAGCTGCAACCCATCACTGGGAAACATTCACTCACACACACTCACTCACTCACACACATACACAATGGACAAATTAGCCAACTCAATTCACCTATACCACGTCTTTGGACTTGTGGGGGAAACCAGAGCACCCGGAGGAAATCCACGCGAACATGAGGACAACATGCAAACTCCACACAGAAATGCCACCTGACCCAGCCAAGGCTCAAACCTTCTTGTTGTGAGGCGATTGTGCTACTCACTATATTTATATAAATTAATTACAGAGAAAGTTCTAAGTACTGCAATGTTTTAAATTAAAATATATAAAAATAAATAAATAATAAAAATGACATTTCAAACATTTTAAATTCAAGTAAATGCTGTTCTTTTGAGCACGACTAGCAGAAGAATCCTGCAAAAAATTAATGGCATCCACAATAAAATGAAACAGCAAAAACTGGTTTCAACGTTTTGATAATAAAGTCCACTTATATTAAATAATAAGAAATAATAATAATAATAATAATAATAATATTAAACTTAAATAATAATAAAGTCCACATAAACTAATTTTAAGTTTAAAGGGATGGTCCAAAGTGTATTTTTAAAGCTTGATTGTGTTTATAGGGTGCAATGCAATGTGTGCTCATGCTTCATATGTAAAAAATAATGTTATCTTCCTTTGATCATATACAGCTACTCAGCTAACATGAAAACAACTGTTATATTTCCTAGTTCCTCTAAAAACCCGCCCTCAAGAGGCTCTGATTGCTCAGCTAACATAATGTGCTGAGATTCGCGGATCAGCTCCATGTCACCAGGAAGCGTCCTGCTATAACATTACAGCACATCTGGCCACAGGGGTTTATGACATCATTAACCAGGATGTATATTTTTGTAGTTCCCAAACTTCATTGGTTGTAGGCTTTGCTAAGCTAACTCTGTAATAGCCAATGTCTCCCTTTGCATTGAACTTGTTGTTTATGTTCACATTGCATTGATGTTGTTTATGTTCACACAACTGCAGTACATTACATATTAACTAAAGTTGAAAATATGATATCATAGTGGACTACGCCTTTAAGGCTATTTTTTTCATGGCAAGAGCATTTCAATGTTAAATATACATTTAATTACAATTCAAATACAATTAATACATGATAAAAATTCTAACATTTTTCCTGGTGTCACTTTGTTAAAAATGTCCCTAGAGTTCATTTCATAAGAATGCCTTCTGGAATCATTAAAAGCAGGACAGTCCAGTAAAATGTGCTTTACAGTAAGGGGAGTTGTGCAGTAAAAACATTAAGTAGGGCATAAAGCATAAAGGCATTGGTTAATCTTGTATGTCCAATACGACATCTGGTAAAAATCACTTGATCAAATCTAATCTTAAAATTCTGTTTGAGATTTTAGATTATTATTTTTAAAGGCATCCCACTCCTCTTTTCACTTATTTAAAATGTAAACGTGGATAAAATGTTTAATCTCTGGACGAGGAATATGGTATTTGTTCACCACTTTCCATGTATTTGTTCATCCTTAGCAGCTGCGTCTGCTTACTCGTTTCCTGAAAGCCTAACATGTCCTGGAAACCAGCAAAAAAATGATGTGATAAAACTGGTTTTGTAGATGGTGAACTTTGGTTAAAGTACTATCAATCAAAGGATGATCCATTTTTGAAGAGTCCATTGCTCACTAAGGATGCTTTCCAAAAGACATTATAATTTGAATGGCATCTGCACATATGTTAGTCTGTTTTTTATTATTCATCAATAATAAAGCTTTCCATAATCCTGGACCACGCCGTATCCTGAGCAGATGCTGTGGTGGTCATGGAGGAGTTGAGAGCATGAGACCAATCCCTGTAAGACCTCAGTAACAGACAATTCCTCGCATTGATCCTGAAGGGCCAGCCTGTTCACCAGCTGGTGACCCCCCTCACCTATGGCTTCTCCACGATGGACGTCCAGTGTTCTCCAGCCTCCAGCGCCTAGACTGCAGCTCTGCACAAGACGTTTGGCCATAGGAGAAATGGTCGTGCCCAGCTGACCCTGGTTTCTCTCAAGATATTTTAATCCTTCACTTTCGGCAATTGGTGAAGTTTTTTCCTCATCACTGTCGCCACTGGCTTGCATGGTTCGGGACCTGTAGGGCTGCGCATCGATGGATTTGTTCTTCAGTGTTTGAACTCTTAGCAGTAAACATTAAACCACACTGAACTGAACTAAAATGAACTTCAACACTGAAAACTGGGCTGACACTGTTTCAATTTACTATAACCCATGTAAAGCTGCTTTGACACAATCTACATTGTAAAAGCCCTATACAAATAAAGATGAATTGAATAAAATTTCGTCCAATATCCTAAATCCATAATCATTATGAGCTTTTTAAATTTCCAGTGAGGCAGGGAGCTGAAGAGTGTTTGACTTGAAATGTCATGGTTTACGTTCAAGTTTTGTAAATGTGGATTAATATGCATAAAAGATGGTCAGATGGTTTTTGCAAATTTTGCAATTATCCCAATAATCCAGGAAAAAATTAAAAATAAATAAAAATCTGTAGTTTACACAAAGACAATGGCAGCATCGTTTTAAATAAATTTGCCCTCCAAAAAGGGCATAATGTTTAAATTGCCATAATGCTTTAAATTTCTCAGATGCCAGAACTGAATATTTGATATATTGAATGTATTCCAAAAGGATAAAATTTCCTTATCTGACTTTTATTATTTGCCTGAAAATATAGCTTTCCCATCAGAGGTAAAGTGTATATACTATAAAAACTGAAATTTTAAATATATTCGTTACATCATGTAGGTGGTGTAGATATTAATACAACTTTTATTTCTAGGTTTCTGCTAAATCAAATAATCACAGTCCTGCTTGGTTTAATAAGACTGCAGTTACATGCATGCATTTCAGTGCTTTTGTGTTTGTTTTGAAGAAATAGGTATAATGGAGCTAATATGAAAATGATGTGTTATGTAAATACTTTATTCACAACACGCACTGTTCATTTATATTTGCATGTCTGAATGAAAATAACTGTTGATACATGGCTGTGAAAAAGGAAAACTTGTTTGTTGATTCGCTGAAAACATTATACCAAATATAATGTGTGTATATATTATTCAGGTTTTATTTTAAAGCCATATTATTGAATAATATGCAATTGTTTTGTTGATTTATATACAAAACAATTTGTAAAGTAACATTTTCTGTCTTTTAGTGAATATATTATATGCAAGTTCTACCATTTGTTTACCAAAATAAAGTTTCTAACTGAATTTACACTGTAAACAAATAAATAAATGTTTTCTTTTGTTTTTTATTAAGATTTCAACTTCTATACTTTCAAATAATAAAAAGAAAGTCCACAGATTGTCTCTGGCCCTGCTCATGACCTACATCTGGCCATTGTGCAGTTGTCAAAACATGAACGAGCATGAATAAGGTACATCACTGTGCATAATTACTAATAATGAATTACAATAAATGTCAAGAGCAAGCAATACCAGTATTTCCAGAAGAGACTAGCAAGAAAACAATACACAGTTCACGGTTCATGCTGATGACGTGTAGAAACAGGTGTTGTCTCACAATGCAAGTACATCATAAATGCATGAACTTCAGCTATAGAGCATGACAGAAGATCCAAACATCTTCACGACAACCTGTTAAGGTTTGATTTAGCTAGATGAAATTCTGACAGAAAATAAAACAAATTTCCAATTAAGGACGAGTTAAAAAATAAAATTCTGGGCCAAATACAGAAACCAAAAATTCTGGATACACTTGACCAAAAACTGAAACCAAAACTTTGTAATAATAATTTATTAAAGAATATAAACTAATATTTTAAGACTTTTAAAATTTAACTCATAACTTACAAAATAACCACATTTTTTTGACAGTGAACAAGTCGAGAAGTGCCATTTAACCAGCGTTGCCATGACCGCACAGTCGCACAATTGGAAGCAGCAGGAACAAGTATGCTACATGAAAATGTCTTGATGGTGCATTATTTAAACCAACAGTGATTTTCCTGTGAGCATGTGTGCTTCCCGTTAAGGATAAAGTGCATCTAGGTAGTTGTTATCGCAAAATAAAGCCTGAAAGGCTGATCGGCAGCCCGAAACAAAGTGGGGAGCTGTTGTATGAGACTGAAGGGCATTATTCTGTGAAAAACAACCATTCTGGATGTCCTTTATGCCTAGCATAAACAAAATGTATTCATGAATTCTTTCATGAGAGATAGGCACAGAGCATAATTTTGAGCTTTTTTTAAGCTTGCAATACGCACACATGCTAGTCACGTTGCTCTTGGGTTGACGTGGCAACAAACAGCACTTGCAGGGAACAAGCTGTTGAAATTAATGGGTTCCTATCACATCACAAGTCGATTTAGACCACAAAGTAATTATGATTGGTGGGAGACTGAAACCAGTTCAATGAATAATGCTGGGCATTATGGCAAAGAATACCCTTTTTCAACTCATATTTTCAGCCAGTTTTTCTCTTTCGGCAAAAAATAGAAAAATGCCATTTTTGCCCAAAAAATTGGTGCATCATTATTTCAATGAGTTTGAGTCAAATTTGTGCCTAAAAATGCAAATGTAAAGTTCATACCTGTCAACACTGGGATGTGAAACTAAGGCATATGACCACCATAACATCCCCCCACAAAAATAATCATCCCAAAATGACTACATATGCTCATCTTGAGCCGTTTCATTTTAAATAAACAGTTAAATGGTCAGTAATATGTTTTATTATTATTATTTACAAAAAAATAATGAGTATACATTAGCAGCAAATAAATTAGCAGTTTAGCTTATTAAAATTAATAGCTATTATAAAGAAATAGAATCAAGTCATCAAATCTCATTAAACCTTTCTTCACTGTACAACTTACACATTCTGATTAAAGAGCAACAAATAAATCCCTAATTTATTTAGATTTTTCATTTGATCACATTTATTAAAACGTTAGATGTGTGCATTTTTAAAGTGACACATCTGTTATTCAAAGCATTCAAATGGTTTCCAAAATTTTTATACTCATTTAGAAAAAAACAAAAAAACACTGGCTTGCATGGTTCGGGACCTGTAGAGCTGCGCATTAATGGAGTTGATCATCAGTGTTTGGAGTCTCAGTAGTGAATATTAAACCACTCTGAACTGAGCTAAACTGAACTTCAACACTGAAAACTAGACTGACACTGTTTCAATTTACTATAATCTTCTATGTGAAGCTGCTCTGACACAATCTACTGAACATTGTAAAAGCGCTATAGAAATAAAGATGTATCATCTTTAGATGATATTATCAATAATTATGTGTATATGTCTGTTCAAAAAGAATCTGTTTGGGAAACAGCGTCTATTTATCACTATGGAGGGTGTCAGCTAAAAGTGAGGCACTGCTACATGAGCTGATAGCATAGGAGGGGAGAAGGCACCTGTAATGAAAAGGAAGGGATTCGCGCCATTTTTTTATGTTCATTTTTAAATGTTTTCATGCCTAAATAGTACGAAAGCACAGAACAGACTCGCATTAAAGAGCAAGGGGCGTCCCCTGGTGGTGCGGCGGTATGTGTTGCGTATTGGGAGGATCGGCTCTTTAATGTTTATAGCCACCCTTCATAGAAAGATTGAAAATACGGGAAAATACTTTTACAACATGATAGTGGGATAAAACCGTAAAATACAGGATAATACCGGGAAAAACAAGAGGGTTGACAGGTGTGAATGTTTTTATTACAAAAATGTATACTACAGGTCTGTTTAACACTTGAATCCAATTAGTTGATTCTAAACTGTGCAATTATTTTCAGATAAACACACAGCTAAATGGTTTTTACAGTTCCATATCACTAAAATTATTCATTTTAGATATTTCACAGCCTATAACTGTCTAAAACAAAACAAACAAACAAAAAACAGAAGGCTTTTGGATGAGATACATAAAAGCATATCAGCCGTTTAATTTTACCACTTCATTATTATTAATATAATTATTGTACTTGTTTGTTTGTGTCTAACGCCATTTCAGCTTCTATGGCCATTTTTGTGGTGAGAAAAAGTATACTCAAGATATAGATTACATAAAAGTTTTACAATACACTTTGTGCTAAAAACTCTAAAACTGTATATAGTTTAACAGTGTTAAAAACAGCTTCAAAAGAATGAACTGAATAAAATAAATCCCTCAGAATTAATAAAACAAGCTTCATAGTTGATGATTGCTTTTACAAATAAAACATGCGTAAGGATCTTCTCCAAGTATTAAAAACTTGTGTGCCATCTTGAAGTGACTCAATCATTCTACAACAGGTAAAACAGTCTGGTCCTACTGGTTGGAGAATTTATAAGTCATTCATTCATTCATTTTCTTTTCGGCTTATTCCCTTTATTAATCTGGGGTCGCCACAGCGGAATGAGCTGCCAACTTATCCAGCATTTTGTTTTATGCAGTGGATGCCCTTCCAGCCGCAACCCATCTCTGGGAAACATCCATACATTCTCATTCACAAACATACACTACGGACAATTTAGCTTACACAATTCACCTGTACCGCATGTCTTTGGACTTGTGGGGGAAACCGGAGCACCCGGAGGAAACCCACGCGAACAAGGGAAGAACATGCAAACTCAACTCAGAAATGCCAATTGACCCAGTCGAGGCTCGAACCAGCGACCTTCTTGCTGTGAGGCGACAGCACTACCTACTGCGCCACCGTGTCACCCTCGAATTTATAAGTTTCTTTTACTATTATGAACAACACTGGCTCTGATGTGAACCAAATGACATGACTCACCGATTAAGAGCATTGCTGGTGTTGTTTCTGGGTTTGGGTTTAGGTGGAGGGGCTGGACTGGAGGTGGCGAAAGTTTTTGTCATGGCCGCTACACGTCCTCTCTCGAGAGCTTTGACCGAGCGTCTGCGATGATCCTCGATTGTCTGTTTGGCAAGAGAACGTCTGCGCATGTCTGCAGCTTTAGACTTCTGCACTGAAACCACAAATGCAAAAATCACACTGGTTATTCTTATTAGATATGCATCAGAGAGAACATACCAGCAGAAACAGAACTGCAGACAACAACACTTCCCTTTTCAGACAAATATCAAAAAGCCTGTTAAGTCCCCCCCCCAGCCCCCGTTATGACTGTTGTTACTGTAACAACACAAACAGTACTAAGTATTTAAAGTATGCATCACATATTAGATTTACAGTGCAAAAAAAATAAGCACTGTAATGACATTGATGATTGAGAATTAAGAAAAAAATATCTAAATAATGAGATTATTTTTATGGAACTGCAAGAATTAGAAGTAAAAGTTTGTTTTGGGTGACTTAACAAACAAGGATATAGTCTAACTTCTCGTAAAAATATAAATTTTAACATTTTGAAACAAGAAACAACATTTAAAACATTAAACGAACATCCAAATGAAATATTTTACATTTCAGAAAAACATCTAACATCTATGTGCTAATGTGTTCAGAACATCAAGGGTTCATCCTTGTGCCCTAATTATCATGTTCCCTTCCAAGGGGTTTCAGAATGTTCCTTGTTGACTTAATGACATAAGGACATGTTCACCTGCTTGTTGCGATCGTGAATTTCGAAAGTACTACATCGCTTTTTAAACGTTTATTATTACTATTTGAGGATTCGCCCCATACAGTCTGATAGAGCGCTTGGACCCGGAAGCCCCTTCACATGACGTCACACTTAACAAGTAGATTAATTACTTTAAATACTAAAAAAATATAATAATAATAATAATAAAAAATAATAGAAAACTGAGCAAATCCATTGCCTTAAAATTAACAAGTTGACAGATAATTCATTTTAATTTTAAGGTTTAACTGTCACCGTCCCACCACCAGGGTAGAGCCCTGCATTTGAGCCCGAGCCCGTCGGGGCCCGACTTTTTTGTGCCCCTCGGGCCGGGCTTCGGGCCTATTTTCACGTCTTAGCTAGCGCACATATCGGGCTTCGGGCCTGCTCCATAATCAAACGTCAAAAAAAGTTTACATCTAATGCGCGCCGTCCGTCCGGAGGCGCCAGTGGTGCCTTGTCTATAGACATTTCTAACCACGTGAAACCGTGAAAAACGAAAGAGGAAAGGTCTGGTCAACTTTTCAAATAGTGACAACTTTAAATGATGAGCTAATTGGTTATGCAATGCACAACATTTATGTCCAAGGGGCCTGCGGTACGCACAAATCCAGCACTGCCCCGCCTCCTTCCCCCGCATCATCTCTAAAGAAACGCTTATACTGTCAAAGGCTACATTATTTAAGAGCAATTATTAAATTAAATTTTTATTTCTTATATAAGACATAATCTTTATAATTATGGCATCTTAAAAAAATTGCAAATATATGTCAGAAGATTGTGATATGCTACAATCAGAAGCATTAATGAAATCCTTACACTTTGCACTGACCGAAAATCCTCCACCGCACAGTTGAGCAGTAGACGGGATCTAATCAAAATATAATTAGTAAATTTCTGCTAGAAAAAATATATTTTAAAAACGAATTTCGTACAGTTTCGTATAGTCTAATAAGTTTTGTTGGTCAGTTATTTTCTAAATAAAATTGAAGTACGAATAACATCTAAGTGAAGTGCTTAAAAAACCTCCGCTAATGCGTCTACAATGCCAAAACACAAACTGGATTGTTAACTGCTCAGAGTAATATTAAATTATTATTTATTGAAAAAAAAAATTGACGTGTCTATTTTGTGTCTGACATATTAAATATTGCATTTTAAAATACTGATTTGTTTACAGAACAAATCAAAGCATACAGAACATAAAAGCATCTTTACGCACCTGCAGTGTTTCCAACAGCATAGAAATAAATAAACTAAACTAATAGAATAAGCTAAATAAAAATAATAAAATAGATAGTTCTGTCCTAGCTATTTTTCATTTAAATAATATTTAGATTACAAAACGAAAACACCGACTGAATCCTTTTTAAGAAGCGGCATGTGCTGTTTGTCCAATCATGTTCTTTTCTTCCATCAAATAAAAATATCAGGCTACTCGAATCGATCGCATTAAATATGCATTTAATTAATGCTCTGCTGTTAATATTATATTACAAAACCCCTGTCAACATTTTTAACATAAGTCATTAGTTTAAAGATTATGTCTTATGATTATGACTTCTTTCCTCCGTCTCACTCGCGGTTCATGTATGCAGACTATTTTTAAAAATGTATATTATATAAGAACTATTAATAACTGTAATTTTCTAAATGGAAAAAAGTTGGTTTGTTAGTTGTACACTAATTTATTAAAACTATAGCCTATTTGTTGAGTTTATGACGCATATCCAGGACGGAGGCGGTCAGCATCAGCGCAGGTTTGGCAACTCATCTGTGTCAATCTGCAATATTCTTTGCTTCTTTGGCAAACGTGTTGTCGGCACGTGTTACCGTCCCGCGAATTAACAAATATGTTTGCACATCAGGGGCTGATAACTCCGAGCGCACCTGTCCGTTCCAAAAGCGCGAGGCGCACCGTATACTGCCTTTATTTTGACAAGAGAAAAAAGGAGCGCGGTGCGCTTTCATGCAGCTCTAGATAACTTGAAACAGCCACCACAGGTCTCTCCTCCATCATCAAAGGTTTTCCGTAAAATAACAAACAAAAAAACTCCAATAATTTCTCTAAATCATTCTGATAAAAAAGGAAACGAAAAATATCAGTTCTCTATTAAATACAAATCTGGTCTATTTTAATGGCTGCATAGGCTTAGATGTTTGGCGGGGGGAAAAAAACGGGCTTCGGGCCGGACTCGGGCTGAAAATTTTGATAATCTGTCGGACACGGGCCGGGCTTCAGCCTGAGTGTCTCGGGCCAGGGTCGGGCTCGGGCTTAGATTTAAGGCCCGTGCAGGGCTCTACACCAGGGCGCTTTAGATTACTTCACTATACTGCAGTCAAATCCCGATCATGACAAGCTATTTATCGTTTGAAAGGCTTAAGTTTTCCAAATACATATTTTACCACATATTTTAGTTTTTCATTATGTAGGAAGAGTAATAGACCAAAACCAATTTACTGACACTCTTTAACCTGTTGGACAGCATGCAGTTAGGCATGGGACGATAACCGGTTTCAAGGTATACCGCGGTTTGGAAAAGTCAAGGTTTTCATACTGTCAAAATTTTCTGCTATACCGTTTCTAAGATATGAGTAAGATTTTTTTATTTACATTTTTTTTGTCTGTTTTTTAAGTGTGAATTGTAAAGACATCTGTATTTTTGAAACAAATGAAGACAGCAGAAGTCAATAATTGACTTGAATGATATAGCCCGACATGTTTACTACCCCAAAATACTTTAAATGTTTCTGAAAATAAAATATATTGTATTCAAATGGCAAAAAGGTTTTGTTTTTTAGCCAGACATTTAAAAATAACTTATTTTAGAGCAGTAAAATCACAATATCGTCAAACCGTGAAACCGCGATATTTTTATCCAAGGTTATCATACCGTCAGAATCTTATACCGGCCCATGCCTACTTGCAGTTACATTTTAAAACTATAATATTTTAGTCTAAACATAAATCAACCATGACAGACCATGTATCATTTGATAGCTTAATATGTCTAATTTGATGATTTAATAGATTTTTTGAGAAGTATTAGTAAGCAACGGTTATTTATTTATTTATTTGCAACGGGAGGACTCAAGAGTCATAAGCATTGACATTTAGCTTTGATTTTTTGTCATTTTTACTCTACAGCAATTTTTGTTAAATATATATTTTATGTAACATAACAAAATATGCATTTATTATTTTTATAAAGGCACAAAACTTTAGTTTTATTGAACTTTTTTTAACCCTTTTAAAAATAATAAAAAACTGAAGATTTGTCTTCTTTAAAATGAGACCAAGCTGCGCTGTGTTTGATTATGGCTGGAGCAATACTGTGCAGAGCTGTGGCCCTCCAGGAATTGAGTTTGAGACCATTGATTTAAAATGAACATGGCATTTTAATTTCTATGTTCAAAATGTGGTGGTGGCAGTTAAGAGTTTTTATCACTTTCTATAAGTAAAGTCAACTACTGGATTTTACACAGCTCCACTTAATTGTCCATAAACAGTAACGCAGATCATAAATGGGTAGTACATGTAACTAAAAAACAGAAGTCAAAAATGTGATAATAAATAATAAACTTATAAGAAAAATAAGACCGTGTATATGGTATAGTGTTCAGTACTGATGAGGTTTTTCTTACATGTCTCCTGCCAGTCCTTATCCTCCTCCTCCTGCATGTTTTTGCTGCTCTGCACTTCCTTCAGGCACTGGTAAATCTGCCGTTTCCTCTCCTGCTCCAGCCTCCTCAACTCCTCCTCAGCCTTACGCCTCTCCTCCTGCTCCATTTTCTGTGCAAGAACAAGCCTCCAGAGTTAGTGCACACTCAAATCATTAAAATCGGGGTCAAATTTAACAAATATACACCACAAATAACATAAAGGAGAAAAAGGGAACAAAAGTGTTAACTCTCACAACAGAGTTAGTTCACCCAAAAAATTTTATTCTGTTATTAATTACTCACCCTTGTGTAGTTCATAACCCCAGAGATCTTTATTAATCTTTAGAACACAAATTAAGATATTTTAGGGGAAATCTGAGAGCTCCCTCATCCTCCATACACACCAATGCTTCTGACTCCTTCAGAAAGGTTCCAAAAGGAATCCTCAAAACAGACCACATACCTTCAGTGGTTCAATCAAAATGTTATGCTTATTGTACTCATATAAACAAGAATGACTTTATTCAACAGTTTTTTCTCTCCTCAGTGTGAGTACAGGGTGTGCACCACATTCTTGAGCACTGATGTATACCCCGGACGCCCAAAGCACACATTTTATGAGTTAGGAACCTTGCTGCACTGTAAAAAAAAAAAAAAAAAAAAAAAAAAAAAAATATATATCTATATATATATCTCTCTACAGTCCAAAAAA
>CAIGQQ010037750.1:1697866-1775405 GCA_903798035.1 Danio albolineatus | reverse complement strand
GTTATTGCAGACTAGTTTAGTAAAAAGAAAGAAATAAGAAATGCCTGCTCATATTTAGGTTTTTTCCTTCTCGCAAACGTTTTTTGTGCTGCTTTGGCTCTTTTTCGGGGTTAATTATTGTGATCTCCCAATTGCAACAGAGAAATACTGGGAAATCTCTGTAGACTGATGGCATTTCAAGCCGTTCAGCCTTATGATCTTAAAACGTCAGCAAAATTGCCTGTTTTGTCATCACTTTAGATATTACACTAGAAAATCATTGAAATAATAGCTCTAAAGTAATGTTGGTGAAGAAGCAACGATTTCTGCTTTTCTGATGTCTGCAGATGTGAATAAATGGTGGAAGAAAGTAGTTCCTCATACAACAGGGTTTTTACACTCTCTGTGTTTAATTTTCTTTTTTATATACATGATTATGCAGTTGAACTGTTGTATAAACGCAATATCACATTCGTAGCAGTGCAATATAGCTGTATATCATCACTTGTGGGACATTAAGGCACTCGGCCTGTGGTCATGTGTCAACGCACACCTCCAACCAGTGCCGATTTACTGCTGTAAAGCACTGGTATGAGTGTGATATTGCTCATTTAATACAACACAAATAATTATTGAGGTCATGTCAAGTATTGCACAAAAGTCGATATACTGATAATTGTTACAGGTCTAATGACATATAAGCTGGGGCTGCACAATATATTATTGCAGCATTGATATCGCAATGTGCGCATTCGCAGTAGTCACATCGCAGGATCTGAAATGTTGAGCTGGGATTATAGGTGTGCATACAACCATAATAGAGTACATTTTTACTTTGCATGTGTTTCTAAGGACTGTGACTGAGAGTTTCAGAAGCTTAAAGCATTAAGGCAAAATAATTAATTTTTGTAACTTTAAACAGGGTTAATTTAATAGAATTATTAATATGATGAAGCAATAGTCAGGGTTCATACGGTCATAGAAAACCTGGAAAAGTCATGGAATTTTGACATGGTATTTTCCAGGCCTGGAAAAGTTTTAGAAAAAACGAAAACCCCACAAAGTTTACTGTATACTTGAATACAGGTTATTTACAATTTTTCTGCGCTTGGCCAATCATATACTCTCACATTATTAGTGCGGTGTAGCATTATCTAAATCAGTTTTACATAGATATAAATATAAATTACTATACTAGCAAACTAAATAGATTGTTGCGTGTGTTATGATATGCTGTAATAAAGTTTAACATGCATTGTTTTTCTTTTACCATGCAATTGTAGACATTGCATGAAACATTAGGTCATGAAAATGTACTTGAAAGTCTTGGAAAAATCATGGAAAAGTCATGGAATTTTAGAAGTGAAAATGTGTATGAACCCTGTATAGTGTTATTTTACATTTGCTTATTCAATTTCTGTACCTGAACACTATTAAGACTGTAAAGCACTGTTTATTTCATTTGTTTTATCTTTGCATCACATCTTTTTTCCATCATTTTTTCTCATCATTTTTATGCAAACGATTCAATCCATCCAGAATCATCCCAATCAGCATAAATTAAAGCAATATGGTTTAATTGTATTTGTATTTATATCGCAATATATATTGCAGAAATACAAATTATCGCAATGTCAGATTTTCCAATTTCGTGCAGCACTAATATAAGCAGAATTTGTGACAACAATGAAGAATACACTAAAAAGTTTGGGGTCAATTGTTTTTTAATGTTTTTTTTTAATTATTTTTTTTAAAGAAAATTATTCTGTTCATCAAGGCTGTATTTATTAAATGTAAAAAAAAAAAGTTTAATATTTATTCATTCATTCATTTTCTTTTCGGCTCAGTCCCTTTATTAATCCGGGGTCGCCACAGCGGAATGAACCGCCAACTTATCCAGCATCTGTTTTACGCAGCGGATGCCCTTCCAGCCACAACCCATCTCTGGGAAACACATCCATACATTCTCATTCACACACATACACTACGGACAATTTAGCTTACCCAATTCACCTGTACCGCATATCTTTATACTGTGGGGGAAACCAGAGCACCCGGAGGAAACCCACGCAACCACGGGGAGAACATGCAAACTCCACACAGAAATGCCAACTGGCCCAGCCGGGGATCGAACCAGCGACCTTCTTGCTGTGAGGCGAACGTGCTACTCACTATGCCGCCGTGGCGCCCAGTTTAATATTTATTAAAAATTTAAATAACTGCTTTCTTATTGTATGTAGTTTCTAATGAACTGATTACTCCAGTCATTATTGCTTTTATTACTATTACATTATTATTAATAATATAAAAATATTAATAATATTAATTATTATTAATATTAGAGTGATTTTTGAAGGATCATGTGACTGGAACAAAATAATCATATTGGGATATTTTGAATGAATAATGCGATTGCGATTTTCATTTGCGATTTTGGCAACTGTTTTTGCTTTTTCAAATGCGCTACATGCACACTTTCTAAATGTATTCAGTACACAAGAAGTGCATAAAACATTTTACAATGATATAACATAAAATAAATGAAGATTAACTAACCTCAATTCTAGTAAAAAACAAACTGTACACAGTAGTACTAACTGCTTGATAAAACTGTAATAAATTGTCTTAAAAACAGACAACATGAAAAAATAAAGATGAACTAACCTCAATTCTAGTCAAAACAATATATAAAACGTAAATCAAAACTACCGGTTCACTCGCTCAACTTTGTTGTGCGTGGAGTGAGCTCTGATTGGCTAACATATTAAAATCATGTGCACAAGAACGTGAACAAAAGTCTAAACAAATTAATAGATAAAATTGCAGCCTTACGCGATTTAGAAATTGCATGTGCTTAAATAGTGATTTTTTTTGCGATTGCGATTAATTGCACAGCCCTATTATGCAGTCATGCACACGTTGTGACAGCTAATATGACGGTGATTTGATGCTTTGCAAAAGTTGCAGGCACCTGTACTGATATCAGATTGCTTTTTTGATGCAAAATTAATTTAAGCATTCATTTATTAAGAAACTTGAGAAGCTGACTATAATAAAGAAGCTACTAAATAAATAGCTAAATACTCTTGACACATGAGAGTGTAAAGCCTGCAGCCCACAACAAATGTGGAAAGTTTTTGCGTATCATATTTAACAAACTGAGTACTACAAATTTTATGTAATTTTGCTCAAATGGATAACTGAATATTAATCAGATGATGTCTTAACGCTGCTGTGCCGTCACCCAATTGTTGCATTGTTGATCATGATTTCGAGGATCGATAGATCTGTCCTTCACAACACACACAGCGATCTCAGATCAGTTCATCCAGACATTTTAATCTGATTCGTGAACTTGTTTGAAGAACGAAATTATCTAGAGATCAGTTATCAAGATCAGAAGATCTGCCAAATCATCTTAGATCATTTAAGAGAGGTACGAAGAACGAACCCATGTTATCACACTTGTTCAGATCGTTTTAAAAACAACTTGTTTACCATCCTGCACCCCGCCCCCCCACACACAACCCTAAAAAGTTTGCAGTAGCATAAATTTAAGGAAGAAGGCATTTCCTGCTTCATGCTGCACTGGAATCCTGTAATTTGTCCATGTTTATATGAATCTGTGATACTATCTTGCTGGTGCTTCATGTGGCCTTGAGAGTTGGATGTATCAAGGGTGTAATTAGTAGTGATCCGTGATGGTTTGCGTACTTGGCCCTTTGATGTCAGCAGGGTTGGAAGTGAAGTTTTACTGCATGAGCCGATGGCTGATTTGTGCAGCAAGTTCAGTTGGCTGAGGAGACAGTGAGGGATAGATAGCACAGATAATCGCCTTTGTAGAGTTCAGTGAGAAATTCGCAGTAATTGGACAGCACAGAGTCTTTCTGGAAACTTAACTACATTAAAGTGTCATGATTGGAGTTTGGCTAGTATTGCTCATGGTTTAAAGAGCAGGTCACCTGTTTTATAAAAATATCTCATTTGCAATCAATTTAGCTGACCTTAAGTGAAAATCTAAAAAGTGCATGATAAATAAAGATATTGTCTCTCAATAAAAGAGTCAGCTCTGAATCGCTTTTAACAAGTTTTTATTTTAGTTTTTGCCTGATGTACCACAACATAAAGTAACATGTTTGCGCAATCCTTGTCAGTCCATGAAATAAAAACACCCTCTAATGGGTATTTTGGAACAAACATGAACAAATATACGAAAAGACCAGTTAAAACCACTTGAAGAGCTGATCAATCAGAGCCAAGTTGGCTTAGGGAATGGAGCGATTTGCAGATCTTAAGGGGATATTTCACCCAGAACTGAAAATTCTGTCAAAATTTACTCACAAGGGCTGTGCAATTAATCACAATCGCAAAAAAATCTTGATTTAAGCACATGCAATTTCTAAATCGCATAAGGCTGCAATGTTATCTATTTGTTTATTTTGATTTTTGTTCACGTTCTTTTGCGCATGATTTTAATATGCTAACCAGTCAGAGCTGACGCAGCACACCGGGCAATTACAGCTAAGCTGAGCCGGAGAAAGATGTTAATCAATCAGAACTCACTCCGCACACAACGAAGTTGAGCGGGAGAACCAAATAGGTGGTTTTGATTTACGTTAGTTTTTATTTATTGCTATGGCTGGAATTGAGGTTAGTTCATCTTTATTTTTTCATGTTGTCTGTTTTTAAGACAATTTATTACAGTTTTGTTTATCAAGCAGTTAGTACTACTGTGTACAGTATGTGTTTAACTAGAGTTGAGGTTAGTTCATCTTCATTTATTTTATGTTGTCTGTTTTAAAGACAATTTCACTACAGCTTTATTTATTAAACTTAATACTATGTTATTTCCTAGTGAAATGTTTTGCACTTCCTGTGCACTGAATACATTTAGAATGTGTGTATGTAGCTTGTTTGAAAAAGCAAAAACAGTTACCAAAATCGCAAATAAAATCGCAATCGCAATATTTGTTCCAAAAATCGCAGTATGATTATTTCGTCCATATTGCACAGCCCTAATACTCACCCTTCGCTTGTCACAAATGTGCTGAGATATCTGCTAACTTTTGATTTCCATAGTATTTGTTTGTCTTATTATTGAAGTCAGTGGTTGCCAGTTCCTAACATTTGTCAAAATAAAAACAGAAAAGGAAACTCATAAAGGTTTGGAACCACTTGAAGGTGTGTAAATAGTAAGTCAATTACCCTTTTTGGGGAAACTATCTCTTTAAGCCCCACATTGATTAAAAGTACTGTATATCAAAATTATAGCAGAATGATTTAAATGTTAAGTGCTCGTTCTCTGAAAATCGCATTTTTTATTATTTTTTTTACACTTTTAGATGCGTTTACTCCTGTTGTAAGGGACTCCAACACAATAGAGCCATTCGTCTTTATGCAGTGCTGCACAGACAGATCAAAATTTGACTTTAAATAGTGATATAACCTCAAAATGTAAAGAATAATTGTGATAAGACCATTTATGGCGACAGCATTTATTAGTGCTAATATTGAGAAATCACTCTGGCCAGTATAATACATTACAATAAATGCAAAGTAAATAAAACTTAATGAATATGGATTAAATATGGATATGGATTATGCATAAATATTTTAATTGCAATTTACTTAAAACATGTTTAATCTGATATTCAAGCACTATAACTCTCAGTGCTGGGAAACACCTACTCTCTCATTCACAAACTATGGCCAATTTAGTTTATCCAATTAACCTATACCGCAAGTCTTTGCACTGTGGAGGAAACAGAGGAAACCCACACAGACACAGGGAGAACTTCACTCCTCCTGGTCCAGCTGGCCATTTTCATTTTCATTTTCAATGAAATGTTTTATGTGAAATATTTATTTATTACATTATTTACAACTTCACCGTCTTCAAGAATCCGACATATTGATTAGCTTTAGGCTATAAAACAGTCATCTAGCATAGCATTTACTAACACACACTATATTTGTGGTATTTATAAGTAATTAGCGTATTCCTCCTGTAAAAAAAATGTTAAAAGTAATTCTTAATGTGGCTCAATGCATAAAAACAGTGTATTTTTAAAAGATGCATAACAAACTTAAAGCTTGTTGAACTCCTGTGAAATTGCATCACGTGATTGCATGAGGCCAATAGAACATCAAAACATGAGCCCTCTGTACATAAATGTAAAATATGGAGCAATCCGTCACTTTATTAATGTCTAATTATTTAGTTTTATCCCACCCCTTTTCGCAGCACCGTATAACAGAATTTCGCATGCTCAAACTCCTCTGTGACTGCTGTTTTACACAGGAGTAAAGTGCAGACGGAGCAATGATGCGCTCACAAGATGAAGACAATTGGCACTTGTGGCTTGGGTTGTGCTCTTTAAAAAACGGCAGGTAATGTCATGGACAATAGGTCCATTTTTATTTTACACTTTACTATTTGTATTGGTATTTGTGAACTATGGTATTTGTGGTATTTTATTTTAGGGTGTTTTATGTTTATTTGGGATATGTGTCTCCCGCTGGACATCCAGCTCAGATGTTTGATTATGTTATAAAACTAATATAAAACTACTGCAAGTCAAAGAGTTATTGTGTGTAACACGTGTATCATGTTAGAAGATCAAGTGTTGTTCAAAGTAGCCTACATGAGTGCAATGTGTATATTCGTGGAATATTTCAATCATGGTCTCTGAATAATCTAGATTATTTGCAAATATAAATACAAGATTTACCTGTAAATGTGCATTGTTGAAATAAATGGATGACAATCTAGTTCAAGAAAACAGAACCTCTAGTTTTATTATCTTAATATTTTTAATTTAAAGTGAAAGTGCAGATGTCAGTTTTCATCAGTTAGCTGCGCTGTACACCAAGGTGGTTTTGGTTTCATGTCCATTGGTCTCCAGTAAATGCTATGCAAAGTGTCTTCTGCAAACTGACTCGCTTTTCTAGTATTTTTTATGTCGCACAATTCAAGGATTTTTATAGCAGTAGTTCCAATCAACAGTACAGGGCTGTCATGGTAAAGAATTTTCTCTTGCAGTAAAACTGGATGGTTCATGGATGGCTTGTGTGCACCATGGTTTTGTAAGAAATTCAATTTAGTATGTGATAAAACTAAAAAGAACTGCACTGCTACGTCATGTTGTGGTGGGCCTGAAAATTGCTCAGGAAATAAATGTCAGGAAATAAAAAAGGGACTTTTTTTGTTTATATCACTCCATCATGACTGTGGACACACTATTCCTAAACACATTTCTGTCCAAGCATCTTCCAAAATTGGATTTTGCGTGATAAGTGCCCTTTAATGCACAATGTGGTTGTCTCAGAGGAGTGCTAACCTTGGATTTTCCTGCTTATACTAATGGCCCGTTTCCACTGAGTGGTACGGTATGGTACGGTTCAGTTTGGTAAGCTTTTCATGGCCGTTTCCACTGTCAAAAGGTACCTAAGGTTACCAAGCAGCCCTAAAGGGTACCACAAGGCGGAGCAAGACACGCAGCTATTGGTTTAGAGAGAAACGTCACTCACAGAAGCAGAATGAAAACAAAGAAACCTCCATGTTTTAAATACACAGCCAAGATTACATCATAATACTATATGCATATAATAACGAGCCATAGTTCACCCGAGCTCAAACAATTCTTGCCGTTGTTTACAGTCATTTGTTGTTTGATATACAGCCACAAAGCCAAAAAGAACAAAATCCGCTGTGTTCTGCTTTTGTTTTACAAGGCCATCTAAAAGTGCGAGTGGTTTCGCCTTATCCAGGGAGCTTGTGATCATTGAAGTGTTTCCGAAATCTGATCCTTTCAGAAATGAAAAGGACAACTGCGAGAGTGAAGCACGAAAAAACAAAGGAGAAGCCCGACAAAACACAGGACCAAAATGTTTCAGCTGTAGACATTTTCTTGAACAAGAATGATGGCGACTGAAACTTTGTCGTACACCATGCCCACCAAAAGGGTACCCTTGGTACCCTTTAGGCAGTAGAAACACAAGCCTAATAAAGATGACCCGTACCGACCCGTACTGTACTGTACCAGTCAGTGGAAACAGGCTGACAAGACAGTAAGTTGAGGGCAGCTTTGATGAAAATCCTCTTTTGTAAACTGTTTGGACAGGACTGTTTGCAGGTATAGTGTGTCCACAGTCATATTGGAGTTATATAAAGACAATAAGTCTATTTTTTAAATTTCCTGACGTTAAAATAGGATCCAAATTTTGGGTTAAAATACTTGCCTGTTAAGGCTAACATTGATGTTTGGAGTGTTTGATTTTTAGAGCAGCTGGAGGAGGAGAAGTTGAGGAGAAACCACCTGGAAGAGAGAAGATGAGGAGAGAGCAGCTGGAGGAGAAGAGTACAGATCACCTGGAGGAGATGCAGCTGGAAGAGGAGGAAGAGAAGTGGGGAAGAAGAGAGAGCAACTGGAGCAAAGAAGATTAGGAAACAGTAGCTTACAGGAGATGGTGGTTAGAGGAGAAGTGGAGAAGATGAGAGCAGCTGGAGTAGAAGAGGAGAGAGCAGCTGGAGAAGTAAAGAAGGGAAAAGCAGCAAGAAGAGATCGGGAGAGAGTAGCTGGAGAAAGTGTAGAAGCAAAGATGAGGAGAAAGCAGTTGGAGAAGTAGAGATGACAAGAGAAGCAGGAGGAGATGATGAGACAGCATGATGAGGACAATGTAGCTGGAGAAGTGGAGAGAGCTGCTGGAGAAGAGGAGAGAGAAACTGGTGGTGGAGTAGTTGAGGAAATATCAGCTAGAAAAAAGAAGAAGCGAAGAGAGCCACAGAATGAGAGAGCAGCTGGAGAGTAGGTTAGAGCTGCTTTAGGAAGAGAAGTGGAGAGAGTAGCTGGAGTAAGAGCTGAGGAGAGAGCAGCTGGTGGAAAGAAGAAGCAGTGAGCAGCTTGATGAGGAGGAGAGAACAAACTGGAGCAGACCAATAGAGAGCAGCTGGAGGAGGAGAAAAGGAAATGAGGCAAGAGCAGCTGGAGAAGAGGACAGAGCAGCTGGGAGAGAAGAGGACAGAGCAGCTGAAAGGGAAGAGGAGATAGCAGCTGGAAGAGAAGAAGGCAGAGCAGCTGAAGGTGAGGAGGAGAGAGCAGCTGGATAAGATTGGAAGAAGAGAGTGGCTGGAGGTGGAGTGGAGAGCTGGAGGAAAGAAGATAAGGAAACAGCAGCTTGAGGAGAAGAAAGCAGCTGGAGAAGTAGAGTAGAAAAGAGAGTAGCTGTTGGATGAGAAGAGACTAGGTGAAGGAGAAAAGAGAAGAGTGCATCTGAAGGGAAAGGAGGAGAGGAGGAGAGAGCAGTTGAAAGAGAGAAGACTAGGAGAGCAGCAGGAAAAGTGAACATGGGAAAAGCAGCTGAAAGAGATGGAGAAGTGGGGGTGAAGAGAGAGGAGCTGGAGGAAAAGAGGATGGGGGAAGGTGGGGGGAGAACAACTGGAAGAGATTATGAGAGAGCCACAGAAGAAGAGAGCAGCTCAAGAAGAGAAGAGAGAAGCAGGAGATGAGTAGAAGAGAGAGCAGCTGGATGATCAGAGGGCAGTTGGAGAAGTGAAGAGGAGAAAAGTGCAGCTGGAGAAGAAGTGAATAGGAGAGAGCTACTAGAATTGATCAGGAGTAAAGAGCTGGAGAAGAAGGCAAAGAGAGAGCAGCTGGAGGAGATCAAAAGAGAGCAACTGGAGGAAATGTAGAAGAGAAAATGAGGTGATGGCAGCTGGAGAAGTGAGGATGAAGAGGAGAGTGCAACTGAAGGAGAGAGCAGTTGGAGAAGTGAAAAGGAGAGCAACGGGAAGAGATCAGTAAAGAGCGACTGGAGAAGAAGAGGAGAGAGCAATTGGAGAAGAATCAAACAATACAGCTGGACAAGTGAACGGGAGAGAGCAGCTGGAGAAGTAAAGTGGAGAGAACAATTGGAAGACATCAGGAGAGAGCAGCTGGAGAATAGACGATGAAGAGTGTGCATTTGCAGAAAAGGAGAGAGCAGCTGATGGTGGAGAAGGAGAAGAGCGATCAGCTGGATAAAAGAAGAAGATACAGCAGCGTGAGGAGAAGAGTGGAGGAAGTGAAGACAAGGACATGACGAGAGCAGTTGGATAAGAAGAGGTCAGAGCAGCTGGAGACTTGAAGAGGTGACAGCTGCTAAAAGAGATCAGGACATACTGTAGCACTTGGATAAGGAGGAGAGGGCGCAGCTGAAAGAGACCAGGACATAGCAAATGGAGGATGTGTAGAAGATGAGGAGAGAGCAGTTGGAGAAGTGAAGATGAGGAAAGAGAAGCAGGTACATAGGAGGAAAGTGCAGCTGGAGGAGAAAAGAACAAATCAGCTGGAAAAGAGAGCAGCTCAAAGAGATCGGCTAGAGAAAAGAGGAAGAGGAAAGAACAACTGGAGGAGACATCGGCTGGAGAAGTGTAAAGAAGAGCAGCTGGAGAAGAGGGGAGAGAAGCTGGGGGTGGAAGAAGTGTAAAGAGCGGCTGAAAGAGAAGAGGACAGAGCAGCTGGAAGAGAACAGGAGAGAGCAGCTGGAGAACGGGAAGAAAGGGAAAAAAGAAAATGGAACAGCGGCTTGAGAAGAAAAGAATAGAGCAACTGGAGGAGAAAAGGAGAGCAGCTGGAGGAGAAGGATGAGTAGAGAACAGCTGGCAGAGATCAGGAGAGAGCTGCTAGAGAAAAGGCAAAGAAGAGAAAAAAGCTTGAGAAAAGAAGAAAGAAGCTGGAGAAGGAGGAGAAGAGGAGAGAGTCACTGTAGGAAAAAAGAAGAGGAGAGAGCAGCTGAAGGAAAAGTGTAGAAGAGAAGAGTGCAGCTACAGGAAAAAAGAGAGCAGCTGGAGTAGAAGAGGAAAGAACAGCTGGAGGAAAAGTGGAGAGCAATGAAGAAGCAATGAGAAATGAAGAAGAGAGAGCAACTGAAAGAGACAGCTGCTGGGAAAGTGAAGATAAAGAGTGAAAAGCAGGTAGAGATGAGGCGAGAGCAGCTGGAGGAGAAGGTGAGCAGCTGGAGAAGTGAAAAAGTAGAGAGCAGATGGGAGAGAGAAAAAAGAAGGAGGAGGAGGAAGCAACTGGAGAAAAGGAGAGCGGCTAGAAGAGATTAGGAGCAAACAGCTGGAGGGAGAAAAGGAGCGAGCAGCTGGAGAAGAAAACAGAGAAGCTAGGGGAAAAGAAGAGGAGATGGGTTGAGGAGATGGCAGATGCAGGAAATCAGGAGAGAGCAGCTGGAGGACAGAACAGCTGGAGGAGAAGTGGAGAGGGCAACTGGAGGAAAAGAGAAGAAAGCAGCTGGAGGATAGTGAAGAGGAGATCAGCTAGAAGGCATCAGAAGAGAGCAGCTGAAGAAGAGGGTAAGAAAACAGCAGCTGGAGAAGAGAGCAGCTGGAGAAAATAAGAAGAGGAGAGAGCAGCTGGAGGAGAAGAAAACAGAGCAGCTGGATGAGAAGAGGAGAGAGCAGCTGAGGAAGAAGTGGAGATTATGAAAGCAGCTAGAAGAAAAGAGGAAAGAAGAGCTGGAGAAGTGAAGAGGAGAATCAGGAGAAGAGGAGAGCAGCTGGAGGAGAAGGAGAGGAGTAGAATATTGCTGGAGGGAAAGGAAAGGATGAAAGGGCAGCTGGAAGTTAATAGGAGTAGAAAAGAGAGCAGCTGGAGAAGAGAATAGAGCAGCAACAGGAGAAGATGACAGAGCGACTAGAGGAGGATGAGAAGAGAACAGCTGGCAGAGATCAGGAGAGAGCCACTGGAGAAGTGGGGAAGATGAGAGAGAAGCTGGAGGAGGAGGAGAAGAGAGGGCAGCTGGAGAAAGAAGAGAAGAGGGCAGCTGAAAGAATAGTAGAGAAGAGGAAAGCAGCTGGAGAAAGAAGAGGAGAGAGCAGCTGAAGGAGAAGTAGAGAAGATGAGAGTAGATCACGAATCCTGAATATTTTGTAGGTTGCTTGTTAGTGGACCAGTAAACTCAGCAGATTAGATTTAATAAAAGATAAAGATGTTGCGACAACAACGAACAACCTTTAAGTATGCACTGTATTAGCAGTGTCAATGGATTTTCTAATTATTGATACCCAAGCTTATCGAGTTGTCCACATTGGCTTTTAGAGTGGCTTGGGCCACTGGCGCCTAGGTCCATCCATTTTTGATTGGTCACATGAAAGATTTTTGTTTGGTGGGTTACAGGGTCTAATTCCAGCAGTCCTTCATTGGCCTGCACTCCAGGCATATTTCCATCTTTTCAGACTCAATTTCATTAGGGTTGACATCAGTAGGGTTTGTCACTGGTAAGTAATACTTTGTGACATCTCTAATTTTCTAACCTGGGATCTTCTAAGGTCTTGTTTTCATTGTTTACCACAAGCAAGCAATTCTCTTTTGAATCTCTTAGATTATCTGTTAATTTGTCTTCTAATCTGGGATCAGGTAAGGTCTTCTTTTCAGGGTTTAGCACAAGGGATGGTTCAATTGACTCCTTCCAGGAAGGTTGCTTAAAAGCACTGGATTTCCAGATGAATTTAAAACCATCAGAGTACTGAATTCCAGCTGGCGGATAAGAAGTGAGAGCAGCTGGAAGACAAGAGGAGAGAGCAGTTGGAAGAAGCGAAGAGAGCAACTGGAGGAGGAGAGAGGTGCTTAAGCAGAAGCAGGTAGAGTAGCTGGAAGAGGAAGAAAATATGAGAAGAGAGCTGCTGGTGGAGAAGAGTAAAAAGGAGGAGGTGGAGAACAATTGGACAACGCAGCGGAAGGAGAATAGGAGAGAAAAGCTGGAGAAGTGAAGAAGGGGAGAGCAGCACGAAGAGATCAGGAGATAGCGGCTGGACGAGGAGGAGAGGAGAGTAGCTAAAGAGAAGAAGAGTAGAAGAGGACAAGAGAGTGCCACTTTATGAGAAAAAAAGGCTGAACCCCCTTACCCCTTATTAAAGCTATCTATCCTTATCATTTATTATTATACACTTTTATTGATCTTTTTTAATTAACTTGTTTGTGACAACCGTATATATAATATAGCGATAAAAATGTGTTTGTTTCTTATTACTTATATTTCTTATTATCTTTATGTATGTTTTGTTATTGCTTTGGCAACATTGTGCTTTGTTTTACAGTCATGCCAATAAAGCTCTTTGAATTCGAATTTGAGGAGCAGGAGGAGATGAGGAGAGAGCAGCTGGAGGAGAAAAGGACAATGCAGCTGGAGAAGAGGAGAGAGCAGTTGGAAAATATCAGGAGAGAACAACATGAGAAGGAGCAGAGGAGAGAGCAGATAGAGGAGAACAGGACAGAGCAGCTAGAGGAGGAGGAAGGGATGAAGAGAGAGCAGCTGGAGGAAGAGTGGAGAGCGCAGCAAGAGAAAAAAAGAAGAGGAAACAGCAACTTGAGAAGAGGACAGCGCAGCCGGAGGAGGAAGAGGAGATGAGGCGAGAACAGTTGGCAGAGATCAGAAGAGAGTCACTAGAGAAGTGAAGAGGAGAGCGCTGCAGGAAGAGATCCGGAGAAAACAGCTGGGAGGAGGGCAAGGAGAGAACAGCTGGAGGAGGAGAGGAGCTGGATGAGATCAGGTCAAAACAACTGGAAGAAGTGTAAAGTGAAGAAGGAGAGAGAGCAGTTGGAGAAGTAAAGATGAGGAAAGAGCTACTGGAGATGAGGTTAGAGCTGTTTTGAGAGGAGAGGAGAAGCAAGTAGCAGGAGGAGAAGATGAGAGAACAGCTGGAGGAGGAGAGGAGAGAGCTGCTGGAGTGGTGGAGGGAAGAGAACAGTTGGAAGAGATCAGGCGAGAGAAGCTTGAGAAGATGGAAGAGCAGCTTGAGGTGGAGTAGGAGAGAAGAGATCAGCTGGAGAAACAAAGAAGACGAATGAGCAACTGGAGGATAGAGGAGCTGAAGGAGGAGTGGAGAGAGGAGCTGGAGGAGAAGTGAAGAGAAGAGTGGAGCCGGAAGAGGAGAGAGCTACTGGAAGAGATCAGGAAAAAGCAGCTGTAGGAGGAGAGGAGAAAAGAGCAGCTGGAGCAGAAGAGGAGCAGCTGAAGTAAATAGGACAGACCAGCTGGGGAAAATGAAAAGAGGAGAGAGCAGCTGAAGGAGACAGCAGCTGGAGATTAGGTTAAAGATATTTTAAATGAGGAGAGGAGGAGCAACCTGGGTGAGAGAAGACGAGGAGAGAGCAGCTAGGGAATAGGGTTAGAGGGGTGAGCAGCTTGAAAAGAGGACAGAGGGTGAGGAGGAGGAAAGAGCAGCTTCTCTCTTCAGAAAGGAGGAGAGAAGCAAGGGTGAGAAGCTTGAAAAGAGCAGAGGAGAAGAGAATATGATAGAAATGGCGAGAGCAACAGGAGGAGAGCCAAATGCGGAAAATGTGAACATAGTCATGTTAGTGTGTGTGTGTAAGTCACTACAATTCAGAACAAATGCTGGTCTAACAGTTTGTCAAAAAAAAAACTGAATTGGAGAATAGGTGTATATAGTCTCCCTCTCATTAGTTCTGAGTTACATTTAAGTCTTCCAAAATTACTTTATATTGTTTCAAGTTTTCACACTTAGATAATGCTTGACTATACAGTATTAGCAGGTTTGGCATGCTGTCCCGGGAGAGAACCCTGAGCTTGGAGATAGATGAGCCCAAGGCTCCTGCCTGGTCAATAAGCATTAGGAAGGATACGAGATCAGGTAGTTCTGTATAACTTCCCAGGAATAGACCACCAATTGCGCCAGCTTGTATGTAGTAGGTGCTTGTGACTTTAACTTTTGTTGCATGTTTTTGAATGTGGGAGGAAACCGGAGCACCTGGGGAAAACCCACGCGAACACAGGGAGAACATGCAAACTGCGCATAGAGAATGTCGACTGGCTCAGCTGGCGTTTAAACCAACGACCCCCGTGCTGTGGGGCAACAGTGCTAGCCACTGAGCCACTGTGTCGCCCGAACTTAAAATTGAGGAGAAGGGATGGATGGGGGATCTCATTTTCTCAAATCGAAAATGAGAAATTGATATTTAAAAAATGAGGCTTGATATTTATAATAAATTTGGAATGATCCGATTGGCTAGTTAGTGATTAGTGATAGTGATCAGCTGTAGTCAATCCTATCACATGCTCCTCTCGAAATTTGTTTGTGAAACTTCACTTAATAAAATAATATTTTTACAAAGAATTTTCAGTTTTGACTTTAAACCCAATGCATCCAGAAATGTTATTTTGGTGTATACTCAGATTAAACACATAACCCAACGGGACCGTAACCCATCCTTCTTGTGGACGTGTACATATCACTAGCTGTCACGAACCCATAACAGAGCAGTGGACCACATTATTAAGTTCGACCAGAAGGAAAAGAAGGTCAAAGCAGTTGACTCAACTAACTGCCTTAGATGTCAGTGAGCGACTGGAAAAGACAGCAGTATCTCAGTGACTGAATGGCTTCTCTGTGTGTGATCTGAGAGACCTCAATGTCAGACTCAGCTGTCTCTGAAACCCCCAATGAATGAGGGCTTGTATTTGCGTCCAAATTTGTGTTTGAAATAGGGAGTGTATTGTCTTAACCAGAGTATGCTCTTTAAACAAAGACTGCTTATTCATCAGAGGTCAAAATAATGTTGTGCGGTTATAAAAGACGTTTCTGCTGTGGCACATACTGCATAAGGCAGTGACATAACAAGCCGGCAGTCAGTGTCTGACCTCTGGGTTGAACCAATGCCAGTCTAGTTTTTTTAATTGAATTCTGCACTAGTTGGATTCAAGACATCATTTTTCTCATCCTCCACTTCAAGGGCGTAGATTAGGTCTTGACATTCGTGGGGAGAAGAGACTAGTGGTCGCTGTTTCAAGTTATCCAGAGCTGTATAACTGAATCAGCTGTCCATTGTGCGTGGGAATTGCTTTTGATATTGGTATAATTTTAATATTTAATATTGTGATATTCAAGATTTGTAAAGTCACACAGCTCTTGAAACAGTGACCACTAGTCTGTCCTCCATCTGTAAAAGTCTCCGTATTCGTCTTGACAACACAAACACTGCTGTCGCCTCAACAGAAACCTCGCCTCTCCTTCATTTGATTGGAGAATGAAAAAGACGCAACTGATGTAACACCCATTTTCCACTCAGAGTTGAAGTTTTTTCAACTGCAAGTGCTTCTCAATGCAAAAAGCGCGTTCGGTTTGATCGGCCACCCAAAAAAACAGTGTGGTATGCCTCGCGTTTTCATTCATTCATTCATTTTCTTTTCGGCTTAGTCCCTTTATTAATCCGGGGTCGCCACAGCGGAATGAACCGCCAACTTATCCAGCATTTGTTTTACGCAGCGGATGCCCTTCCAGCCACAACCCATCTCTGGGAAACACATCCATACATTCTCATTCACACTCATACACTACGGACAATTTAGCTTACCCAATTCACCTGTACCGCATGTCTTTGGACTGTGGGGGAAACCGGAGCACCCGGAGGAAACCCACGCAACCACGGGGAGAACATGCAAACTCCACACAGAAATGCCAACTGGCCCAGCTGTGGATCGAACCAGCGACCTTCTTGCTGTGAGGCGAACATGCTAACCACTAGGCCACCGTGGCACCTGCCTCGCGTTTTTAAAATGTAAAATCGTGTACGGTGTGATCGGCCCAATCTCATTGGTTAAATCAGGGGTGTCCAAAGTTTTTTGGCCGAGGGCCAGATGCAAAAAACAACACGTTGTCCCGGGCCAAATTTTACAAGTTCACAGAAAGGCATATATATATATATATATATATATATATATATATATATATATATATATACATACATATACATATACATATACATATACATATACATATACATATACATATACATACACATATATATATATATATACACACACACACATATATATATATGTTTAATTATGGAATTAATAAATGTTTAATTATGGAATTATTTTCTCCATTTTAAAATCTTAATATATATTTTTCTCACCATAAGCTCTGTTAATGTAAACCAGGCATGTCCAAAGTCCGGCCCGCGGGCCAATCACGGCCCACAGTCAGATTTCATATGGCCCGCAGATTCCATCTCATAATGTGTTATTTATGGCTCGCTAGCTCTGTTAGAATAAATAAACCAAGGGAGAGTTACCGCGTTAGAGATAACAAGTAAACCAAGGCCCGCCCCAAGACTGACAAAAATCGAAAAAATTTTGCGCGAGCGGAGAGAACTGATCACGCGCGCGCACAGATGATGATGTGTGTGCGCGAGGCCCGTTTCTTCGCGGTGGGTCAGTTCAGTGCGCGCGCGAGCTGTAGTTTCCTCGCGCTTTGGCCTGTAATCTTAGTTCCTTGCTCTTAGGCGCGATTCATTTTCTCCTCGCGCGTAAACATCACCCCTGCGCTCGATTAATTTTGGCATTGATTTGCCGCCCTACACTTGTCCCTAACAGAGCCCTGCACCGCGCACTTCCCAGCTTTGAAAGAGGTCATGGACAGTTTCCCACAGGACAATATTGGTGTGCAAATGAAGAGTTATGTAACAGTAAAGCCTAAAGCAAACCAATGCAATGCATTAAAGCAAACACAATTCATTAAACTCTTAAATAACTGTAGATATAACTCATAGTTTATTATGTTCACATAGGTGATTATTTCTTTTGGTGGCAAGTGATTTTCCCAGTTGTGGGAATTATAAGGTAGCTATAATCTTCCTGTAGTTGTTATGCAAACTTTGCCTTCCTGAAAGATCTTGTAGAAGACAAGAGGAAAATTTACTTGTTTTAAACTTTAATGATAACATACCACTTTGCATTACTTATAACCCCTGTTTAAAATGTTTACGAGGCAAAGATAGATATCAAACTCATAGATATGTAAGGTATTCTATACAGTTTGTTCAATTTTATCTGACTCTCCAGATATAAAAGAAGGGCATAATTGTGTGTTTAGAGTTGTTCATGCCTGAGTGGCTTATATTTGGTTATATTGCCATTTGAAAAATAAAGGTAATTGTGACAATGAAAATACTTTTAGAACAGTGTGTATTTTCATGTAACTTTTGTGGTGAAAAAAAAATGTCAGAAGGAACTATTGGCCCCCGGGCATCTTCACTTTATCAAATTTGGCCCTCTTTGCAAAAAGTTTGGACACCCCTGATGTAAACAGTGATGTTGTGCATAAGATTTCAGAATTGATGCCAAACCAGGAGTGAGTCATGAAGTACATATGCGTAGCAAACCACAGAGGTGGCTGTCAGATAGATTGGTTCTCAATGAACTTTTGTTTAGATTCATCAGTGAAAATGTTTGCTCACATATATAGGAGGAGCCAAACAGACTCATCATCCTTTTTGAATGGCTGTTCATCAAGGGAAATTTGGATGAATTAAAACTCTTGTTGATTTTTCTTTCACGTCATAACAGACATAACTGCGTAGTTGAAGGCGCGTGATAGCGACACCCGGTGGTTATTTATTGAATTACGTTTATTTTTGTACAGCGGGCCAGATCCTATTAATATTTATAAAAAGCCCCGCAGGCCGCCATTAAACTTATTGCGGGCCGCAGGTGGCCCGCGGGCCGTAGTTTGGACACCCCTGGGTTAAATGATTTAATTAGTTTGTGTTGTGAAGCAGAAGCTGAGAGCAGACTTGCAGATCCAATGCAGGTTTATTAGAGAAGTCAGGCAAGCAATGGTTAATACAGGTGTAGACAGATGTATGCAGGCAATCCAGAGTCGTAGTCAATATACAGGCGAGTGGTCAGAGGGCAGGCAGTAGACAGAGATAAACAATACAATAAGCCCAGGATCAAACACGGAAAGACAGTATCGTTTACAGTACCGTTAACAAGACTCAGCAACATCTGTGTGTTTGTGTGCTCACTTTATAGTCCCTGCGATCAGTTCATGAGTAGCTTCAGCTGTGAGTGTCTAATCAGTGGTGACTTAGAGCAGGTGAGTGTGTGTGTTGAATGACTGGATTTGTAGTCCATAAACCAGCATTTGTAGTTCGTGAGCAATCTGCAGCCGCCAGATTGCTGGTAATCATAACAGTTTGATAATGACATCAAGATAGTCAATCTGTGATAATGAGACAGCTTCTTGGTGAACTACAGCTCTGTGTAGTAACAATTAACACTGATGTTAAGTCTTTAAAAAACACAAAGGAAAAACAATTTTTAGTACATGTTTTTAAGAACGTCTCATTATTTAAACTTTGTTTATACTAAGAAAAACAGTTCTGGTAGGAAATCTTGAAAAGGGTTTTGGGGATTAGTGGCATCACTGTAAAAAACTGATTTTTGTAACCTTAAAAAAGCAGTAGGTGATCTGCCAAAATGCTAACCGGTTAGCATATTATCTTTGGGTGGCAGGGGAGGGGCTGTGTTTCAAAGCCACGCCTCCTGAAATTGCAAACGCGCGCACCGCGCATGACAGCAGACAACCCACTAGTTCATGTCATTCGCCAGTTAGTAATGTAGTTAGTGGTCTGCTGGCAGCGTTGGGGAATTACACTTGCTATTAAGCCACACTTACACACTTACGCTATTTCAGAATGAATATTCAGAGTAGCATGGTAAACAGTATAGGGAAGCTGTCATTGTTTAAAAATGAACCAATGTGAACATAAACGCAACTTCAGCTCAGTAAAGCAGGCTATAGGTGGAATAGCACTATTTACTGATGTTTTGTTGTTAAACTAATTAAAAATCTCCATTATTGATGCTGTAATAGGTCCGTTATGAAACTGAAAATAGTCACATCAATCTATCGCCGGGAGATTTTAGTGGCTGAACTACACTTAACGCATAACGCATTCATAATAACACAATCCACATCAGCTTTGGGTGACCAAAATAGTTTTAAAACAGAACATTACCTGTCTAAAAGAAATACTTCAGCCATGGTGTCGTCCTTCCTCCAGCGTGCAAAGGTAACTCCAATATTGATTCAGGATTTAGAGAGGCCCTATTATGGGTTTTATAAAAATGAGCTTGCATGCTGTGTGTAACACAGCTCTAAGTGAAGTGAAATGTCCAGCTAAAGCTTAAATCTGAAAGTGCAGTGTTTAAATTTATTGATTCATCTATAAAAGAGTCAACTCATAGCTCCTCAAATGAATCGCCGTGATTACGAGTCTTTAGCCGTTTCGGCATGACGTGAACACAAAACATAAGCCCCACCCATTTGTGATTCGAAACCCCCAACCCCGCCTACAAACACATCAGCCAGCAAAGGTTACCAGATTGGGCAGTTTTGAATTGGATCGTGCAGGTAAAAACCTTTTGGATAGGGTTTGGACTGGAATCAGTCAGCTTTATCTGGCAACACAGAGAACAGCACTGTGCTCAGCTGAATATTATAGGAAGTGTGCAGATGAACCAGAGATGAGACTGTGAAGAGTCAGTGGTTGAGGTTTATTTCCGCAGAAATGCCTCAGCATTATAGCCCAGCTTTGTGCTGTGTTCCCTCTGAGGAGTGCTTCTGAAATCTACACGCTTACAACGGAGGATTCGTCGACTGTTTGTTAAAGGAAGGATCAGAAAAGTTGTATGCAGGGGCGGACTAGCCATAGGGAGCACCGGGACATTTCCCAGTGGCCTGACAGTGAATCTGGCCTGCTATCCAACAAGTGTGAGTATGTGCGATTAAATGGTTGCCTCATTGTTTTCTCTAGCTTGTAAATGACACATTTAATTGTCTTTTGTAACTTTTAACCGCTTGTAGTGTATCTGGTTAACTTGTATTCTCATATCGCGACTAAAGACACATTGAAAACGCGACGTGTGCTGCTTTGTTTACGGCTTTGTTTACGGATTAAAATGTGTTTGTGAACTCGTGTTCCTCTGCTGTTTGTCGTTGCTATGGCTACATCAGCCCTCCTACACACGTGCAGCGATCTTGTTTCATAATGGTTCAGCTTTTGCCGCTGTGTGCATTAATACTGCATGTGTGTCGCTTTTTTTACTTTTGGTTAAGAATATAGCAGTATGTTGGGAGACCGGGGGGTTAGTTTCGGGGGTGAGGTATCTGAAATACGGGCGACTCCCGGGAAAAACTAGTGTTGGCAGATATGCTCACGCTATGACTACTTCAATATTGATAAGCCGTGGTGGGCATTCTCTCGCTCTGAATGATGTCTACCAATCGCAACAGACTGGGTCATCGGTCCAATCAGCGCAGTTTAGCATCGCGCTAAGGAGGGGTTTTGGAACAAATGAATCGCTGAACGATTCATATAGGAGTCGCTGGGATAATGAGGTAAAAATAAATGCATATTATAAGATAATGAAAGTGTTTTTTGACCATGCATGCATATCAGCCTGTTGTTGGAGACCCCAAAACCAAAATATGACCCTTTTTAATGTATAATAGGGGCTCTTTAAAAAAGTTTCAATTGAGCATTTGATTTTACCACGACTGTGACTGTCTCATGTGCATGTGAACCCGTGGTGCGCATGCAGGCGTGCACACGCCAATGGCGGATATGCGTAAACAGAGATGTGCAGAAGCACAAATCTACATTTTGTGACAGACAGTTTAGGCTACTTATCGGAATTATGGGAGATGTCAGCCCGACAATATTTAATTGGATGGACATTTTTAATTTTATGCCTTACCCAGAATATAAAAATACGTACAGTTGAAGTCAGAATTATAAGCCCTGCTTTGAATTTTTTTTTTATATATATTTCCCAAATGATGTTTAACAGAGCAAGGAAATTTTCACGGTATGTCGAATGATATTTTTTTTCTTCTGGAGAAGTCTTATTTGTTTTATTTCGGCTAGAATAAAAGCAGTTTTGAATTTTTTAAAAATCATTTTAAGGTCAACATTATTAGCTCTTTTAAGCTAATTAGTTTTTTCAATATTCTACAGAACAAACCATTGTTATACAATAACTTTCCTAATTACCCTAACCTTCCTAGTTAATCTAATTAACCCTGTTAAGCCTTTAAATGCGACTTAAAGCTGTATAGAAAGGTCTTGAAAAATATCTAGTAAAATACTATTTACTGTCAACATGCCAAAGATAAAATAAATCAGTTATTAGAATTGAGTTATTAAAACTATTATGATTAGAAATGTGTCGAAAAAATCTTCTTTCAGTTAAACAGAAAATGGGGAAAAAATAAACAGGGGGGTCATTTACTTTAATCAGTACTATTGGACTGTGAAGAAACTTTCAACCAGCACAACAAAAACAATTATTCTGAAGACACCTAATCTCCTACTGCACCTTTAAGTTTATTAACAGTGTAGCTGCATTATACTGCCAAACATTCACATTAGCACCACTAAAAGACAGCTGCAGTGACTTTGTCTGCAAACAATATAAAACTGGCACTGGAGTGACATGCTGTGAACTTTTAGCGGCTCTTTTCATCAACAGAGAATCTCTCTGTGCAGCTGTGTACTATCTGGAATTAAGTGTACAAGAGATGACAGGTGCATTATGCAAATCTCCTATCCCTTTAAAACTAGTTCACGCACTGTGTCCTCATACTATTTTCACAGCTCAATCACAGTTTGACCCATTTCTTTATTAAAAGACAATATGTTCCTCAAATAATCTTTGTCCTCATATCAGTAGCAGGTTAGTTTTTAAAGTGGAATGTCCTCATTTTCTGAAATGAATGGATCTGATGTAACCCAGTTCGTAATTGAGGTTATTTTGAATATCAATGCTTCTCTCTTAATTAACTCGAGGACTGAAGAAGGGTACAACACATGTTCAGGTGCTTTACTGAAAGCAGATGTTCAATTTCAGAGTGCTAGTGTCCATTGCAGATAAGAACATATGCAAATAGGCTTGAGCTAGGCATTTATCTTGAATCTCTCATGCATGAGCACAGTGCCTGAGACGCAAGCTTATGAAATGTTAAGCGATTTAACATGGAAAGACAGACAGGATGCTTTCTCATCACTGTGAGGAAAACAGCAAATAGTCAGATGTAATAGGCTTACAATATTTCCTGTTTTAGGTTGAATCAGAAGCCACAGCTGACAGAAGCGTGTCAGCTGATTCTGTAGAGAAAGTGTTGTACTCGGCAGGAGAATGCAGGTAAGGTTACTTTTATCAGATGTTTTGCCCTTTCAGTCATATGTATCACTGAATATTGAGTTAGATTTTCAAATGTCCAAAGCTTTGCATTTCTGTTGTGGTTATATTTGTCCTTCAGATGTTTCACATGACTGTCTGTAAAGTCGAGTACCTTTAATGTGTTCTGGTGCTGCAGTTACTGTAAAGTTCTCTTGTTTGAACTCAGTATGGGAGTGAATTTGATCTGACATTTACACACATGCTCTGTATGTTACGTGCATTTCACAGTAAGAAATTACACTGGAAATGCACTATTGATATCCTCCTTATTTGCATAAAAAAACAAAACAAAAAAGTAACTAAAATTAATTCAAATATCTTTTATAAAATATCAGCTTCACTTCAAGTTGTAAAACAAAAGACTTCTCTCTGTAAGGTTCTTCTCTCCAGAGAAGAATGCTGGAGCTCAGACAGAGTGACCATCAGGTTATTGATCACCTGCCTGACTGAGGCCCCGTTTACACTAGTGCGTTTTAGTTTAAAAACGGCGTTTTCGCATGAAAACGATCCGCGTCCACACTAGAGTATCTCAAAAGATCTCCCTCCACCAGAAACGTATATCACGTGACCATTCGCGCACCATTCGCACACTCTGGGCATGCGCGTTCAAGTATAAACAGGAAGCATGCGTCTCGCTCGGCATCTGGTTATTGTTAGTCAACAAACACTGGTTGAATGATGAACGTGATGGTAAAGAAAGCAAGAGAGGTCTTTTTGAGAACAGACAACGAGGTCGAGTTGTTACTTAAAGTAACAATTGAATATAAAACATCCATGGCTATCGAAAATGCAGTGTTTACAGTGAAGACTGGTCTGCTGTCTGCCGGTGACGTTATAGCCACGTGTGCTTGACGAATAAGGGAAGGATACGCAATGACCCAAATCCCCAATCACGTATCGGATCTCAGCAGCCACGCCTCTGTTTTCAAAGGTATGCGTTTCCCTCCATCCACTCTCTCCAGCGTTTTCAAAACGCTCTGTTTTCGCACCTCCAAAACTCCGGCATAGTGTGGACGGATAGCGTAACCGTAGCAAAACTTATGCGTTTTAAAACGAAAACGCACTAGTGTAAACGGGGCCTAAGGCCCTTCTCCCCCAATCACTCAGCTTAGATGGACGGCCAGCTCTCGAAAGAGTCCTGGTGGTTCCAAACATCATCCACTTATGGATGATGGAGGCCACTGTGCACTCATTAGAACTTTTAGAGCAGCAGAATTTTTTCTGTAACCTTCCCCAGCCTTGTGCCTCGAGACAATGCTGTCTCAGAGGTCTATAGACATTTCCTTTGTCTTCATGTTTAGTTTGTGCTTTGACATGCACTGTCAACCCTGGGACCTTATATAGACAGGTGTATGCCTTTTCAATTCATGTCCAATCAACTGAATTTATTACAGGTGAACTCCAATTAAGCTGCTGAAACATCTGAAGAATGATCAGTGGAAACAGAATGTACCTGAGCTAAATTTAGAGCTTCATGGCAAAGGCTGTGAATACTTATGTACATCTGATTTTTCAGTTTTTTTAATATTTTTTTAAAAATAAATTTGCAAGAATTTCAAAAAATCTTTTTTCACTTTGTCATTATGGTGTGTAGAATTTTAAGGAATTAAATGAATTCATTTTGGAATAAAGCTGTAACATAAAATAATGTGGAAAAAAGTGAAGCGCTTCTGGATGCACTGTACTCTGGATGCACTGTACTCACACCTTTGACTTGTTCCAAACATAGAGTTCTTTTTGTTTTGTTTGTTTGTTTTTAATAATGATTTTCTTTTTCTATGAAGGAGTTGGCCATAATAACAGCTTTGTTTCCAAAAGATGTTTAGAGATGCTACGTTAAACAAAATAGTATTAAAAAAATCACAATTTAAAAAGCTAACAAAACAAGAAGCAAGGTTCATACCATTAAGAAATAACACGTATGTTGATGAAAATGACTGAATGTATGGAAACACCCTGCACTAATGTCCACAATCTATCATGCTGTAGCATTTGATTTAAGCTAATATATTCATATATATTCATAATAAAATAAACAGTATGTCTATAAGCAAGTCACAGAGATACTAACAATTAATTAAGTATATTAACCTCACATTTGTTTTACCCAGTCAGACAGATGCATTTAGCAATTAGCAACATTAGACAATTATCACATGATATCCATGATAAAAATGTGCTCATTTTACAATGTCTAGTTTAAGAATTCTCAATTAAGCTGCAAATGTACTTTACATGTTGCAATTAAACTATAATAATTGTTTTACAGACATTCCTGCTGGTTTAACCCTGTTCCTACATAATGTAGCTTTATCACAGTACTTCACAGGCAGCAGCACTCTTCTTCTGCTTCTTGTAAACACAGCAAAACAGTGCACAAAAGCCTTTTATGACATCATTACCACAAAGCTGTACCTACTTCATGTTTGCTTGTTCCAAATATAGGGGTTCCTCTGGTTACAGGCTTTGTGACTCCACAGTGACCCTAGTGCGGAATGTACCTTTAACTACTGCCTACAAGACATAAAATTACTATCTGAGAATGCTATGAAGATGAGTCAAATGACTTTTTTTGTTTGTTTTTAAAGCAAACGCAGGGCTTCTGTCATCTGTCTGGTAGTCTTGTTTAGCTAGACCTTCAAATTGACAACTGCCTGACTGAAATTTAAATCAATCATAGATTTGTTTAGCGTAATGTTTAGAGGCTTAAAAATGTGAAGTCCATGTCCCTACAATAACAGATAGGTGTGTGTTTTTGTTTACACTCTTTGTGTAAATTTGAAAAAAAAAAAAGTAAAAAAAAGTTAGGACACCCTATTCAATTCTATGATTTTTCATGCAAGAACAGAACACAAATCTATTTGTTCTTTGGCAGTTCTTAAAATTTGGAAAATAAAGCCTTGGATGAGTTTGCTTTACATATGGTACCATACAGTTGCTCGTTTAACGAAAATAAAACCAAAATGGAAAAGCCATGTGTGACTAACTTAGTGTGTTAGACTAACGCTGTGGTTCAGATGCTTGTAGATCCACTATTAGCAGCAGTTATTGAAGTCATCATTTTCTGTTTGACCTTGTCGGTCTCAAATAGTTCTGGTGGTATTTTTGGTCAATTTTATTTTAAATAACACCAGATACATTTTTATTATGTCTTAAGCTATTGAATTTAATAGTGTAACCAAACTTTTCTACATGACTGTACATTTATAGTCTCAGCTAACAATTTCAGTTTCTTAAAACGTTCCCCTACGATTCACATTAAGTTACTGTATGTTTTTTTGTTTTGTTTTTAGAACATTCTGAACAACAGGGGTGCCACGGTGACGTAGTGGGTAGCACGATCGCCTCACAGTAAGAAGGTCTCTGGTTCGAGCCTCGGCTGGGTCAGTTTACATTTCTGTGTGGAGTTTGCATGTTCTCCCCGTGTTCGTGTGGGTTTCCTCTGGGTGCTCCGGTTTCCCCCACAGTCCAAAGACATGCGCTATAGGTGAATTGGGAAGGCTAAATTGTCTATAGTGTATGTGTGTAAATGAGTGTGTATGGATGTTTCCCAGAGATGGGTTGCAGCTGGAAGAATGGCATTACCCTGGAGGTAAATGCCATCTTGTTTTATTCAGAACGCTGCGTAAAACAAATGCCGTATAAGTTGTCGGTTCATTCTGCTGTGGCGACCCCAGATCAATAAAGGGACGAAGCCGAAAAGAAAATGAATGAATGAATGAATGAACATTCTGAACAACCTTTTTTTGACAATGTAAATTGTTTTGTTAGAATAACGTTATTTAGAATGTTTTCATAATGCTTAATTCACAGTGTCATTCATTGATTCATTCATTTTCTTTTCAGCTTAGTCCCTTTATTAATCTGGGGTCGCCACAGCGGAATGAACCGCCAACTTATCCAGCATTTTGTTTTACGCAGCATATGCACTTCCAGCTGCAACCCATCTCTGGAAAACATCCATACACACTCATTCACACTCATACACTACGGACAATTTAGACTACCCAATTCACCTGTACCACATGTCTTTGGACTTGTGGGGGAAACCGGAGCCCCTGGAGGAAACCCACGCGAACACGGGGAGAACATGCAAACTCCACACAGAAATGCCAACTGACCCAGCCGAGGCCCGAACCAGCGACCTTCTTGCTGTGAGGCGAACGTGCTACTCACTACGCCACCGTGGCGCTTACCTCAGTGTCATGTTATATTAATTGAAGTTATTTAAATATTATTAGAACATTCGATCTACATTAGTGTTCTAGGTCTAAGATTATTTTCCTAACTTTCTCAGCAAGTCATAAAAACATAGTGGAAGGTTCTCGTGACATCCAGTCTTTTAGATGATTAAAGTTTCTTTTGGAGATAATATTATTCAAAACATTTTTATAACATCTCATGTTATATTAATGTAAGAACTCTACTTAAAACTTCTATTCACATTGTATTATTCTTTTAAGAATGCTTTTCTAGTTAAACATCGTGAGAACTTTCTTCAAGAACAAGTAACATCTTTTCTAAAAAAGTTTTTCTATCAATGTTACAAGAATGTTCCAGAAAAACTATTTAATAATGTTACCGTACATGCTAACATTTGCACAACTTGAACAAGGAATTTTCTAAGAAAATGCCCTATTAGCATTAGCGTTTCAAGCAAAATCCTTGGACACCTTTTAAAAAAGTCAATGTTGTGAATTTTACATACTTTTAAAAATGTGTTAATCAAACTTGATGAGCACTCATTATAAATAATTATAAATTATAGATATTAACACAACAGATTTTTTTTTTATATTTGTGGTTTTTCCTGTTTGTGTGGCTTATGCATCAGGCGTTTGAGGCTAAGATTGCCCTAATTCCTGCAGTTCTGGTTCAACGTGCCTATCTATTTTTTTTTTAAGTCATTCTGAACACCTTGATTTGACAGATGTGTTTGAATTAGGGTTGGAGCTGAACTACAGAAGCAGGTTTGGCTGTCTCTTATTGAAAAGCACTTTTTTGAAAGTCTGTTTTCCAGTAAATTGTGGTTAATTATAAAGAAGAGCTGAAGGAATTATGCAGTTTTGAAGAAACATGCTTTTACCACTTTTAATTCCATTATTTTCCAATATTACTGTAACAGGGATGTGACACTGACAACGGAGATGAGGATCCAAACGCAGGGATTTTTTTTAACAGGATGGTCAGGCAAACAATGATCAACACAGGAGCAAACAGATGTATAAGGGCAACCCAGAGTCGTAGTCAAATATACAGGCAGATGGTCAGAGGCAGGCAGCAGACAAGGAGAAAACAGATAAACAAGGCGAGGATCAAAACACAGCAAAGCAAGACAAAGGAAACACGTTGTAATGTCACTAAACAGTAAACAAGACTCAGCAATGACTGTGTGTTAGTGTGCTGACTTTATTGTCCAGGTAATCAGTTCATGAGCAGTATCAGCTGTGGGAGTGTAATCAAATGGTCATTTGGAGCAGGTGTTTGTGTGTGTTGCATGACTGGATCTGTAGTCCATTTACGAGCAGATTTGTAGTTCATGAGATGTGTGTGTTTACCAGCGATCTGCAAAGGCTGGATCGCTGGTGATTGTGACAATTACTCCATTGTGATTTTCCAAAGCTTATAATTATTTTGAAAAAGCCAATGTATAGTATTGTTGATTGGACCTGCAGATCTAAGACATTAAAAGAATAATAAAACAATTTAACTTCCTCCACTTGTTCAAAGACTATTTCAGTTTCTCCTGTTTAGCACAAAAGAAAGATGTGGTGAAGAATGTTGGGAAAAAATAGCATTGTCCATGAGCAATCGATGTCCATGGTATTGTTGTTCCTACTATGGATGTTCATTCTGTTTCCAAAATTCTTTAGAATATCTTATTTTGTGTTCAACAGAAAGAAAAAAAGCGATAAAAGTTTAGAACCACTTGAGTGTGAGTAGCCTAAATGATGATTTTTGGGTGAACTATACCTTTAGACATGATAAGACTGAACAGGGAAACTCATCCATTCAAAATTGCATATTTGTAGCCTAAATATGTTTTGAAGTAATTGCTCTCTTGCAAACTATTCAATCTTAAAGTTTCAGGGAAGTATATGAATAAGGTCATGAATTGTAACGTAGCATGTGACACTGACAACGTGGGTGCGGGTCCAATTGCAGGTTTACAAAAACAATGGTCAGGCAAGCAACAGTAGGCAAACAGGCAGATGGTCAAAAGGCAGGCAGCAGACAAGGAGAAAACAGATAAACAAGGCGATGATCAAAACACAGCAAAGCAAGACAAAGGAAACGCGTTGAAATGTCACAATACAGTAAACAAGACTCAGCAACAACTGTGTGTTTGTGTGCTGATTTTATAGTGCAGTTATCAGCGTCAGCTGTCGGAGTGTAATCAAATGGTAACTTGGAGCAGGTGTTTGTGTGTGTTGCGTGACTGGATCTGTAGTCCATTTACCAGAAGATTTGTAGTTCATGAGATGAGAAGACATAGGATGGATGATAGTTGTGCTCAAGTCTGTTTTGCTTATTCTGTCGATTGCGCTTAGGATTCATAGAATCATAATCTTTTGTTGGTCATGCTTTGCTTTTTTTCTGCAATAATCCAAAAGCTAATGGAAAATCCCATTGGGATTTTGTCAAAGGAAGCAGGGTGATTCTAATTTCTGGGGCGGCCAACAACACTTGCGTTTTATTTTTCAATAGCTGGGTTAGCATTTTAACGTGAAGCAAATCTTTCAAAAATTTGCCAAAAAAAAAAAGAAGAAAAAAAAAAGAATGGAAATAATCTCAAATTATGAATTAGGTGCATTTTCATCAACTTGTTAGAGCGGATGAATTTAGTATTGGTAACCCAGTAACCAACAATAAATAGGTATAATGGAGAGAGATGATTGTTCACGTCAGTGTAATGTTTGCTACTTCAGAGTGTATTCAGCAGATCCATTTCCATCTACTGTGAGTTGCATGAAGGTGGCACGGTAGCTTAGTGGTTAGCGCTGTCACCTCATAGCAAGAAGGTCGCTGGTTCGAGTCCCTGCTGGGCCAGTTGGCACTTCTGTGTGGAGTTTACATGTTCTCCCCATGTTCGTGTGTGTTTCCTCCAGGTGTTTTACAGTAGTGACTTGCGGCTGGTAGGGCATCCACTGCGTAAGAACAACATATGCTGGAATAGTAGTTGGTTTATCCCGCTGTGGCGACCTCTAATAATTAAGGTACTAAACCAAAGGAAAATGAGTGAATGAATGAATTATTTGCATAAACCATTTTTTGCACAATTTTTTGCATAAACCATTTTTTTTTATTAAAAAAAAAATGAACAAAGGAATGAATGGGTTTGTCTATATTTGACCAAAGGCTGGGTTACAACATCCCATCATTTTTTTTAATGTTTATCATTTTTTAATATGTATCACTTTCTGAGAATAAAGGGTTTTTTACACTTTATTGTGGATTTTTAGCATCTATCCACTTTTTAAACTATACGCTGAAGTGACTGAAGTGGAAAAAAATGAAGGTTGAGTACAGTAAATACAGTTGGGGTGAACTAACCATGACTTTGAGTGGACCACTGCCACCCTGACTCTTATGATCCCAGGACTTCTGCTTTGTGAAATTTGAGCTTTTCAAAGCCCCCAAATCACCAAAGATTAGCCTCTCATGCAGGAAACGGGAGATCATCATCACGGTAAGACTTCCTTCCTCTACATCCAGTGCAGTCACTCTCCAGGGTCCATCAGTGCCAGTCTCCTACCAGCCTACAGAAAGACGGGACCCTCTGTTTTACCATCCAGAGAACCAGAGAGCCTCTGCCAGGGCTCACCTAGACCAATTTGTTCAAGGAGGTGCTCTGCAATATTAGAATATTTAGAATAATTGTATTGTATAGTATTGGATAATCTCTGTGCTGCTCAGAGAAGACGTACTGATTGAAACTCTGCAGTGAGAATCAAAATTAGGACAGCTGTCATAGTCAACACTAGATGGGACGCAGAATTGGATTCTAATTGGATTTTACATCAAGGGAATTTTGTAATCATGGACCAGATGAGTCCTGCTTCAGAGGGAGGCTCTTCCCCACCGGTGCGTCCCGAACTCACTTCAGCTGCTAGAGTGAGCTTCCTACATCCTGGAGCAGGATCGGACAATACCGTCAGGCTTCCAGGGATAAAACCTAAACTGAGCCCAAAGCCTCTTGTTCTTCCACCGGTTCCTGCAATTCCAGTCATAGCCCCCAGCAAGCCACGGCAGCCGCACACCAGCTGGGTGCACAGCGCCAAACAGAAAGAGGAAGCTGGGGCTCAGAACAGAGCAAGCGAGAGCAGGAGACCTGAACGGACGTCTTTTCTGTCTGCTGTGATTGAGCGCACCTCAAAGCTGTATGGAGACACATACACACCTGGGCTGCATCAGAGCTCCTCCAGGGAGACACCTGCCATGGAGAAAACTGATGTGACATCATTTCCTGATGTGAAAGGCGCTGAGGCTTCAGCAAAAACACAATGTTTTGCAACACAGACAGCCACGATGCCTTCAACCAGACTTAGACCTGCAGTTCCTGTAAAGGTATTTGTGCTTTTATGATACCAGTTCAGCATTTACTCTGACTCTATGTGTATCAGATGTTGTTTCGTAAAGTTTATTCAGACATTTAACTATATTTTAATTGGGAGTGATTGATTTGCATGTCTTCTAGCTAGCAGCATCATCTCAGATTTGTCTAGTCTTGTCATTGATGTTTCAGACTGATTTGAAGAGCAGCTCTTTGGGATTTGAGCATGTTGGATTTTGTTTGTCTCTCCACCCAGATGGTCAGATTACAACTGATATCTCAATGCCATACCTCACACTAAATTGACTAGAACAAATTTTCATCTTCCTCTTAAATGTTGAATTGTACAGTGACCTTGAGATGTTTTCAGACATGTATTCATATTTTAAAAAAGGTAAAGTGAATGTGAAAGTAAAAAAAGAAAGCATCATTGATATTGTAGAAAGAAAGAACAAAAACTTTAATCAAAATATCTAAAATTTTGTTTAGTTAGAACCTCACGTTTAAAATTCTGAAATATTTTAAAAGATTTGTGTGGTGTGTTTTAACATACAAGGTTTTCCTAGTAAGTGTATGAACACATTACAGAAACATACACTAAAACGTCTTGCTGCCTACATTTTTTTGATTGAATCACGCCGAAACTGCTTTGGTTGAATCAACTTTTCTAGTCATCAGTCAAACTGACTAAAAATAATAAGTTAAAGAACCCCTATTTCGCATTTAAAAAGGTCATATTTTGGTTTGGGGGTCTCCAACATCAGGCTGATACGTGTGCATGGTCAAAAAACACATTTCATTGTCTTAAAATATGCATTTATTTTCCCATATGAATCGTTCAGTGATTCATTTGTTCCCAAACCCCTCCTCAGCGCAAAGCTAATCTGTGCTGATTGGTCACAGTTTGTTGTGATTGGTCGGCTGCGTTCAGCGCGAGACAGAGAGAAATGCCTACCACTGCAGAAAGTATGTGAGAGCCGAATGCAGGAATGCAATAAAGCAATGCAGTTAAACACCAGCATATTACTCTACTCTTAACCCTAAGCCCAAGTAATAACGAGACACATTCAGTAATAATGCACACAGTGTCAAAAGTTGAACTTTTTTGAAAATTGACCGCGGAACAGCTGATGGTGGCCATAGCAAAGGTAAACAGCAGAGGATCACGAGTTGAGAAACGCATTTAAATTGGTAAATGAAGAAGCACGCGTCATGTTTCTAATGTTGTTTTTAGGCGTGATATGTGAACAGCCCCGTACAGATTTAACCTGAGAGATATAGTACAAGCACTGATCTATAATAGATACGTGATTACAAGCCACGCAGAACGATTACAACGTATAATACACAATTAAACACATATTTTTCAAACTACAAAAAATGACGCAACAATTTTAATGACACTTTCATGTTATGAAGAAGAAACTGGTCCATTTGAACTGTAAAAGTTACTGACAAAGTCCCTGTCAATTCTGACAAAGTCCCATAGTCTCTGCTGCTCCTTTATAAGCAAATGGCTGGCAAGTCTTGCGTTGCAGCGTAGGTTATTGTATCAATCATCAGAAAAATGACAGGAACAAACACAACACTACGTTTGCTAGGTTTGCTACTCTAATCCTTTATTTCCTGCAGCCGAATCTCCATCTGTCAGTGATCGTAATCTTCGTGTCATGATCAGTCCCATGATCCCCCGCGCCTTAGTTAGTGTCTGAAGGGAAAGCATGTTCACATTTTGCGGGAATTGGAACTACATATTTGGTGATGTACCGTTTTGACGTTGATGCGATCAAACAAAAGATCCGAACCCAACTCGATTAATTTATTCGACTCTGAGTCAACTATTTCGCTAATGAATCAATCGTTTTAAACAGTGCACTTTCAGATTTAAACCTCAGCTGGATGTTTTCATTCACTTAGTGCTGTGTTACACACTGCATGGAAGCTCATTTTCAAAAACCCATAAAAGGGGCTCTTTAAACTTTGTAGACTAAAAGTGAAATCTGATAATCTGATTAGAATAAGTTCATATTTGTTGTCATGACTTAAAGCGTTCCCTTTGCAGTTTTAAAATGTTTTGTGTACAGGCTTTAAAATGATCTCTATTAAAATACAGTGGAGCTGTGAATACAACTAAAAATGCAGTATTATGCTTGCCAACACTTTGTTGACATACTTATTTGTATACACAGTGTTAATTGTGATTCGTAATAGTCGTAATTGTGAACTTTTCAGAATCAGAATCAGTTTTATTGCCAAGTGTGCTTCACACACAAGGAATTTGCTTTGGCTACAGAAGCTTCCAGTGTACATACAGTGACAAGTGACAACACAAAATAAATATATTAAAAAAAAAAGACGATAGACATTAAACAGAGATGCAGTCAGTCCAAAAAGTATTGCATCGTATATTGTAATGAGGTGCTGTGTACAAGTGCATATGAGAAAGTATTTTCACGTTTATTGCACAATAGGAAAAATATTAACTGTTCATGAGGTAGATGACCTGAGGAAAGAAACTTTTCCTGTGTCTGGCTGTTTTTGTGCTTGGTGCTCTGTAGCGCCGGCCAGACGGTAACGGTTCAAACAGGAAGTGTGCTGGGTGCGAGGCATCCAGGGTGTTTTTGCGAGCATCCAGGGTATCAAACCGGCAAAATCCAGAGCATTTTGCAATCATCCAGGGTGATTTTGCGAGATTTTTCAAATACAGTACATGCCAACAGTACTAAGCCATTAGAGCAGAGATGCTCAAACTAAAGTTGGCCTATAGTAACATTTGATTTGGCCCACCATCCCTTCTGAGAAGACAAGGAGAATGATGGGAATCCTTTTGAGATTGTCGAGTCAAATTTAATGTAACCCTTTGTTTGTTTGTTTTAATGTTAAAAGCTAATCGAAATTAAATGTTTCAATTAAATTGTGTAAATTAATCAGGTTTGTTTAAAGTACACACTGCCACCCGACAATGCAGAGACTTTGGTAAGCAAATCAAGTCAAAGGCAGATTATGCTTGACTAGTGTATTAAGCAATGAACTCCACTGTGTTGAAAATTGTGATTATGTTTTTATTGCAATAAGTTATCATTATAAAAGTTATACTGCATTAGTTAATGTGATTGAAAGTGATATTTTCTATTTTGAAATATTATTAAATAAATTAGGAAATTACCCATGGCGACTTAAATGTAAAATAGTTCGAAATAATTATCTTCAGCGGGGCGCCACGGTGGCGCGTGAGTAGCACGTTCACCTCACAGCAAGAAGGTCGCTGGTTCGATCCCCGGTTGGGGCAGGTCCCGGTTGGGCCAGTTGGCATTTCTGTGTGGAGTTTGCATGTTCTCCCCGTGGTTGCGTGGGTTTTCTCCGGGTGCTCCGGTTTCCCCCACAGTCCAAAGACATGCGGTACAGGTGAATTGGGTAAGCTAAATTGTCCATAGTGTATGTGTGCGAATGGGAATGTATGGATGTGTTTCCCAGAGATGGGTTGTGGCTGGAAGGGCATCCGCTGCGTAAAACAAATGCCGGATAAGTTGGCGGTTCATTCCGCTGTGGCGACCCCGGATTAATAAAGGGAATAAGCCGAAAAGAAAATGAATGAATGAATGAATTATCTTCAGCCCACGGCTTTCAATAATATTTGGTGCTTTTTTTCTTCATACAGAAAAGTTTGGGTACCCCTGCATTATTCATTCATTCATTCATTTTCTTTTCGGCTTAGTCCTTTTATTAATCCGGGGTCGCCACAGCGGAATTAACCGCCTACTTTTCCAGCATTTGTTTTACGCAGCGGATGCCCTTCCAGCCACAACCCATCTCTGGGAAACACATCCACACATTGTCATTCACACACATACACTACGGACAATTTACCTTACCCAATTCACCTGTACCGCATGTCTTTGGACTGTGGGGGAAACCGGAGCACCCGGAGGAAACCCACGCAACCACGGGGAGAACATGCAAACTCCACACAGAAATGCCAACTGGCCCAGCCACCCCTGCATTAGAGTATTAATAAGTGTTTTCTCAGTATCTAACAGCTTATAACCACTTATTTTGATGGTCTTCCAACAGACCGTCTGACCTATAACAATGTATAATAATCATGCATTGTCTGTTTATTATTCTACTTATAACCTCTGCCTGCACCACACGACATCATGTATTTTAAAATTCTAAATATAGTTTGTTATGATGTAGGCACACCGTTTTATATATTAAGATTGTTTTCTATTTGTTACCAAGCAACACAAATAGACGTTGAATGGTAGTGCCTGTTCGCAGAATTAGGAAAACAATGTAAAATGGGGGAAGCCATATACTATAATAAGAAAGAATAATGTCAAAAGTGGATGACCAAAATAAAGTGTAACCCAGATTTGTGTGTGTTTTTTTTAATCCATTTTCACCCATTTCAAAATGCATAGTCTTGTGCAAACCTACTGGATTAGAAAATAAAATATTCATTCATTCATTCATTCATTTTATACCGCTTTTCCAGGCCATTTCCTAATAATAAATAGAAATAATCAGTAAATAAATCTTGAAAGTTTTGAAGAGGTGTTCTGTTGGGAGGGGCCACACTCTTGGTCTTTTAGCAGAGGCCAGGTAGCGAAATGCTGTGCAGGTAAACCTCCTTGGTAGAGCGACCAACTCCCATGGGGAAGGTCGCCGGTTTGATACCAGCTCTGAGTGGGTTGGGTGGCGTAGGACCGGTGGGATCACATTGGTGCCCTGACCGTTTAGGGGGCTGAGTGTAGCAGTTAGTGAAATGCTGTGCAGGTAAACCTCACTCCTCTGACCTCTAAAGGTGCTCTTGAGAAAGATGCCAGAGGCCATGATCTTTAGCCTCCTTGGTAGAGCGACCGACTCAGAATGCGGAAAGTCACCGGTTCTATCCCAGCTCGGAGCAGGTTGGGTGGCGTAGGACTGGCGGGGTTACAGTCGCATGACTGGGACACAACGTTTGGTTTGGTTATGCCCCTGCATGGAACTATTAAAGTGAAGGTCACCCAAAAAATATCCTCACCATTTCCTCACACTCAAGTGCTTCTAAGCTTTTATGAATTTCTTTCATTTGTTGAAAACAAAATAAAACATTCTGAACGATGTTGGATTCACATCCGTTTAGCAAAAAACATTCCATGGACGTCAATGTCTGCTTTTTCCAACATTCTTCAGAATATCTTGTTTTGTGTCCAACAGAAGTAAGAAATAAAACACGATGAGTTAATGATGGCTTATTTTTATTTAAGGTTAACTATCAATATAATGAGAATATTATTTACTAAATATCTTTTTTTCCATAAAACTATATCATAAAACTTCATCAAAGCCAAATAGATCCCAATTTAATTCTAACATAAACTCTATTGCCACAATATTGCAAAAAAAGAAAAGAAAATAAAAAGACAAAGAATAAAAATTATCTGCAAGTGTGAAACCATAACGCTAAACCTGTTTTCATAATTACAAATAAAACATTTAAAACTTTTTTACATTTGATTATTTGACATACTTTTTCTTATCAACAATGTCTTACAAAAGTGGATGATTACGATTATAGGAATCAACAATATGTGCAGTGTCAAGGTGTATGTATGCAATTAAGCTAGAGCAGGGGTGTACAGACTCAGTCCTGAAGGGCTAATGTCCTGCTGGGATTAGCTCCAACTTGCTTCAACACACCTGTCTGGAAGTTTCTAGTGTATCTAGTAAAAGCTTGATTAGTTGGTTTACAGTAGGTGTGTCTGATTAGGGTTGAAGCTAAACTCTCCAGGACCTAGTTTGTACACCCCTGAGCTAGAACAAAAGTAAAATACAGAGAGAAACTAAAGGTCTGAATGAAATGCATCCAGAGCCTGGCTAAGATTTGAGTATGTTGTTAGTGTATATGTATTTTATAAACAGATTAACGTTTTCATGTGTAAATTCAGTTTCTATTCATCTATTTTATGTTGTCAAGACTTTACAATATTACATTAATCCTTTCATACTTAAAGCATTTATTCCTCTGCTGCAGACAGAAGTCTGACTAAATATCTAGTAAGAAGGATTTATTTTTTAACAGTATAATCAGCTCAGTAACAAATAAAGCCACTTTGTTGATATTTTGAGACCATTTTGAGGGATGTAAACAATAACAATGCTCCCAATGTATTTCCTGTTTTACATTTTTAATTTCTATAGCTTCCAAGAATCCAAAAAGAGCCACATATTGATAAATATTGTTAAGATAGCCGTTTCGACGTGAAGTTATAATTGAATTGCCTCTTGTTACAGTTATGAAATAGTTTGATAACAATCAGAAAATATACATGGGTCAATGATATGACCACATATATGTAAATAATTTGTTACTATCATGTTTGTGTTATGCATTGCATATATGGTAATATTATATTTTCAAATTGGCCACGTCCCTATATAGTTGCCATTGCAAAAAAGTCCCGGATGTACCCATGAAGATTTAACATCTGGATTTAAAACAGTGTCATGCATGATGACGTCTGAGAAATGAACAGGGAAAACATGTGCGCGCGCACACACACGCGCACTCATAAACGGGACTGTACCAACTGACGCTAGACTGAGGGGACGTAAAAAAAACAACGAAACACACGCTCACACACGCGCACTGCGCTTTTATTGAGCTGAAGTAAATCGCAGTGATGCTGAACATCCAGCTTTAAATGACTGTTGGCGAATATATATAATACATCCTGCCGGTGAGTTACATTCTTTGTTTCGTTGTTTCATTCAGTGTTTTGCACGATTTCCCGACAACTCGATTCAGGCGCTTTCACTTCTGCAATATTCCCTGTTTATGTGTCACACGTTCAGTTTCAATCTCAGTCGGTTTAATATAGCATTGTATGTATATCACAAAAAACACACTTTAAACAGGTTAGTGTTTATATGTAGCTACAAGGCTCGTTCAAGTCTAGTATATAAGCTAACAGACTTTAGCACACAGGGACATACAGTAAATACAGAGTGAGGACAAATAAATGAGAATCCGCCAATGATGCTGAGAACAGGATACAATATTTCTCTATTTTTCTCTCTTTGTTTGTCTTTATTCTTTACAGAGATTTTAGATGTTGTGTGGCTAGCGAAATGAATGATGGTTTGAAATCCAATTGAAGTATTTGCGTTAGCCCTTTATAAATGATATAACAATGAAAAACCTAGTGTAACAGTAGGCTAATATTACTCATAATAGTAATACTAACGACAGTAATATTAATGCTGTAAAAGAAACCAGCAGAACTGTAGTGAGTTACCATAGACCTTCAATACAAACATCACTGTTCAGCCTTTGTGTTCATTGTCTGCTGATGTTTGATCAAACCAGCCAATCAGCAGCGCGGTTCATTGATATTTGGGCATGTAGGATTTGCTCCCAAAGCTACAGTACTGTATGTTATTAAAGCTTCAGTCCTGAGGTTTTGGGACAGTGTTTTGTGGATCAAATATTTTGAGATTTGAACCAGCATCCTTTCGTTTACCACCCCGTCATTAACCACTAAGCTGAAGCACACCATCAAGACCTAAATGAGAAAAAGATGGAAATCACAGGTCTTGAGGATCTTGATAAACGTGGAAACAATCTAAACAGCACAAACACTTTGCTCTCATCAAAAGTACCACAGTACTAGAATTATTTATTTGTATTTTTTTCTGGAAATGCAATAATGTGGTGAGGAAGTTTGTCTAAAAGATTTGTGCATGATAATCCGTGTCTAACATTTATGAAAAACAATTGAATATCTACAAGAATTGGATACAGAGCATATTTAAATGAAGCACTGCCCTCTTATTAAGCTTAAATATAAGTTTAAACTAGGGCTGTGCAATATGGACAAAAAAAATCATATTGCATTTTTTTTTGGCAACGGTTTTTGCTTTTTACAACAAGCTACATACACACATTCTGAGTGTATTCAGTGTACAAGAAGTGCATAACAAAACATTTAACAATCAAATAACATACTATTAGGTTTAATAAATAAAACTGTAATTGTCTTTAAAACAGACAACATAAAATAAATTAAGATTAACTAACCTCAGCTCTAGTTAAAAACATACTGTACACAGTGATACCAACTTCTTGATAAACAAAATTGTAATAAATTGTCTAAAAACAGACAACATTAAAAAATAAATATTAACTAACCTCAATTCCAGTCATAACAATAAATAAAAACTAACATAAATTAAAACCCCATATTCGGTTTTCCCGCTCAACTTTGTCGTGCGGAGTGAGCTCTGATTGGTTAACATCTTTCTCCCGCTCAGCTTAGCTGTAATTGCCCGTTGTGCTGCCTCAGCTCTGATTAGTTAACATATTAAAATCATGCGCACAAGAACGTGAATAATAATCAAAATAAATTAATGGATAAAATCGCAGCCTTACGTGATTTAGAAATTGCTTGTGCTTAAATCGTGTTTTTTTGTGTGATTGCAATTAATTGCACAGCCCTAGCCTAAACATTAATTATATATGAGCTTATATAAGAATTTGTGCGTGAACAGATTGAGAACAGACGAGGCCTTCTGAGAGCCCTGTAGATTGATAATGAATTAAAACTATTTTGTTAGAATTAATTTTATTGTTTTAAGACATTTATTATTTTTAATAGTAATCAGCATTATTATTATGCACATGGTCTTGCAAACTGTGATGCTTTTTCTTGATTTTTAAAGAGTAATGTTTGTGAATTTATAACACTTATACCAGAGGCCATTTTTACAAAATTATACATTAATATATTACAATTTAAAACCATTATAGTAAATGGCTTATTCATACATTCATACAGTACATTCTTTCGCTTAGTCCCTTTTTTATCAGGGGTCGCCACAGCGGAAAGAGCGGACATCTATTCCGGCTATTCCGGGTATTACGCAGTGGATGCCCTTCCAGCTGCAACCCAGTACTGGGAAGCAAATTGCTTCTTATGTTTTTATTTTTACAAAAAACATATATTAATATGTTATGAAACATCAGTAGACTATTTAATAATATAATAATAATAATAATAAGGCTAATATTTACTTTATGGGACTAGCCAACATAAAATAATAACATATAATATTCTTTATTGCGCACTGCATTTTCATCATATCAGCTGAAAAGAATTTGCAGATTTTAAGCATATTGTAAATTAAATTAAACGGTAAAATTGAAAACACTCTGAAATTTATAGTTCGTAAAGGGATAGTTCATTTACACACCCTGTAAAGAAGTTATTTTGAAGTAAACTGGAAACTGGTAGCCATTAACTTCTGCTATGGAAGTCAATGGATACAGATTTACAGGGGTGTTATTTTTCATTTTTGCGCGAACTGTCCCTTTAAGGTGCATTCACACTAATCACGATAACTATAAATATAACGATAAACATATTTTGCGTCCACGCTGATGAACTGGTAAAATGTTTACTTTTAGTTTATGCTTTTCAATCGTTTTTACCCCCTTTTAACCAGCAGATGTCACCAGTGTGCTATAAGTGCATCTGACCAGTGAATCCAGCTCACGTAGTGTGTTTCATCATATCTATTTATCTAATTAAAAATCAATAATTGTAATTGTAATAGAATAAACAAATAAACCAATTTCCTCAGTATTTTCAATGGAGGCAAAGCTAAGATGCTGAAACTAGCACAGGGTGCCTGTGGTACTTTTAAATTTTATACTCAAATTTGCTAGCTTGATTTACAAGCCTTACAACCTGCTATGCATTTTTTATATATATTTTTCTCATAATATAACAAATGGGACTTTAAATAATCGGTAACACTTTACAATAAGGTTCATTAGTTAATGCATTTACTAACATGAACTAATCATAAACAACACTTGTACAGCATTTATTAATCATAATTGAACATTTACTAATGCATTATTAACATCCAAGTCCATGCTTGTTGACATTAGTTAATGCACTGTGAGTTAACATGAACTAACAATGAACAACTGTATTTTCATTAACTAACGTTAACTAACATGAACAAATACTGTAGTAAATGTATTGTTCATTGTTTGTTCATGTTAGTAAATGCATTAATTAACATTAACTAATAAACCTTATTGTAATGTGTGACCAAATAATCTTTGAAAAGAAGTCTTATAATCAAGCAGAGCTTCTCCACAATGTCGTCTGTAGCTTTAGATTGCACTAGCCCTTCATATTTGAGTGCATTCTGACTGGCTGTCTGTGTTTTATCATTTACTAGCTGAGAAAACATTCTGAAAGTGATCCCAACTATATAGTTTTTTATGCATAGTTATAGCTGTAGACTGAAGTTTGCTGTTGTTTTTGGAACTCTATCTTTATAATTATCATGCTTGTTGAATGGGCCTGGTAGACTGATTAAATTAACCCAAAAATTTAATAGACAAGCAATCAAAGTGCAGGAATGTGTAAGAATTGTAGTTCTGTGTATGGGCCTGCATGTGTAATACTGCCACAGTACTGTTACTAAGATATTGTGCAAGCTTTTGTTGTGTCAGAGACACTGATGGATTATATGATCATGCATGTATTGCATCATAGTCTATGGTTGCATGCCATGCTTTCTTTCTGAATTGACACATTGTTTATGTAGCAGATGCTTTCTCATCTGCAAGCAACTGACAGTATCCTAATGAGAAGACATACTCTGTGGAGTATCAAAGTTTAATTTCTTGCTCAGGGCATTTGTCATGATAGATGAGCTTGATAACTCTTCTGTGGTGCCGGACGATTATGACAAAAATCACTCACAGATCATTTCCCTTGATATTGCAGTTGCAGTTTAGTAATTCGGATGAAATTAAATGACATTACCTGCAATTGCATTTTATATTTTCAACACAGTCTCATTGAAAAAATGTGCCACAGTCTATTGAGCATACACTTTTGTTTCTTTCCCCATTAGAGATATTTACAGGGATATATTATCGAGTTATAAAGGACTATTTTCATGCAGTTAAATGCAAAACAAAGATATATACCACAAAAAAGCTTAACAGCAGGGGCGTGATGAAACGCATATCCCACAAGACGTGAGACTAGGTTTATGAGAATTAGATGAGGTTTTAGACTTTGAAGAAATCATTAAGCATGAATTAGAAATTGAAAAGTAGTCTTTTATTCAACTAAAAAACTAAATATCATAAATAAACATGATAAATGTTGGTGTATTTTGAAATCAGCTTGTATTTTATGAAAAACAACTTCTATTTTAAGCAATTTTTTGCAATAATAAACAAGCAAACATTGCAAAATGTTTTCCCACAATCCTACAAATTCAGCTTCGACAGGCAATTGCATACAAAAATATAAATAAAATAGATAATTCAAATATCCTTTTAAGTGCAATAAATAACTGCAATAATTAACTATAATAAACGTAGTGCTCTCTTGAAACTCAAAAACATCTCAGTGCTTCCCACAGGTAGGTTTGAAATACTGTATACTTGCGGTAGTTAGGCATGGGACGATAACCGTTTCCAAGGTATACCGTGGTTTGGAAAAGTCAAGGTTTTAAAACCGCCAAAATTTTCTGCTATACCATTCCTAAGATATGTGTAAGATTTTTTTTATTTATGTTTTTTTTTTTTTTTTTTTTTTTGGTTGTTTTTAGGACAACGATATCCAAAGATAGGTGTTTTAAATTGTAAAGACATCTGTGTTATTGAAACTAACGAAGACAGCAGAAGCCAATGATTCATTTGAATTATTTAGCCTGACATGTTTACTGCTCCAAAATACTATTGAGTTAAATATATTGTGTTCAAAGGGGAAAAAGGTTTTGTTTTTAGCCAGACATTTAAAAACAATATGAGCAATTCCATGCAAATGTCAGCCTTGACAAGAAAAAAAAAAAGTTTTCACCAACACAGCAAAACCGTTTCTACGCTTTTTTGTGTTAGCAAGTATTTTACATTACTTTAAAATACTCAAAAATGTCTCTGTCAGTGTTTCAAATTATTATATTTGATTTAGCAAAATCACACTAGTGGCAATTTCACATCTGTCACATCCATAACGGAAAAGTGTCACATCCATAATGAAGTTCTATAGTGAGCAACTCTTAAAAAACTTTTGATTAGCATTATTTCTTTTGGGTTGTTAAGTTTAATTCACTGAATTTCTACAAAGCATGTTGTAGACTGTAAACTCGCAAACTTTTTTTTGTCACATCTATAACGCATGTTTATTTTCCTCATTTTAAAATATAAAAAATTTTTACAGATTGATATTTTTCTGATCCCATAACTCTGTGGTTAGTTGTTTTGGAAAATATAAACAGATGTTTCAGTATAATGTTAACGTATACTTTCTATGTGCATTTATGTTTTGAGTTTTTACTGCAAATATCACATCCATAATGCTGGAGTTGCTCATATTTTAGAGCAGTAATCACAATACCGTCATAGCGTGAAACTGTGATATTTTTATCCAAGATTATCACACTGTCAGAATCTTATACCGGCCCATGACTAGCGGTGGTAGCTGGATTAAAACACACCTTTTACCCACGCCACATAGTTACTTACATGCGACAAAAAAGTTATTTTTAACAATATTTTTATTTATTTTGACACTGTTATACATAGTTTTTTCCCCCAATAGGTTTAAAAAAAAAAAGAAATATTACTGGTTTTATTCTGTTCAGGAGCCATGTGCACCCACTGGCATGTAAAATCTGCTGCTGACATTTTGCATCGCCAAAACATGTTAAATATGTATTCATTATTAATTTTCTTGTCGGCTTAGTCCCTTTATTAATCCGCGGTCGCCACAGCGGAATGAACCGCCATCTTTTCCAGCATGTTTTTACACAGTGGATGCCCTTCCAGCTGCAACCCATCTCTGGGAAACTAGATATGTATAAAATATGTAATTTATCAACATAATAATAATAAAAAAAACAACTTATAAGAAATAAATGACCTAAAGGAAACCTAAAAAGTATAATAAATACAAAAATTGGATAATTAACTCATTTGCCTTATTTAAATTAACCATTTCTAATGGTGTACAATTATTTTGCTGCCAGTTCAGATGTAACTTTGTCTTTTTCAGGTATATAGAAAAGTTATTTAGATCAAATAATTAATTAGTTAATGTTTCTTTCACTCTTGCGGCTGTGCATGCACTGTCAGCTGTGAAGTCAAGTTAAAGTAAACCAGGCTTCAAATAAAAATGTAATGCAAAAACACATACAATTTAAAATGACTTTAGAAAGCGAAACCAAAAGCTGAATCCCGGACATTTTAGAAGATTTAAAAACCCCGGACGGTTGCAAGACTTTACACTGGTTTCCACATAGAATGTATGTTGAACAGTGGAAGAGGAAGCAAAGTTGGAGAGAGAGAAGAGGGATGGGGTCGAGTTTAATAAATTGAACTTGCATGGTAGACTTGATTGAGACAAATTTCAAATTCTGTGCAGTTGTGGAAAATGCCTTAAACAATCCACATCCTTCATTATTTCGCATCACTGGAAATTTCCCTCTAATTTTGCTTTTACATTGATTTTGTATGTAACTTAGTTAATAGTTAATTAGTTAATAATTAGTTAATTAGCAAATAGTTAATTTCACGTTTGGTATGAACCCAGCATAGAGTATCCGTGAAGCGCAACATGATTTGAATTGATAAAAATTTGTTCAGCGTTATGTTCCACTGCACTCAAAAGAGTTTATGTTCATCTTGTGGCCACGGTATCCTCAACCCTTGAGACAGCGGGTTTTTTATTTTTAGCCCAGCCATATTTGGTGCTACATAAAAAACACTTTTCTTGTTTCAGAGCCGGTGCTTTGGGTGTTGAAAGTTGATTTGGAACTAATTTGGGACCATAATTTGGAATCAAATGAAACAAAACCTATGAAAAGATATTTCAGATATTTCAAAAATCTTGGTGTCCTTCATTGGATTTGACATTTAAATTGTTCAAAAACCATCAAAAAGCAAAACAAAGCAGGTCAAAAAACAAAATTAAATAACAAAAGAAAACATACGCTATGTTATGTATTTCAGATTCACAAAAAAATGTAGATGGCGCAGGGTGGCACGGTGGCTCAGAGGTTAGCACTGTCACCATACAGCAAGAAGGTCACTGGTTCGAGTTCCACTTTTATTTTTTTAATGTTTACCTTTCCGCTATATTTTGTTTAATGAATGATTGCTTTTTATGGAGGGTTTTTTGTCTGTCATCTGAAATGTAGAAGACAGGCATGAGAACAGCACTAAAGGGGGTTGAATTTTTTCAAGAAACAAATTTTCTCATAAACTATATTTAAAGGATTCACTATCTTCCAGAATGAAAATGTCCTGATAACTTACTTACCCTTGTCATAAAGATGTTAATTTCTTGTTTTCTGTAGCTGCAGATTTTTGAGGAAACGTTCAGGATTTATGTCCATATCGTGGACTTTTATGGTGCTCAGTGGTTTGAACTTCTAACCACTTCACAGCAAAAACATCAGTGTACATTTAACTCAATTTGAGTTTAACTTGACACTCCTTGGGTGTACACATGACTCCCTCCATTTTGGAGTTAAAATAACACTTTCTAAAGTGTGAAATTTGTACATTACTCACAAAGTTCATTTTAACACAGTGAGAGTTTATTCTTGCATTGAACTGGAGTGTGTGTGTTACCCTTCGAAGTGTTAATATTTTTTACTATATTATCAATTGGTGTGTGTGACAGATAACAGTCATCAAATATGTTGAAAATAGTTTTATTTTATTAAATGTTTATTAATAATTTCAATACATTCAACTCTTTGAATTTTAAAATGCAATTTTAAATGTTTCAAGTTTAAGTAAAACATACTGGTTTGATCGCTGTTTGTCGGAAAGAACAAGTTCAAGTAAAAAAAAAAGAAATCGGAACTTCCCATCACTAGTGGGAAATACACTACATTTTCGGTTAAAAGTTTAACACTGGAAAAAACAAACAAACTCTTAAATATACACTCTTTCACACTTGTGGATTAAAATGTACTCCGGTTTTAACACTGAACAACACCAAAAAAACAACAACTGTATCACACTGTATATTTAGTACTTCTTTAAAAGCTTCCAAGTGCTTTACACGATCCCAGCTGAGGAATAAGAGTCTTACCTAGCCAAACCATTGGTCGTTTTCTAAAAGAAATATAGAAAAATATACACTTTTAACCTCACAAGCTCATCTTTTGTGGTTAAAAAGACAATTTTTTTTTTGTCTGAGATCATGCAAAAGCTCTTTGAAGCTGAACTGTAATTGCAGTCTTAGTTTCATCCACTGAGCATTGAAGCCATCACAAATCTTAATTTATTTTTGACTAAATACATAATTAAATGAACACCTTGAATGATGATGATGATGATGAGATGTTTTATTTTGAAAGAGAACCAATTTTTTTCTATTCCAGCAATTGTAGGCATTCATTTTTTAAAATTCTATTCAGTCATTTAGGCCATGTTTAAAACAGTTTTTATTAGGATCCATTTTCATCAGTCTGAACAGAGACCTGTAGATCAAAACACATGAATTACAGTCATTGCTTTCCAGTAATTTTACTTTAATGAACCTTATAATTTGCTGGATAAGCATCATCAGCATATGAACGCCAATAATTATTTGTTAACCCTGGGTTAATTATAGCCAGTGTGAAACGTGAAGCATAAACCAGGATTCTCTTAAACCGGGTTTAGAATGAGCCTGTGTGTGTAAAATATTTCAAGAGTGAAAAAGCCATACTGAGTAGTTCAGACATAAATAGATCATGTGCATTTCACATGTCTGGTAGGGCCTGCTTCACAATGTGGAGGACGAATGTTACATGTGATGTGATAAACCTAAGATTAACGTGTCAAAGCTATTTCAGGGATTTCAAGTGGATTTAAAGGTAGAAAATACTGACACATCCAATATGCATGTCTTCCTGAGTAAAGAAAACATCACAGCTATGCAGCTACTACCGAACATGTTTTAAAGTATTATTCACTACTAATGACATTTACAGAGGTAAAGTGAATAGTGCTGGGCAGATAAACACAAGCCCACTCATCGCTTTAGGGTACTTGCTGCACAGGCATTATTACTGCTTTATATTAAATGCTTTTGTATTTTGTAAGTAGCTGCAGACTTTGATTTTAGTATGATGACCAGTGTTGGGTAATTTACCTTCAAGAAGTAAGATTACAAATTACTGACTGCTACTGGAAAATTGTAATTTGGTTACATTACTAATTACTTAATGTAAAAAGTAATCAGATTACTAGTTACTTTACTTTAAAGTTACTTTTAAAATATAAATTTAATAAATATAAATAATAAAATATAAATCCAAAATAAACTGCAGCTCTTTCAGTAATTTAATATTCACTGTAAAGCAGTACAATGGGTTGATCACAGCAGCTTGACATATCCAAAAGACTTGAGGAGATAGTTCGACCAAAACATAAAACTCTCTTAACATTCACTTGTTCCAAACCTCTTTGTCTTTTTTTTAACACAAAAGAAGACATGCAGAAAACGTCTCACCATTGGCATCCATAGTATGAAAAAGCACTGCAGTGTTTGGGTGTTCTGTGTTTGTCTAATTAGTCTACTGAAATGTGTATATTCCATACAAAGCACAAAGTTGACTGGTCAGTTCTTGTCACGCGACTCGCTGTTTTCAACTGGTGGCGCCTGGAAAATGCAAGCGCGCACAATATGCTCTCCCAATATGCACGCACAAGCTGCACGCCTCCATTGGAAATAACGGACTTGCGCACGCAAAAGACGTGTTAAATGAATGGCCCCATAAGCAGACACGCTTGTCTTCACATTCAGAAGATACCTTCATTCTCGATCCTGCACAAAAATCCAATTTAAGCTATTTAGACTGAGTTGGGTGGTCATGTTTTGGGTCCCGTTGTCCTCCTTGACAACGAGTATTGTCGAATGCTTTTTATTTAAGTGCTTGAACAAGTTGCTGGTTGAGTTAAAAGCATTCGAAAGTTCTTTAGAGACTGGACATTAAAGATTTACGGATGTGTTTTTATACATTTTTCATCCGGCGAACAGGCCCTAATTTGCAGGCTAATTTTTTAGAAATATGCAGTATGATGGACGTCCTTTTGTTAAAGCAGAAATGGAGGCGAAGCCGTTCTGAGATAACCTTAAAAAGGGAGAATTAAAAACAAAACAAAAGGAAGAAAGGAAAAGTGCCATGTGGGAGCGTTTTAGCAAAGTGGTTAACGAGGATGAATCAAGTGCTGGGGTATGTAATATCGGCTGTGAAGCGCTTTATGTATATGAAAGTCACAAGACCTCAAATATGAAACATGACGTGTGTGCTAAATCGAAAGGCTCGTCAAGTCAAAGTCAGACAAGCACTTTAAATTCTTACATTCATCAAGACAGCAAAAAATACCACTGGAAGTTAAGTCTAGTCTCCTGGATGCATGCGTGGACCTGTGCTGCCTTGATGTAGCCTACAGTACGCCCTTGTCTCTGGCACGGGATGCGCAGATTAGCTTACTGAATCTGCTGTTAATAACGACTGATCCACGCTGACCGATCATCATGCTTAAAAGAAAGAATTAGAATTATTAAAGTTACGATCGGGTGCAGGTCGGGTGTGGATATAAATATCAGATAAAATTATATGTGCGGGTGGATGATTTGTATGAAGCCGCGGATTCAGGTGACATTTCAGCTGATCCGCGCATTTCTACTGGACATAGATTGTATTTCACAGCAATATTTTTTTTGCATGGCTAGGCATATTTTGCCCAAACTGATATCATTAGAGAAGGATTTTGATTAAAGATTTTTTTCTTCTTCATTGAATTAATAAAAAATATATATTGCACATTTTGACTTAATGTGAATTTTTGCATTTAAACAGTGACGTGCTGTTTTATCTTAGCTTTTTTGTAATTCTCAAGTTTTTTGTTTTCTTGAGCTCTTATTGAGACACTCATGTTAAATATTTATAAATGTAAATACGGCAGCACGTTGGCTCAGTGGTTAGGACTGTTGCCTCACAGCAATAAGGTCACTGGTTCGAGCCCTGCTGGGCCAGTTGACATTTCTGTGTGGAGTTCTCCTTTTCATGTTCTCCTTTTGTTCGTGTGGGTTTCCTTTGGGTGCTCTGGTTTCCCCCACAAGTCCAAAAACATGTTCTAAACTAAATTGTCTAGAGTGTATGAGTGTGTGTGAATGAGTGTGTATGGGTGCTTCCCAATACTGGAAAACTTTCCTACGAAGGAAAATGAATGAATAATTAAAAGTTCATGTGACAACGGATGAGCATTTAGCTTATACAGACCAAAAGATGATTAAAGAAAGCTTAAAAGAAATTGTAAAAAGTATCACTCACTTAAACTCGTAATGAATACATTTGCAACATGTACGCTATTAAGTTTGTGTCTGATAAAACAGTGACTCTGATGTCATGAAGGCTAAAGTTTGCCTGATTTATGCTGTGGTCTGATGGACTGTTATTTAAACGTGTTTTGATTCCTGTTGGATGCCACATGAAGGGTTTTTTGCTGTAGCTCAAGAATTCTCAGAAAGAGCATGTGATTCTACTTTTTACTGAGAATAATTATTGTGCTACATGACTGAAGATCACAGGCGGGCATGCTGTCTGTGTGTTTAAATACCATGTTTTACCCCGAAGGCATAACCTCATACTGCTCAGTGTTGTGAAAAATCTGAATTGTCAGAATCAGTTCAACTTCATGGTTTTTCTCAGTTAACTCCATTTTGTGCATGCAGAAATGAGTACACCCCTCACAGAGCTCTCCTTTAAATTATTATTTTTTTATAGGATGCTATACAGTAATCTATTTTGTATATAGATTAGACTGTATCAAAGCCAAAACTAGATCTAATCTAACAAAATAACTTAACATCATGGTGCAAAAATTAGAACACCCAAATTAATGTCACAGCCATATCACCCAAGCACGGTTACTCACTGAAGCTAAGCAGGGCTGAGCCTGGTCAGGACCTGGATGGGAGACCACATGGGAAAACTAGGTTGCCATTGGAAGTACTGTTTAGCCGCCTTTCCACTGCACACGACAAACGACAAGCTACAGACCGGAAGTCATTAATTTCCAATGGAGAGTAGTCTGGAAGCTGCGTGGAGTTCCGATCATCTCCGTATGCGGGAAATTCAGATCCGATTTGAGCCGCAGATCCGTTTAAATATTTGAACTCCTGCGACTAGACCGTATGCGACCGGACAACCGGAAGTGATGTATTTCAGTGTTATCCAAGCAGGTCCGTGCGCGCGAGATGAGAAATAGGGTTTTTTCGTTTTTTGTTTTTTTTTATCAGAAAAAGTCTGCATTAAAAAACATTTCTATTCATAAGTGAGTAATAAAAATATTATTATAGACATATTTAGCGGCCTATGAGTTTCAGTATTCATTTATTCATTCATACGTTCAACCTTGGTAAACACACGGAGAATAAAGGCTCTTGCTCTTGCACTCCTATTTCGGACACTGCGAGAATCCTTTATTTTGGACACTGCGAGAATCAGCGTCTCCCCCATGGTGCCCGACAACACTGAAAATACTGTGCGACTACCACAAGGGGGCATATTCCGACAGTCGTGTCCAAATGTTGTGTGCAGTGGAAAGGCGGCTTTAGAGAGGCCAGCGGTGGGAGCTCAACCTGTGGTCTGTGTGAGTCCTAATACCCCAGTAAAAGTGAAAGGGACACCATACTGTCAGTGGGTGCCGTCTTTTGGACGAGACGTTAAACCGAGGTCCTGACTCTCTGTGGTCATTAAAAATCCCTTGGCACTTCTCGTAAAGAGTAGGGGTGTAACCCCGGTGTCCAGGCCAAATTCCCTCCATTGGCCCTTACCCATCATGGCCTATTCACTGAATTGGCTCTATCACTGTCTCTCCACTCAACCGAAAGCTGGTGTGTGGTGAGTGCACTGGTGCCATTGTCCTGTGGCTGCCGTCGCATCATCTAAGTGAATGCTGCACACTGGTGGTGGTGTGGAGAGACCTCCTCTCATGATTGTGAAGTGCTTTAGGTGTATGGCCATACACAATAAATTACATTACATTTACAATTTTAGAATTAAAAATGTCAATCTTATTAGAGAGGAAATGTCAATACTGTGGTGGAAACCCCCTCATGATCTCTCTGTTAAGTACTGGTTGTATTCACTACTGGAAATACTGTATCTGGAGCTGTCATCAGCACGGATCAACCATGCTAAACTGGACATTCTGAAAATTTATACAGGTAATGTCAAAGAAATCTTGGACACTTAACCCTCTTCTGATACTACGAATGTCAAATTTAATGTAATTTATCTAATAGATTGGTCTAAACTAGAGTTATTCTGTGTTTCTCAATGTGCAAATAAAGGGGTGGGGGATGGGGAATGTATATGGGGTAATAGCTGTTAAAATTATTACAATCTGATTGTAAAATTGTATATTTTCAATTTTGGAAATAAAAACTGAATTACAAAAAAGAAAAGAAAAAAGAGGAAAAGATCAAGAGAAGCATAAAAAATAGAATAAATAGTTGACATTTGTGTAATACAATACAATACAGTACAATACAAATGTACTATCTTTACATCTTTACTATCCCAGTTTTTAATCTTATTTAAAAGGGTTAAACTGTTAAACACACTTTTTTGTTTAAATGGACCAAACTATATTGTCCATAGTCACTAATAAATGGACACAAATATTAAAAATTAAATTTGATTTATTTTAAATTTGATTTATTGCTGTGCATAACTGAGTAAATATTATTTTGAAAAAGTATATTTTTAGTGATTTTTCAGTGAATATAGGCAATGTATTTTGGTGCATTTAAACAAAACAGATTTATTAAACAGATATATTTATTAAAATAATATTTTAGTCACCAAACATATATGATGGATAATACAATTAAATTAAAGCAAAATATTGCAAAAAAATAAAAAATAAAATAAAATAACAACCTACAAAATTTCAACAAATTTTCTTTTTTCTTTTTGTATTTTAATATTTTTCTATAACATATATACATTTGGGTGTACTAGTTTTGGACCATTATTGTAAGTTATTTTGTTAGATAAGCTCAGATTTGGCTTCAGTACTGACTAATCTAATGTACAGTACTAATGCACAAATATAATATTGTTTAGCTTCTTATTAAAAATATGAATTTAAAAGATTTATGAGGGGTGTATTTGTATATGCTGAGCACTGAATACACTCACTGGGCACTTTATTAAGTACAGCTGTCCAACTGCTTGTTAACGCAAATTTCTAATCAGCCAATCACATAGCAGAATGAGAATATATGAGAATGGGAATATATCTAGTGAGAATCAGTTCTGTGGGCGCAAATGCCTTGTTGATATCAGAGGAGAATGGCCAGACTGGTTCTGATAGAAAAGCAACAGTGACTCAAATACTCTAACCACTCGTTACTAAAGTTTGCAGAAAAGCATCTCTTAATGCACAAGTTGGACAATAGAAGATTGGAGAAATGTTGCCTGGTCTGATGAGTCTCGATATCTGCTGCAGCATTCGGATGGTAGGGTCAGAATTTGACATCAACAACATGAAAGCATGGATCCATCCTGCCTTTTATCAATAGTTCAGGCTGGTGGTGTTGGTGTAATGATGTGGGAGGTTTGTTTTGGAACATTTTGGGCCCATTAGTACTAATTGAGCATCGTGTCAACGCCACAGCCTACCTGAGTAATGTTGCTGACCATGTCATCCCTTTATGACCACAGTGTACTCATCTTCTGATGGCTACTTCCAGCAGGATAACGCGCCATGTCATAAACCGCGAATCATCTCAGACTGGTTTCTTGAACATGACAATAAGTTCACTGTGCTCAATCAACCTCCACAGTCACCAGATCTCAATCCACCTTTGGGGTGTGGTGTTCTGAAGTTCTGAAGGCAAAAGGGGGTCCAACCTGGTACTAGTTAAGTGTATGTAGTAAAGTGGCGAGCGTGTATGTATATATGTGTGTGTGTTCAAATGTTTTTAGTTTTTTTATGACTACATCCATGAATAGGCATCTCAGGAATGATAATGAACACTGTGGTTTAAGGAGGAAGGATGACTTACAGTGTCCTAAAATTCAATACTTTTTTGCTGACAACAATAACCGTATTTCTAAGTACTTATTTCAAATGATTTTTTTGAGATATTGCAAAAAATATAAGATGGAAATAAGATGACTCTCCTTGAACACTGCTAGATGTAAAACAACAACAAAAAAACTTTTGATTGGATGACTGGACTGACCAGCAGATCTCTGTTTTAAACATTTAGAAATGTCTGAGCTGAAGTTTGCCCCCAAAATGAGTTGGATAAAGTACCTTACATTAGAGATTAAAGCATACGTCTAAATGCAAGATGGCAGGGTTTGTTATTGTGTGTCATCTGCTACGCTGAGGAGCAAATCATTAATTTTTTTTAGTTTGCTGCAACTTCCATTTTTAGTTTGATATTTTATGCCATTTTACTAGGAAGTGAAAATGTTATGTGTGTGTGGACACATGGGATGAAAACAGTGCTTTATTAACCAAATATTTATGAAATGATTTAGTTTTGGATAGAAACAGAGCTACTGGTGTTCAAGTATGACTCTAGATTCTTACCCATCATTACCCAAGCACAGTTTTTGATTACGTTTCCCAAAACAATGACAGAAATTGTTACCTCGGGACACAAGAATTGATTGTGTATGTTGTTTTCTCAGTAAGTTTGTGGTTTGACAGTGTGAGAAAAACCTTGGTTGCATTTAGGGAAATTCTGCAATACGTTTCACCATCTCAAATCTTTTAGTTTGCACCATTTTAAACCAAATGTCTTTTCGATTCATTTCATTTTTCAACTGAAATAACTTTGCAAACCTTTGGTTTCATATGAGATGTCCGGGTACTGGCTTTAAACATGACTGAAAAAGAGAAAGTGAATCATTTAATAATTAAGTGAAAACTATAATGAGCCTATTAAACTCCCTTGTTATTATTGTTCTAAATACTTAGCAAATAATAGGCTATCATATTACTCATATTCACAAGCCCCGAGTCATCACAGAAACATACTATATTTTATATGAATACTTAGTTCAGCATTTGGAAAGAAAAATGCCAAATGGCAGAGCTGTGGCCAAGCCAAATCTGAGATTTTGAAAACGCATCGCTAATCTCTCATGAATCAACTCTAAGCTAAAATTTTGAAAGCATATGGCTCTGTATTGTTTACAAACAGCTGTACTCTGCTTGCATCCACTTTCTTATAAACACCACTTGAACCTATAATAATAATTTAATTAGGTTTGTTTTAAAGTCCCCATGAACTGGACATTGTGACCGTTATTATTATTATTTTTTTGTATTGTGACGCAGTTCCTAGAGAAACGAATTATTAAATGAGAAAACAGTGGGCCTGGCTTGTATTTTCTACTGCAAGCTGAATGGATGTAGTAAAGTATGCATTTCATTCCTAAAGTTGGAAAGATCAGGGAAAGTGTTTGGGGAGAGTTATTACAACCTAACAGACTCACTATTTCTGTTTGTTGTCAAATCTGACAGTTGGAGCAGCATGATTAAATATGTTAGCCACGGCCATTTGCTAAGATATATGTAATATGACAATGTAACTGAAAAAAAACAGGAAGTGCATTTTCAGATTTCAATTAAAGATTAGAAGGGCAAACATTTTCTTTTCTTAATGACATGCACAGATGAATTGCTCCTCACAAAACTAGCAATGTGAGCTAACAAAATCATATGGTTTGTTTAGATTTCTTGGGGACTTTTTAAGTGAATTACTAGAGCAGTGCTTCCCATACATCGACTTTACTTGGGTGGGCCGCCCAGGTATATTAACGGCTGCACAGGTATATTTAGTGACACTTTTTTTTTTACTATTATTAACGTCCTTTTACACTTTTTGTACAGTTTCACATGCTCTTCAGACCCACAGTGACGTGCATTTTTTTGGGATTTAAAAAATTCGTCCCACCCGGGTTTTTTTAAATCTCCTAAAATGTCCGGAATTCAGTTTTGACTTTCTAAAGCTCATATGCGTTTTTGCATTACCCTTTTATCAAAGAATACTTTCCACCTGGTTTCACAGCGCACACAGCCGCGAGAGAACAAGTAAATAATAGATTCATTAATCGACTCCGCAAAAAACTTTACTATAAACACGGAGAGGACGAAATGACATCTAAACTGGCTGCAAAAGATATGTACACCATTATTAATGGTTAATCAACACATTAGCCTTATTAAAAAAAAATCTACTCTTTTTAATCTTGCAGTTATGATAATTTTTAGAGATATTGTCTGTTTTTATTAACCTTTCTTTTCTCATTTATTTCTCATTTGGTGATTATTTTATTAATTTGATGACGGTAATATATTACACAGGCTATTTTATATTCATATCTAAAATGCTTTGGCACTCAAGTTTGCTTTTAACTTGAAAGACCGAGATGAGCAGACTTTTACCTGTCAGTGGGTGCACATGGCTCCTGAATAGCATAGAAGTTTATTTATTTATTTCAGTCTTTTTTTTTTACTTTAACCCATTGAAAAGAAACAGTGTATAACAGTGTCATAATAAATACAATTATTATTAAATTATAGTTTAGTATAGTATTTTATGTGATGTGAGTAAATGATGTGTTTTTAATCCGTCTACCACCGGAAGTATATTTCAAACCTCTTGGAAGCACTGAAGAGTGTTCATAGTAAGCTGTGTCTACATTAATCTTGTAACATAAAAGCCAACTTACATGACTCAGCCAGGCGTACAAGTTTTCTTCCTCATGAGCATTTGAGTTTACCTTTAAAAACTTTAGAGCACTATTTAGATCAGTGGTGCTCATCCCTGTTCCTGGAGATCTACCTTCGTGTAGATTTCAGCTCATACCCTGATAAAATACACCTGAAGCAAATAATTAGGACCTGTTCAGCACTTGTTAATCACATGCAGGTGTGTTTGAGTTGGGTTGCAGCTGAAATCCGCAGGAGGGTAGATCTCCAGGAACAGGGTTGGTCACCTGTGATCTAAAGCATCATCTGCTGTTAAAAACTAGCCTTGAGCTCCTGTTAAAATCTAGCCGAGAGCATCGTCTGCTGTTAAAAACCAGTTTAGAATGCCGTTTGCTGTTAATAACCAGCCTAGAGCGCCGCATGCTTTTAAAACATAGGCCACCATCTGCTTCATATGTTGTTAAAAACTAGCCTATTGTCTGCTGTTAAATACTAGCCTAGAGCGCCTGTTAAAAACTAAAATAGGCCGCCATCTATGGTTTAAAAACAGCCTAGAGCGCCATCTGCTATTAAAAACTAGACTATCCTAGAGCATCATCTGCTGTTTAAAAAAGCCTAATGCGCCATCTGCTGTAAAAAAACTAGCCTAGAGCACCATATATTGTTTCAAACTAACCTAGAGCGCCATCTGCTATTAAAAAACAGCCTAGTGTGCCGTCTGCTGTAAAAAAAACTAGCCTAGAACACCATATATTGTTTCAGACTAACCTAGAGCGCCATCTGCTATTAAAAAACAGCCTAGTGCGCCATCTGCTATAAAAAAACTAGCCTAGAGCACCATATGTTGTTTAAAACTAACCTAGAGTGCCATCTGTTGTTTAAAACTAACCTAGAGCAATGTCTGTTGTTTAAAAAACACCCCAGAGCTGTCTGCTCTTAAAAAAAAACATCCTAGAAAGCTGTCTGCTGTTAAAAACTAGCCTTGAGTATCGTCTTCTGTTAAAAACAAGCCTAGAGTGCCGTCTGTTGTTTAAAAAAAGCCTAGAACCTCATGTGCTGTTAAAAACTTCGCTCAGAATCAGTTCAAGACAGTATGCATTTTAAAAATGTAAGAATTAATACAGAATCGATTTCTTGAACTCAAAAAGGTCAAATGGTCTTAAACCAAATGGTCACAGAAAATGTGATAATGGCGGGGCAGATATGATTCAGTTCGATCTTTAAAGTCTGAAAAGTCGTTCAGCATTTGTTGCCCACATCTAACACAACTTTGAATTTGATGCACGTATGTAAACACAATAATCCACCTGAGATTTTGCCATTCGAACTGAGCCATTTCAAAAAGAGTACAAACACAGATATATGAAATGAGGTGTGACTGATATGAATGTAAAAAGAAGAGCCAAAAAATCAGATATGGTCAAAAGATCGTATCCTTCCATTAAAACGTACTGTAAAAGCACTATGCAGTACGTAAACCTGTTTTCTGGCACATTCATTTAATTAATCCAATGAGTCAAAGAGAACAAAATCGACACTTCCTCATTAAGTGACGGCAAATGTCAACAGTAAAAACAGAATTTGCTGCGGTAGGAGAAGCTGTGTCAATCTTTTCTTTATTTAATAAATGACTTTATCCGACACGCAATGAAAGCCTGGTGGCGTTTGAATCCATGAGACGATGTGCGCAGGCGCTCTTGACAGTTCATTAATAATATAATCACTGGAATTGGTTTTGGTGTTTTTTTAGAATGGCCAAAACAACAGTTCATATGTTGAATACATATGTACTCAGTCTGGTGTGTCCATTCTCACACATTTTTTATCATCACATGATCTCTTACAACAAAATCACATGCCCTTTTTTAATGCGCATACTGAAATTTGAAATTTGCTCAGTAAACGTGTATCCATTGTAGTTCATGCGCGTCTTTTCTTATCTACTACTCCGAGTTCAGAGAATAAAACCTGCTCCAGACCTGGTTAGGTTCACAGAGTAAGTTACCACGGTAACGACATCCTGGTCTGCATATTCTGGAACAAACAAACAAAAAAAAAATCTTTTAGCCGGCCTATTTCTGTTCATTCGGTTTACGGGACAAAATGTTTTTTTTTTTTTTTTTTACACTTAATGCTATTCTATCCCCTAACCTAAACATAGCCAACATAAAATATTAATATTTTAAGTTTCTAAAAGCACATTTTAATGTTTAATGTTTATTGGCTACACATCTGGGTCATAAATACCGCACACAGAATAACACGGCTAATGAAAAAAAATATATATGTACACACATACACGGTCAGTTTACTTGGCTAGAAAGCATGTTGTGGCAGAACTGTGTTCTCTTTTGTTGGAAACTCATATATTGTAGTTACTGAGATTGTTTTTGTGTTGTATATATTCAAATTTATCTACAGTAAAGTCAGAATTATTAGCCCCCCTTTGAATTATTATGTTTTTAAATATTTCCCAAATGAAGTTTAACAGTGCAAGGAAGTTTTCACAGTATGTCTGAAAATTAGGGCTGTAACGATACGCGATATGAAACCGAAATCGCGACACTAAGATCCACGATCCTGTGTCGCGATTTGATAAGGAAGAATCGCGACACACCCGTGACTAACTTTTAAATCATGTAACGCCTTCCTGCAAAAGTTGAGCAAGTTGAAGAAGAACGTGAGGAAACATGGCAAGATTGCGGACCCTCCCTCTTCATATAAGTCAGCAGTAGCAACATTTCGGCTACCCAGTGGAGATAAAGGATGGCGTGATCGACAAGACCCACACAATATGCCGTAAGTGCTTTAAGTGACCGGCAACACAACCAACATACAGATGATACGTAAAGTACAGAATACGTAAAGAGGCTGTGATAGATTGGAAGATCAGCATATTAAAAGTTCCCGTGACAACAGACAACGAAACATTGCCAATGCTGTCGAAGCGGCCGCATATAAGATGCTTTGCTCACACTGTTAATCTGGCTGCACAGAGAGGGATGGGCGTTCACCAGATGTCCCGACTTTAATACGGGCTTCTCTGAAACTATGAATATTTAACTTTAAACCAACACAATCTCACGGCAACTTTTGGCGCTGAAGCATAAAGCGCGCTTGTTTTGAAGCGCATCACCGCAAAGGTTATTCATTATTCTTTTTTATCTAGTAATTAACTGACCAACCAAAACTACATCAAAATTAAGAAACAAATTGTACCTAACGAAATTCGTTTCAAAAAGATATTTTGTCCAAGAAAAATGTATGAATTATATTTTTGTTTGTGCCTGTCCAACCGTGCGGTGAAAATTTGTTCCGCTCCGGGGAAAATAAGAATTGAATAGTTCACAGCAGAAAGGGCACGGTCCGTGCGGGCTCTCTCCATCTTCTCAATTGTGTTGGGCACAGCTAGGTTCAGTTTGGAGGCATTTTGACGCCAGTGTCCATTCCGTGTCAATGAAATGGAAAGTTAGCGACATGTAAAGTGTCATTTCTGTACTCGACCACATCTGTTGTAAGTGAAAAATACTCGACTGTGGTGGAATTGGGCTGTTGCAGCTCACCACGGATATGTTTGTAGGCTCGTAGAATAGCTGTTTTGGAGAAATATGTACATCCGGACAATTAATTATAGCTGTCGGGTGTGATTACGAGGTCTCCGAAAGAAAAGAAAAAAGTATTGAAAGACACTATACATGCTCGAATCATCTCCACAATAGAGTTTAGTTCTGTTTGTTTTTCAACAGTATTTTATTACAAAAAAACAGAAGTGTTATAGCTTTGGCTATTTATTTATTTTATATTTGGCTATTTATAGATAATTTGCATGGTTAATCTTGTTCTTTGGTGTTCAGTTTATAAAGATTTTTCAAATGTTATTTAATGAAAAATATTGTTTAAAAAAAAAAGTTTCCCACCCCTCACGAAAAAAAATCGTGATACGAATCGAATCGTGGGTCAAAAATCGTGATACGAACCGAATCGTGGGTTTGGTGTATCGTTACAGCCCTACTGAAAATACTTTTTTTCTTCTGGAGAAGGTCTTATTTGTTTGTTTGTTTGTTTTGCCTAGAATAAAAGAAGTTTTTAATTTAAGAACCATTTTAAGGTCAAAATTATTAGCCCCTTTAAGCTGATTTTTTTCTCTCGATAGTCTACAGAAAAAAACCATCATTATACAACAACTTACCTAAATACCCTAACCTGCCTAGTTAACCTAATTAACATAGTTAAGCCTTTAAAAGTCACTTTAAGCTGTATTGAAGTGTCTTAAAATATTTAGTAAAACATTTACTGTCATCATGGCAAAGATAAAAGAAATCAGTTATTAGAGATGAGTTACTAAATCTATTATGTTTAGAAATGTGTTGAAGAAATCTTCTCTCTGTTAAACAGAAATTGGAGAAAAAATAAACAGGGTGGCTAATAATTTAGGGAGGCTAAAAATTGACTTCAACTGTGTGTATTTCTTGGGTTTGTTGGTTTCATACTTTGTATTTTTGCTTTTTTTTCCCCATACCTTTTTGGGAATTGGGTCACTGTACATGTATTTTTGCACTGGACATTTTAATCATCATCCCTGTAAATAAAAATCAACCTTTTACACTTTCGGGATAGGTCCATTTTTGTTGTACTGTAAATATTTTTTTGGTGTCAGGCATCTCACGCCTCGTAGTGGACCCACTTCGGGTTCACTACTAGGCATGGGCCGGTATAAGATTCTGATGGTATGGTAACCCTGGATAAAAATATCACGGTTTCACGGTATGACGGTATTGTGTTTGCTGCTCTAAAATATATTCTTTTTAAATATCTGGCTAAAAAAACAAAACCTTTTCCCCCTTTGGACACAATATATTTTATTTTGAGAAACATTTAAAGTATTTTGGAGCAGTAAACATGTCAGGCTAAATAATTAAAATTAATAATTGACTTCTGCTGTCTTCTTTAGTTTCAATAACACAGATTTCTTTACAATTAAAGCGTTTAAATCTTTTGATATCTTTTCTGCTGAAGATACTGTTGTCCTAAAAACAAACAAACAAACAAACAAACAAACAAAAACATAAATAAACATAAATAAAAAAATAGACAAATATAAATAAAAACATAAATAAATAAAAAAAAAATAAAAAAAAATCTTGTTGGCGGTTTTAAAACCTTGACTTTTCCAAACCGCAGTATACCTTGAAAACGGTTATCGTCCCATGCCTATTCACTACACAAAAAATCTGGCAGCAACAAAGGGATCTCAGCCTTCTCACATCGGTATAAGATTCTGACGGTATGATAATCTTGGATATAAATATCACGGTTTGATGGTTTGACGGTAATGTGTTTACTGCTCTAAAATATATTGTTTTTAAATGTCTGGAATTGGCGACACGGTGGCGCAGAAGGTAGTGCTGTTGCCTCACAGCAAGAAGGTCGCTGGTTCGAGCCTCGACTGGGTCAGTTGGCATTTCTGTGTGGAGTTTGCATGTTCTCCCCGTGTTTGCGTGGGTTTCCTCCGGGTGCTCCGGTTTCCTCCACAAGTCTAAAGATATGCGGTACAGGTGAATTGGGTAAGCTAAATTGTCCGTAGTGTATGTGTGTGAATGAGAATGTATGGATGTTTCCCAGAGATGGGTTGCGGCTGGAAGGGCATCCGCTGCGTAAAACAAATGCTGGATAAGTTGGCGGTTCATTCCGCTGTGGCGACCCCGGATTAATAAAGGGACTAAGCCAAAAAGAAAATGAATGAATGTATAAATGTCTGGATAAAAAAAACTAAAACTTTTTTTCTTCTTTGACAACTAAATATTTTATTTTGAGAAACATTTAAAAATTTTAGGACAGTAAACATGTCAGGCTAAATAATTCAAGTGAACCCTTTACTTCTGCTGTCTTCATTTGTTTCAATAACACAGATGTCTTTACAATTTATAACAGTATCTTTGGATATCTTTTCTGCTGGAGATGCTGCTTTTCTAAAAAAACTACAAAACAAATGTAAATAAACTTACACTTATCTTACCTTTTGAAACGGTATAGCATTACATTTTGGCTGTTTTAAAACCTTGACTTTTCCAAACCGGGGTATACCTTGATAACGGTTATCATCTTATGCCTATTTGATACCAAGTCGCAAAGATATTTTTCAGTTTTTCTCGTTATCTCCAACAACAGTAAGAGGAATTGGTGTGTGATACTGTGACCTTTAAACTCATCTCGAATGGAGATCTTGAACTAGTCAATAACTAGATTTATCACACTACTTCCTGACCTCCTGCCTCAGGGGAACTGCAGCTAATGCCAGTAATGGGTCCCGTCTGTCAAATCTGACTTGAACATGCTCAGCTCTGACACTGATGGACTTTGAGCCTGTTTTATAGAAGTTTCTTTCTGATAAAGACGTCTGATTCAGAGCTTCTGTCTCCGATGTTGAACTCTGATCTTAACAAACAAGGAAAAACAGCAAATGTTACTCTGAGGTCTGGTTTTCACTTAGGCCAACTTCTCTTGTGAAATTGAAAGACGACACCGTTTCATTTCGCCCACAGTTCCAGTTATTCCACATGCTTCGTCATGTGGCTGAAGCACGCTCACTTACTTGTCAGCTACAAAAGACACTAGTATTTAAAAATGTGCCTCTTTCTGGAAACAGAAACATTCCTGAACCGCCTGAAGCAAGTCATAGCGACCGGCTTCCTGTGGGGACGTCACAGTGATTCACACAGACAGCTTTAAAGGGGTGATCCACAGTATATTTTTAAGGCTTGGTTGTGTTTATAAGATGCAAAGCAATGTGTGCTCATGCTAGATTTGCAGAAAATCGCTGTATTTTTTCATATATCTTACTTTGATTATATACAACTACTCAGCCAACATGAAAACGACTGTCATATTTCCTAGTTCCTCTGAAAGGCCTGCCCTCAAGAGGCTCTGATTGGTCAGCTAACATATTGTGCTGCAGATTGGGTCCACATCACGCCCACAAGCACACGCTTTTGCACTGAGTAAACTGTCCAGTCAGAGCAGCTGTTTGTAGCATTAGCTTCCTGAATCAGACAGAAAATGAAGGGCTCACAGCTGAACTTCACGCCTGCCCTCGAAAATAAAATCTGACAATTGTCTTTCACATATATTCTGAATAAGCATTTGTAAGTAATATGAAATGTTCTCATATCTTTCGTGAGTTTGTTATTGTTTATTGAGTTCGTATCCTCTAAGATTGTAGGGGTTTACAGCAGTTTGACAGATAAATATAAATTTGTAGCCAAATTGTTAGCAGTGCCAAACAGCATTTCCTGTTGTTTACATACTTGTTTACATTCTCGCTACAACATTCCATTAATGCTAAAAACTGTGCATGTAATAGACCAATTTTAACAAATAAAAATACAAGTTGTGGCTCACAATCCACAGCTTCATTGGTTGGAGGAGTTTTAACCTAATCCAGCACTATTTGTGAAAGCTATCCTTTGTCAAATGCTAACTATATCTTTTTTATTTTTCTCTGAAACATAATTAAAAATTAAACTGTCTCTTTGTGTCGTGTCCTTTGGAAGCCCAAATACAGAAACAGAACACACTTAGTGGAAATAGCAGCATTTGGGTGACATTTTAACTTTCTCTGCTATAACATTACAGCACATCTGGCCACGCTGCTTCACTGCGCAGGGTGTGTGCACATGGTGAATGCGTGTAACTGGAAGCCCTTGTGATCACTAACCCGTTTTATTTTTTTTTATGATCCCCAAACTTTGTTCACTGTAGAATTTGCTAAGCCAACTCTGTCAATGTCACCCTTTGCATTGAACTTTACAGATGAACTTAGCATATTACATTATAGATGTTGTTTATGTTCACATAGCTACTTTACACACAGTGCCGTAGCGGACGGAGGGCCCCGCGTGATAATCTGCCGTAACTCTTGCGGGTGGGCCTATACATTTTGCGCTACGCCCCTGATTACACATCAACTAAAGTTTAAAATATGATATAATAGTAGACCACCCCTTTAAATTCTTTGGATTAAAAAAAAAAAGATATACGCTGAAGTGATTGTTCTCATTTACTTATCACCAGTGTTTGTGTACGCTGTGTTTGTTCTGGGTAATTAGTTTACTGTTATTACTGAAATGTATATTTCATGCAAAGTGTGAAACAGATTGGTTAGTTCTACTTACAGTACATGAAGCATGGTGCACATACAACATTCTAGAAAGTTCAGATGTTTTTCAACTAGATGTTCCTAATAGTAAAAATAGTTTTCAATTATTTGCGCCACAAGTCACGCGCCTCCATTGGAAATGACAAACTTACACCCTAAGATAATTGGCATTGCTTCCAAAGTGCGCGCTCAGCAGCCACATTTAAATTAAAAAAATATATATTTTCACCTTTATTTTGATAGAAAATTGGATATTTCCAGACAGAAAAGTATGGAGAGCAGAGATAGGGGAAGAATTGGCAAAGGACCTTGGGTCAGGAATCGAACTCGGGTTGCCACGAGCACCTCAGTGCTATATGTCACTGTTCTAACCACTAGCCTATTGGCGCTGACCAGCAGCCACATTTGAATAAAGCTATAATCTTCATGCCGAAACCTCATACCGAATTTTTTTTTATCGATTAAAAAAATGGTGTGCGGTCAATAAATACAGATATCGTTTTTATCGCCCAGCCGTTCGTGAAAAATCAAAATTTTTAATTCAATTTATGTTTATTTATATAGCACTTTCACAATGTAGACTGTGTCAAAGCAGCTTAAAGTAGAAGTAAAACTTGAAGTTCAGTTTAGTTTAGTTCAGTGTGGTTTAATTTTCACTGCTGAAAGTCAACAAAAGATCACAAAAAATTGTAAAAAATCCAAATGTGAATTAAGTTTGTTAATAAGTTGTTAGAATGGCTGTAGTACTAGTGGTAACCATGGCAAGCATAGTGGAGACAGCTGATCCACAGTGACTATGTTTACATGGACATCAGTAATTGAATTATTTGCCTAAATCTAATTTAGACAATAATAAGATTAAGGTGTTTTAATAAATTGCTTTTTAAATGTTCCTTTCACAATCCTGTTTTACATGTTATAGCCCCACGCTATCTGCATTTCCAAGTAATTTCTGAGTTCCATGTAATTTCGGGTGTTTCATTTTTAATTTGTCGACTTTAACTGCAGTTTGGCACTTTCACTTTCACTCAGGAACATTCAATGCATGCCCTCCATGACAAACGATATATTGGATGCAACTATGAACTGCTGGAAGAGTGTTCTTTTTAACAGAAGGTTTTACCGAATGATTTTCCATGATGCATTCGCATTTCATGATGCAGGTGTCTGTAGTCTTCACTGCCCCCGTAGGTACAAAGAATAGTCAAACAGCTGTGTGTGTGTGTGTGTGTCAAATCGCTGCAAAAATTTGATTAATAGTTCGATTAAGGTGTTTACATGACTGTACTGCACTTTAATAATGTGACTAATATCGGCATACTCTACAAGATTTCTGTTTAGTTTGATTATGATCTTAATCGGATTAAATTAATCAAAAATCGCTGGTAGTAGAGTATTGTCCTAATTGCATTCAAGTTGAATTATTGGTGTCCATGTAAGCGTACTGATTAAGTCCAAAGCCAGCTCAAGTCAGCATATGCTAAATGGCCTCTTGTCATATCAAAGGATTATTTTATATTTGGTATTTTCATCTTTTTTTTCTCATGCAAAATTTCAAAATGTGCAAAATACTTGATTATGCTGTGCACCTGTGTCTATTTTAATTTATTTTTTTTATATTTATTTACTGCCTTCAATTTGTCTTTGCTCAGAGAATTAGTGTACATTATGCACATCATTTTAACTGTGGTTTGTTCTTGCAGGGTGAAGCACTTGATCGAGTCAGCAGCTCCTCTACACACGCAGAAATTGTTGCCAAAGCCAAGTACGAGTTTCTCTTTGGAAAGACAGAAGACACAAGCTCATCAGACAGCGGTACTTTTATGTTTTTTTTCATACTTTAATCCTTAACTATATACAACGCCCAGTGAAATGACAAATTTCTCAGAAAATCTTGGTTTTAAATTAGTACTTATATGGGATTCTATATAAAATTTAAATATTTGTGCAAATCTGATTTATTTATTTTACATTAGATTAGTTATTCAACTCGGGTTGGTAGAATAAATTGATTAATCGATACATTGTGATTCTTTCTGTATGATTCTGAATAAATTCTTAAAAGCTCAGAAACTATTCATCATTCAAATGACATTGCGAAGGTGTATGCCTGGTGAGTGCGAGCTAGAAACGGAAAGATAATAAGTGTTGTCAGGCATGTACGTATGCTGCTGAATTCACTTCATTTGGATAAAGATGGACAAACATAAGATTGTAAAGCCGTGATGTGGTGCAGGGTGGCACTTCTTGTCTGTTGTGCGACCGGCTTGAGGATGGTGTTTAAATTCCTGCCGCACTGCATAACAAAACCTTTAGAGTCATTAATGTGATGCTCTGATTTGTTGCAAGATAAGTAGCCATTGATGCAAGATAAGTGGAAGCTTGCAGCTTGTGTTCTGCAAACGCAGACTGTGAATGAAGGTGAACTAAATTACTGCAGCGGTTGCCCTCACAGTGCAAAGACATATGCTCATACCTGTCAACCCTCCTGTTTTTCACAGGATTCTCCCTTATTTTACAATTCTATCTCACTATCATCCCTTAAAGGTATTTTCCCATAATTTTCCTGTGTTTCATCTGTCCATGAAGGGTGGCAGTAAATATTAAAGAGACTATCCACCCTACACAACCCATACCGCTGAACCACGAGGGGTCGCCCCTTGCTCTTAAATGTGAATCTGTTTTGTACTTTCATTTTATTTAGGCATGAAAACACTTTGAAAAATGTCAAAATTTGTCACTGCATCTCAAAAGACTAAAACGATATAACTAAAGCAATCTCCACTGTGCTGAGCGAGAGCGCTTCTCTTACTGTTAAACTGAATAGTTGCATCATCGATGGGTGGAGGGGACAGGGGACAATCGCACTTCTGCACGGTTTAAGGCAACTGTACCTAGTGTAAGTACGCCCTAAGCTGAATGAATGTTGCAAACTAATGAAGCAAGTTATCTGTGATTCTGGATTAAAAGCAATTACAATAAAATAATTCCAATTATACTTTTTATATAAACATTTTTGACATTTGAGGACTTTTTTGGAATAAGTCTGAGCTCCAGGCAGTCAGCAGGTGCTTTGAACACAAAACCCCAGACAGCAGTGCAAGTCCAACAATTTTTCAAGGATGTACCACTGGATCGCGTCTCACTATAGTTGTTAAATATGATATTTAATTAATCTTGTCTCTAATGACTCTTTAGTCTTTTGAGTCTATCAGGTAACGTGTCACATCGTCAGTACAATGTTTCAATCTTTCGCTTTCACGCTTATACTTAGTAATGTTAGCGAAAACCTCAGAAACATTTGGTTGGTTCCTGTTGGTTGTGCACCTTTTTTACAAATCAAGTTTGTTGACGCCATTATATCGACTCGGATCACTCTGCCAATTCATGCTAGAGTCCTGCGGAAAAAGTCTTATCTTTATCTTTAAATAACCTATCTTTATTTAATTATAATTTGGTTATGGGTAAAAAAAAGACCATGCGGGTCATAGTTAATTCCTTATGAATTAATTAATTAATTCATTCATTCATTTTCTTTTCGGCTCAGTCCCTTTATTAATCCGTGGTCGCCACAGCAGAATGAACCGCCAACTTATTCAGCACATGTTTTACGCAGCGGATGCCCTTCCAGCTGCATCTCTGGGAAACATCCATACACACTCATTCACACTCATACACTACGGACAATTTAGCCAACCCAATTCACCTGTACCACATGTCTTTGGACTATGGGGGAAACCGGAGCACCCAGAGGAAACCCACTCGAATGCAGGGAGAACATGCAAACTCCACACAGAAACGCCAACTGACCCAGCTGAGGCTCGAACCAGCGACCTTCTTGTTGTGAGGCGACAGCACTACCTACTGCGCCACTGCGTCGCCCATGAATTAATTCATTATTTATAAATAATGAATTGCCAAATTGGTCGACATCGCCCAACCCTAATTCCTTCCCCTGTCTTCAACCCTGCTGCATGCCTATTGTCCTCACAGCAATCAGCTCCAACCATAATTAAACACACCTGAAGCATCCAATCAGGCTTTTCAGGATCACTTGAAATAAACCACCAGAGGTGATGAAGCAGGCTGGACATAAACTTTGTGGGACAGTCAGTGAGTCCCCAGGAGTAGAGTGGGAAACCTCTGGATTTATACAAATGTTTTGGAACTGATCTAGCAAAATGATCCACACGAGTTTCAGGAGTAGACTTGTGAGAGTATTCACAAGTGATGAATACTTATTTGAGCAGTTCATTCTGCTGTGGCCACCCTTGATAAATAAGGGACTAAGCCGAAAGTACATGAGTGAATGAATACTCATTTACATTTGTGGAGTGTGATGTCAATAACAGCACCCAACAAGGTTTTTGTGAAGCAGTACTGCAAACAAAAGGAAAACCTATAAAAAAATATAATAAAATAAAAATATAATATAATATAATATAATATAATATAATATAATATAATATAATATAATATAATATAATATAGCTGCGACGGTGGCGTAGTGAGTAGCACGTTCGCCTCACATCAAGAAGGTCGCTGGTTCGAGCCTTGGCTGGGTCAGTTAGCATTTCTGTGTGGAGTTTGCATGTTCTCCCCGTGGTTGCGTGGGTTTCCTCCGGGTGCTCTGGTTTCCCCCACAAGTCCAAAGACATGTGGTATAGGTGAATTGGGTAGGCTAAATTGTCCTTAGTGTATGAGCGTGAATGAGTGTGTATGGATGTTTCCCAGAGATGGGTTGCAGCTGGAAGGACATCCGCTGCGTAAAACAAATGCTGGATAAGTTGGCGGTTCATTTCGCTGTGGCGACCCAAGATTAATAAAGAGCTTAAGCGGAAAATGAATGATAATATAATATAATATAATATAATATAATATAATATAATATAATATAATATAATATAATATGATGATATAATATAATATGGGAATCAAAACTTAATTATTATTCTTCCGTTGCATTCATATGGGTTCATGCTTGCCTATACATTATATTGACCTACATGTTTAATAAAATGTTTACAGAATTTGTTCTTGTTAATATCACCTTCTTAATGTATTAGGAAACTCTATGATCTGCTCCGTAGCGAACAGAACTCACAACCACTGCAAAATTGTAAAGTGTACAGGCAAGTATTAGCTGAACTTAACAGATTTTGTGACGGTATGCAAAAACTTTGTGAGAGAACACTCAACACTAAAGCTTAAAGAACTTGATTAGCTAACTCAGGTGAGCTTAAGTAGGGCTAAACTCTGTAAAACACTGAGAAAACCTCTCCCTCGCTTATTCACTAATCCATAATGAATGCCACTGAGTGCACTATAACATTAACATTTAAAATAAAATTACATTTAATCATTTGGCAGATGCTTTTATCCAAAGCCATCTCTAAATTAGGACAATAGTAGTAATCAAAGTATTAAAAGCACAACATTGAAATGATATACAGTAAGAGTTCACAGTTGCTGACTTGCCTAATTAACCTAACTTAACCTAAATAGCCTAGTTAACCCTTGTGTTGGAATTATGTACAGTTGAAGTCAAAATTATTAGCCCCCCTGTATAATTTTCCCCTAATTCCTGACGTTTTCTTTAGCACATTTTAAACATAATAGTTTTAATAACTAATAAATAAATAAATAAATAAATAAAAACTAATAAATTATTTATTTTACCTTTGTCATGATGACAGTACATAAAATTTTACTAGATATTTTTTAAGATACTAGTATTCATCTTAATATGCAATTTAAAGGCTTAAATAGTTAGGCTTAACTAGGTTAATTAGGCAAGTTATATTGCTTATATATTGCTTAAGGGGGCTTTTATATTTAAAAAAAATATATATATTGCTTAAGGGAGCTAATGATATGGTGCCTTAGTGTCCCACCAGTGACTATATACGGCCATATCATATTGCTACAAGTCAGATATTGCGTTTATACAACAGTTTGATGGCATAATCGTGTAACCAAACATGGAGAGTCTAAAAACCCTTTCGTATGAGGAACTACTTTCTTTCTTCATTCGTTCACATCTGCAGACGTCAGAACAGCAGAAACCGTCGCTAATTCACCAACGTCACTTTATTATTATTTCAATGATTCTCTAGCACAATGTCTAAAGTGATGACCAAACAGGTAATTTTGCTGACATTTTATGATTATAGGGCTGAACGGCATGAAACGCCATCAGTCTAGAGACATTATCCAGTATTTCTTTGTTGCAATAATCATATCACATGATTTAACCCTGAAAAAGCCAAAGCAAAGCCAACACTACCAGTAACACTACCAAACTATTATTGTTTATGTTATTATGTTATGTTATACATACAGCACTACAACACACAAAAGAGAGATTGAATGTCACTTACCTGTTTTATAAGGATTTGATCAGCTTTAATTTGAAATTATGCTGAGTTTTTCTCCTCTGAGGGCTTATTATGGGTTGTTACTAAATCGGAATCGGTTGCAGCCGAAAGTTAACGAGAATTACTTGTATTAATAATTAACTTTCCCGTTTATTGTGGTTTATTAACGCCTACCCCAACCCTAAACCCAACCATCACAGTAACGTAATAACAGTAGTTGTACCGAGTATTATTTATGCTAACTATTAAATTACCCAATAAATTGTATTTTTTAACACCTACCCCCCACCCCAACCCTAAACCCAACCGTCACAGTACTGTTAAAATTAATTATAATTATTGCAGCTATATTGATGTGCATATTGCACTTCCTGCCGGCTGCATATCCGATCTAGACTTTACCTTTTATTTTGCAGTCTTTTTCGCCATCTTGTGGTGGAACGCCAACCGTCTTTGTTCTGCTCAGTATGACAGGCTGATGGATGCCGACGAGCTGTATCTCCAAAGTTATAAATATTTAAATCAGGAACTGTTCATATCAATAAACTGCATAGTTGCAATATAAAACAACTACGTTCTCGCCTTAAAAAAGGCTGCAATATTTGTAAAACTGTAATGAGTTTATTGATCTGCTGTCACTTTGTGTGGGCGGAGTAATACAGAAGGGCTAGGAGGCTGTATGAATGCTGTTAACACAGAATATTGCACGGCTATCAGCCAATCAGATTGGAGAACCAGACTGTAATATAACTATGTATATATGTATATGTGTTGTATATACATAATATATATAAATATAAATAAACATTTTAAAATATATGCATGCATGTGTGTATTTATGTATACATAATAAATATACACTGTACACACACATATGTCAAAACAAACATTTAATGCGATAGATAGATAGATAGATAGATAGATAGATAGATAGATAGATAGATAGATAGATAGATAGATAGATAGATAGATAGATAGATAGATAGATAGATAGATAGATAGATAGATAGATAGATAGATAGATAGAATGTAACAGTATGAAATAGAATAGAAAGTGTTAGTGTTATCAAGAAAGAGGAACATAAATGAGTAAGCAGATACAGACACTGACATAAATAGCATACTGTGTGTCAGCCAGCACTGTCAACCCCAAATTCATCATAAACGATGCCTACCCATCTGTAAAATGTCTGGTTAGGCTTTTTGAATGAAATGTCATCGTTCATTTATCACGTTTATTGTACTGTTTGAAAACAGAGAGAACAAAAACACATTTATCAAGAGTGTTATTTTATTTTGAATAAGCCTTTTATTTAACATTATTGTCACATTTATTGTGTTAATTATACAACATTCGAATATAAATATAAAATAAGACAATAATATAAATATAATATCAAATATAAATAATTAAAAAAACAATACAAAAATAAATATCAATAAAAACAAGTGTATGAATGTATGTCAACATTTTTTTCACATTCTTGAGCTGAAACCTTGGATGGACCATGAATGAAGCATGGATTATGGAAAATGATGTTTCAATCTGAGTTGATTTGATGGATATGCAGTTGTAAGTGTGGGCAGTGAATGAATTCAGGGAATTAAGTCGCACACATATCATTACAAAATGACTGACAGTCGATATACAGTAGTTATACTAGATATACGCTGCGTCCGAAACTGTCTACTACTCAGTAGGTACTCTAAATTAGTCTACTCACCCTTGATTGACTTAACTCAGATCAGCTGTTTTGAAATCGGAAATTCTTAAGTTTTTAATCTCTCGGTAAGTCAACCCAGAGTTCAAGTTTAAACTCAGAGTTGGTTGAACCTCCTTACTGAAACAGGCCCAATCTCACACATAATGCTTTTTCAAGAGAGGCAACTGCGTGATATTTTGAAGAAAATCTCTAAATTGGTTACTTGCAAACCTGCAATTGCTGATGTTGTGATAATTATAGCAACAAGACGTCAGTTCAACCTGTTTGATGTCTGCTATTTTCGACCAAAGGCGTATTATACAACCAATGAATTATATCCAGCAGTTTTACATAAACCACAGTTCACTCATTAAGCTGTTGCTGGTAAACAACATATCGTGTAGCCTTTTCTGGTTATTAAGTGTCTAGTTACTAAGTGTCTTTTATCAAAAACACATTTGTAAATGATGAATTATCGTGGGATTTTTTTTCTAGAATACAGTAAGTAATGTTTATTTTTGTGTGAAGTGTGGCTTGTCTTGGGCTTGTTTTGACAGGCCCAGCAAGATTTGGCAACATGGGTCTCTCCAGATTGTAATGCATGGGATTTCCCCTAGACCACAGGGCTGATGGGAGAAGTGTTGGTGGTGAGAGACCAGATCAAAATACATCAGCCTTTGTAGACTCCATTGTGTGTTATTTATATTTATGTTATTTATAAATATATAAATAAAAACAGGAGGACGTTTAATCACTTCCATTACCCAAAAGCGAGTGACATCATTTTATTTAAATGAGATTGAGATGTTTTTGCATTATTTCAGCTGTGAAATATGTACTTTACTGGCATTATTGATTGAATTTGGTGCATAGAACTGTCGGTAAAGGAGTATGTTTTATGCTTCTATGTTTTAAACACACACAACACATGCTCCTTCAAGATCCTATTGTTTGCAAATCACTGGTGTGTCAAGCTTCAGTGGCAGTGGCGGTCATGATGAAACCTGTTTCAGAACTGTGCATGAGTCACAAAGCTCTGAGTTTCCCTAGTTTTCTTGTCCTATCAAAAATTCCACAGAAACCAACAGCATTGACCTTACAGGATTCATATAGAAGAGAGCAGGGGTTGCGAAATATACAATACTTTGCTCAGGATGTATATTTCAGATGACAGATCTACTAGAGGGCGCTGTCTACATTTTTGCAAATCTGAAATACGTTTTTAGGTATGTTTTTTTTGTACGTTTCAGATATTTGTCCTTCTTGTACATGTTCTGGAGAAGGCAGGGCAAGCCGTACAGGTCACCTAGACCACTGACCAATTTTCAGAGGCAAACTTAAGAGAACAGTACACTGCAAACATGTTGATTTACCTTGATTTTACATAGTTTTCATCTTTTTTGTTTAGCCGTGCTTGACTGGACTCGACGCCGAGCGATCTGCTTCACAAGTACTACATCGTCAAAATAAACTACTGAGCAAACTGACCATGCCAGCAAAGTTGTTCATATGGAGATATGTAGATAGGGGAATCAAATGAATTCAATTACACACAGACGCAATTAAGTGTGTTTTGTAGGTTAAGGGTGTTTCGTAGGTTGTAGGTTGCTAGGCCACCATCAACCGTTTTCTCAGAGGAAGACAAGCTGACAAAACATTGTTGTCACTCTGATACAAGTTTTATTTAAGGAAAAATTACACCGCACTGCAGTGTTTGGGTGTGTTTGCCTGAGTGTATTTGTCTACCGGTATTGTGTGTTTGTCTACCGAAATGTGTATATTCCATACAAGCTTAAGCTGATCGGTCAACTCTTGTCACGTGGCTTGCGATGCGCTCATTTAACTGTAGCGTCTGGAAGGTGCAAGCGCATCACACCTTCTTTGGAAACAACAAACTTGTGTGAACTCTAGAAATGATGCAATATGCGAATGTCATTTATGATCTCCAGCAGTTGATATTCTTACATAGCCATGGTGGATTCAACTGATTTGTCGACAAATGGGTTGCGGATGCATTCCTTGGCAGTATGTGGGTCTTTCACTGGACCTTTTCCCCTTCGCAAAGAAACTTTCCAAAGACATCTGATTCTTACTCATTTTGCAGCTTATGGGTTAAATTTTGGCAGAGACCGAGATGTAACCAAGAGAATACATTCATTTTCAAAAGAAAAGACATTAAAAAAAAAGATTGTTCAGACTCAGATAATAAATAAAACACAGAAATAATTAATGATTTCTTGTGCGGCCCGGGTACCAGTTGATCCACGAGCCGTTACCGCACTGTGGCTCAGTAGTTGTTTATGTCCCTTTAAATATCATTAGTGTGAAAAGGAACAAACGTGGTTGGTATCATACTGCCTGTAGCATTCATTTTACCTAGAAACTTAAAAATATTTAACTACTATTTTTATATATTTCCAATGAGCGTTTGTTGCAAATTACAATCACCTGGCTGAAGCTTAGCAAGTTCTGATGCTGTAACAATGAACATGTTAAGCTTAAATACGTTTAATCCAACAATTTTACACATTTTAATGGTATTTATTGTGAAATCCACATAAAAATGGTTTCTCTTTAATAAAAAAATTACAGGCATTTATATACTGTATACTTAAATCATATCTCTGCATAAAAGTGGTTTCTTCATCACCGTTTGTCTTGTGTTGTGTGTAATACCATTTTATTGAAATGTCTTGACATTTCCTAGTGTTTTGATAACAAAATGATTAAAAATGTTTTTTTGGGGAATCAGATTCATTGAATCAGGTTCTCAGGATCTGAATCAGATTCAGTCATCAGTTTTTTTTTAAATCACTGATACCTCTATTCAAGCAGTGTTCATCTATCGCTCATCATTGATCTTATTTTTTAAATATGACAGATGAGTTGAAAAAATCAAGCGACTGAAATGTACAGAACCACCGGTTTCCAAATTGTGCATAAATAAATACAGTATGCATTTCAATAATTCATTCATTCATTCATTCATTCATTCATTCATTCATTTTCCTTCGGCTTAGACCCTTTATTCATCAGGGGTTGCCACAGAGGGATGAACCGCCAACTTTTCCAGCATATGTTTTACACAGCAGATGCACTTCCAGCTGCAACCCAGTACTGAGAAACATTTATACACACTTGTTTCCACACACACACACACTCTCACATACACACTCGCACACACACATACTTTAGCCAACTAAGTTAATTTAATTCACCTATAGCTCCTGTCTTTGGACTGTGGGGGAAACCGGAGCACCCAGAAGAAACCCACGCCAACAGGGGGAGAATAGCAAACTCCACACAGAAACACCAACTGGCAAAGTCATGACTTTAACCAGCGACCTTCTTGCTGTGAGGTGACAGTGCTAACCACTAAGCCACCGTGTCACCCGTATTAATTCCTTTATTGTAAACTTCAGTATAAAGGTTCAGTGTTTCTCATTTTTGACAGATTATTTCTATTTTCATTTTTGCAACTTTGTTGTCTTGGATAGTGTTGTTTCTTGGCTCTTTTTTTGTTTGTTTTTGAATTTTTTTTTGTTTTCTTAACTTAAAAACCTACATTGCCTTTGCATCTTGCTCCACTGTTGCTGTTTGACTGTGTCACACTGGAATACAGCCTGATTTGTTTGCTGTTTTTTTCTACAGATTTTCATATAGTCAAATGCTGCCACCTGCTGAAGAGTTTCTGAACAAATATGACTGAACAGACGTGGATAATGCTTAAAGCTTCAGCAGAATTAGAGTTAGACGTTTTATTTATTTTACAGTTACATTTAATAAGTAAGCAGTATAAAGTAAACATGAGGGAAATCAAGCTTTGATCACTAAATTATAAGAAAGAAAGCACTTTTTTATTATTCTACATTTTGAGGCCCTTTCAGATAACTTGTTAACTAGTTAATAATTACTTAATCCTATTTATTATTGTACTGTAGCAAAATGTTTGACTGCCAATTCAAAACTATCAGAGGATACCAATATGTAGTAATATTGTTAGAAAAAAACAGGAAATTACATCATGCCTGTGTGAAGTCTCACCTAATATCAAATCATTTGTCTTTTTTATAAGGTGTGTTTACGGTTATATTTAAAATCAACAGTGAAAAATAGACAGATTTATATGTTAAAGTGAATAAAAATAAATTTGTCATGTTATTGACTTTGTTATTTGATTTTAACGTTTTATTAGCAGGGTTCATACACATTTTTACTACTCAAATTCCATGACTCTTCCAAGACTTTTCCAGAACTTTCAAGTATATTTTCATGGCGTAATGTTTCATGTAATGTCTACATATGCATGGTAAAAAATAAGGAAAACAATGACATTCAAATTTATTACAGCATATCATAGTACACGCAGCAATCTATTTAGTTTAAATTTGTTTTTATAGCTATATAAAATTAATTTAGGTAATGCTTACACAACACTAACAATGTGAGAGCAAGTTAGAAAATAACAGAAAAGAGACAAAAAATAAGTAAAGTCAATTAACCTGTATTAAAGTTAGGGCTGCACAATATATCGTTTCAGCATCGATATCGCAATGTGTGCATCTGCAATAGTCACATCGCAGGATATGCAATGTATCAAAATGGAGTAAAAGTTTATCTTCTGCATGCATTTTTAGAGATAGTTCAACCAAAAATTACGTACCATTTTCACACCCTTTACTTGTTTCAAACATTTATGAGCTTTCTTTTATTTATTTATATTTTTTAATGAACACAAAAAATATATAATTGAATAACTCCTACAGTAATGAAACAAGTGAAGTGTGAGTATACAGTGAGTACATTTTAATGTTTGAGTGTGAATGTTTTAAAACTTTAATAAAGATTAAATAATCTAGAACAGGGGTGTCCAAAGTTTTTGGGCCGAGGGCCAGATGCAAAAAACAAAATGTTGTCCTGGGCCAAATTTTACAATTTCACAGACACGTGTGTGTGTATATATAT
>CAIGQQ010037750.1:1615271-1676948 GCA_903798035.1 Danio albolineatus | reverse complement strand
ATATTGCGTTATAAATACAATTTCACCAGATGACTTGACTACGGAATGATTCCGTATAGCAATGTATGAAATATAATAAAGAATCTACACACACACAGAGACATTCAATAAAGAAAAAGATCCAAATAATTTAAGCTGCATATAATTTTTTTACGAGGTGCTGAACTGTATTCATGTACACAGTGATTAAATAATCAAATGTAAAATACTACATGGTGTTAGTTTTATAAACAATTGAATAAAATGATTTGTTATTAATTTGTTACAAACGGTACAATTTCTTATGCCTTAATGCTTATAAAACCCTCACACAGTAACAGGCCTCAAAAAACACGTGCCAAATGATAAATTGTAGTCCAGACTTAACATTGTGTATACTCGTGAAGTATCTATTGCGAATGATCACTTATTGATACGATATATTGTGCAGCCCTATAGGCAACTATGAAACACAGCTCAAGCTCATAATGAAGTCACTAAATCCAAGCAGTTTTTTGTTAGTCAACATTGTGAATTTGTATTTGCATTGTGTCCTGCACAAATAGTACAATGTTGTTCACCTAGATTTTTTCGAGGAAACTGACTGCACTCTTAAGGGCCCATGAGAGGAATTTAATTCCCCTTAATCTTTTGACACGTACTGTAAGAGATCATTGTACTATAAAATCATTCTGTAAGTTTCAGAACTCAAAACTTTTCTTGGTAGTATAAAACTGCTTAAACTGAAGCCAATCTGCTTGAGGAATGTGCTTTGTTAAGTAAGTGACTAAGCATAGATATCGGCTAACCCTGCCTTAGGTTAAGCATAGAACATCAATGCCGCTTTACATCACTGCCTGTTTAGCTCCATGATTCATGCATGCAGTAGATAAATACTGCAACAATTCAAGCTAGAGCTGAACACAGAACACTGATTTAAGCCACTATTAAATGCAGGGCTTTTAAAACAATTTTGACTAAAATGTTGCAAGTGTGATTGACAGCTGTTGTTGAAGACTTCAGGTATGCCAACGTGTCCGGGAGCTTCTCTGTAAATTAGATATTTTTTCTAATAGTTAAGGGGAACATTTCAAGTTTTAACAATTCAAGCTGGTGTTGGATTTTGGTTGCCGTACCTGATAAATAAATGTCAGTATTTTACATCAATATGACGTTAGTTTAAGACAGGGGTGTCCAAACTTGATCCTGGAGGGCCGGTGTCCTGCATATTTTAGTTAGCTGAATCAGCTAATTAAGCTCTTACTAGATATACTAGAAACTTCGCAGGCGTGTTGAAGCAAGTTGGAGCTAGACATTGGCCCTCCAGGACTGAGTTTGGACACCCCTGGTTTACAGTAAGATGTTGGCTCGACGTTGGGTTTTGGTCACTTTTCAACACAACCTAAAATCAACCAAATGTCAACATTGTCAATATTGGACGTCAAAATAACGTTGTCCTTAGACACTAGCTAGACATTGAATTTAGGTCACCTGACGTCACAACCTAAATCTAACCTAATATTAACGTCTTATGATGTTGTGTGCCCGCTGGGCTACTTTATATCCAAAGAAAGAAAGATAAAGATGCCTTTTTAAATTATAAATTAATCATGCTTTTAAAATGAATGAAGACAGCAGAACTCAGGGGCTAATTAGAATTATTGAACCTGACATGTTTGTTGCACCAAAAATGTAAAATGTTTCTTAAAATAATATATATTGTAGGGGTGTCAAAAATAATTGTTTCTTTGGTACACCGCAATGCAGACAATTTGATATTGGTTCAGTAATGGATCATAACCGGTCTCCTATTTATCTCCTATGCGCTGTCGCGGTAGAATACTATGGCGAAGGAGGCAAGGGTGAGTACATAAAATGCTCATACTACTTAAAAAGCAGATAATTGTGCACAATCCACTGCTCGTGAGTTTGCTGGACAGTCTTTGACACTAAAGAACGAGCACGAGTCGATATTTCACTTTAGGGAGAAATGCTGTAAAACTCCATCTTTGCCTTTCTCTCTTTGTCACTTTGGACATTTGACCCTGCTACAAACCCCTTGATGTTAGGGGGGGAATGTGTTCAATGGGGGAATAAGTTGACATTTAAAAAGAACCTATTTTAAAGCAGTAATCTTAATACTGTAACAGCGTGAAGCAGTGATATTTTATATTTAGGTTATCATACCGTCAGAATCGTATGCCTACTTGTGACATCATTTTTTTTCTCAGCATGGCTGACTAAAGCAGTGATCAGTGCTGCTCTGTAAGGTGTCACCCTTTACTTCCACATGATCACACACTTGGAGTTAAACAGTGTGTGTGGCAGGTGCTGCTGTCCTGTGATGGGGCGTCTCTGCTGGGCGTCGCGGGCTCTCAGCTGTTCTAGAGGAAGTGGCTCTCAGCACTGCTCTGGGTTTGTGCCAGTGCTGGAGGTGTGAGTCAGCACCAGAGGCCGGGTGCCAGGCGTCTGTCTGCCTACTGTCCCGCGCGCAGACCCCTTTCATTTAACGACCTTTCATGTCTCCACTCACCCGATTTGCCCTTGGCTTGCTTTTCTTCATTGACAGAGTTTTTTCATGCTCATAAGTTGCTGCTGTGTTTTATCTTGATGTGTATAGGGTGAAACAGATTAAAACATGTAGGGCTGCACGATTTGGATATCTTAATGTTATGTTAACGTATTTGTGTAATAATACACAGCTGCTACCATCAGCTGGTTACCATCAGCAGACTAAGTATCTGGTCACATCTCTTCATTTGTGAGGTATTGACCTTATTCTTCAATGCTGAAGTCGCTCATTTTTGTGATTGTTTTAGAACTTCTGATTCAGTTGCCTATGGGAGAAATGACTAAGAATAATAAACGGCAGAAAATGATCAAACTACTCGCTCTACAAACAGGTGTTTGTATGACTACACAGACGAATTAGAATAATATAATAAGGAAACATCAGTTTGACACATCAAGCAGCAGAACGAGCTGTTTTTAATGTCTATAAATGAATAGAAATGAATGAGACCAGAAGTCTCGAGACAAAAAGTCTCAAATGGCTGCGCCCGCAAATACTCCAAGAATAAGGTAAATATGGTTCTAGTCCGGTGAAGAACAGTTACGGAAAACAGGTAAGGCAAAAACAAAAGCCAAAAAAGAAAATAAACAAGTAAATAGCAAGGTGAGATTGTGGTAAAAAATTGGTCAGTCAGTTGTCAGTGGCCTCTGGTGGATTTATGCGAGAAGAGCTGGTGCGAATGGCACACGCGAGAAGCGAAATTACTTTCTAACAAGAGGCTACATGTGCCGGTGAAGATTAAAGATACAGATGAGAGGTTTGCACTGACTGTGGGCTATATTTTGTGTTGTTTTTGAACCCAAATAAGGACTAAATGTATGCCGTGTGTAGTTTTTCTGTAATTGGTAACATATCAGAGACTGTAAGGGGCTGTATTTGTTCATATATGCTGCATTTATTTACTTATTTTATATAATTGCGGACAGTAGGCTATTTCACATCATTGATCTGCAGTTATAATCAGATCATGTTCATAGAATGGTTAGTAATTAACATTTATACACCAGTATTAACGTGCATAATAAAGCATCTGTTTTGTGTGAAGTGCTTCTCATATGATATGTGAATGACCCGTACAGCTTTACTGTAAACATTTCCTCGAACGAGAATGACATCCACTGAAACTTTCTGTCGTACACCACGCCCACCAAAAGAGTACCCTTTAGCAGTGGAAATGCAAGCCTGATAAAGGTGACCCGTACCGACCTGTACCGTACTGTACCGCTCAGTGGAAACGGGCCATAAAGTAATAAATTACAAATATTCCAGTTTAGGGATGGGCCGGTATAAGATTCTGACGGTATGATAACCTTGGATAAAAATATCACGGTTTCACGGTATGACGGTATTGTGTTTACTGCTCTAAAATATATTCTTTTTAAATGTCTGGCTAAAAAACAAAAGCTTTTTCCCGTTTGAACACACTATATTTAATTTGAGAAACATTTCAAATATTTTGGGGCAGTAAACATGTCAGGCGGAATAATTCAAGTGAATCATTGACTTCTGCGGTCTTCATTTGTTTAAAAAACACAGATGTCTTTACAATTTACACCTAAAAAAATTTTTTAATAAAAAAAATCATACACATACCTTAGGAAAATTTTGGCGGTATGATAACCTTGACTATTCCATACCACGATATACTTTGAAAACCCATGCCAATTCCAGTTACTGTAATTGAATAGTTTTTCTCAGGAATTGTACTAGGAAGTTTTAAATATAGGTACTTTTACTTTTACTTGAGGGCATCTTTAGTGCTGTATTGGTAATTTTACTCCACTGTTTTCCTTCAGTCTGTAGTCACTACTTTTTTTCTTGTATATGGTTATTGGTTAAGCTGAATAATCAGTCCCATGATTCCCATCTAATCAAATCATGCATAGAATAATCGCATCAGACAGACCGACTCCATGACATGAATGCTTTATGAATGCAGCAAACAGTTTGAAGCATTAATAAGTGTTTAAGACGATGTAAAGTTGTCACACGCAACAAGAAGAACTGTTTGAGGCCGGGACACTCCAAGTTAACGGTCAGCCGTTGGGTTGTTGTTGAGCCACAGTTTGTTTAGTGTGTTCCATACGTCAACTCTCTTTGGGTTCATGTTGAAGCAAGTTGGTCGGTTCAGCATGTAGAATCACGTCAGCCATCCGCTGTAGAGAGCTTATTGGCTGTTCAGTAATGAATCAGAGCGCAAGATCAAAAATTGATGTGACAACCAAGTAAACAAGAGAAGCCGTCTGTAATTCCTCTTCATCTCTCAAATATTTGTAAACAATATGAATTATATTATATCAGATTTACTTGCACAAAGGTATCTCTTCATGGTGATTGACAATTACTGTTGTAATGGTATTAAAGCGGGCGCCACGGTGGCCGAGTGGTTAGCACGTTCGCCTCACAGCAAGAAGGTCGCTGGTTCGATCCCCGGCTGGGCCAGTTGGCATTTCTGTGTGGAGTTTGCATGTTCTCCCCGTGGTTGCGTGGGTTTCCTCCGGGTGCTCCGGTTTCCCCCACAGTCCAAAGACATGCGGTACAGGTGAATTGGGTAAGCTAAATTGTCCATAGTGTATGTGTGTGAATGTGTATGTATGGATGTGTTTCGCAGAGATTGGTTTGGCTGGAAGGGCATCCGCTGCGTAAAACAAATGCCGGATAAGTTGGCGGTTCATTCCGCTGTGGCGACCCCGGATTGATAAAGGGACTAAGCCGAAAAGAAAATGAATGAATGAATGAATGGTATTAAAGCTGCTTTGTTTATGGTTTCATGTGCACATTGCAAGTTCTGGTTTACCATTCCGGAATGAGAAAACAGACTACTGCCCCCCATGGTTGGCGAAAGACGTGTCTTCTTATGCAGGCACAGACCATGCGCTCTCGTTTCATTCCGATGCCATTCACGGGCGGCTTTTCGGTTTGGTGTGTCCTGATGATTATACTTCAAGTCAATGATGAAAAGATGAAGGATGGCTACTGTATAATGACCTAAACAATAACTAAAGGTACTACAGAATGGTACGTTTTCAAAAACCTGGACGAATTGCAATGTATTCCATCAATGCTTCATGAGCTTAGATTGTGGAACTAGCTACTGGACACTCATAACTTATTAGTCAGGGTTCAACGTGCATAACCTAATATAGGACAATTTGAGGAAAATATCTAATTGCGTTTTTTTTTTTAGACAGATATTGCGATTTCGATTTGATTTACGATTTAATTTTGTAGTCAAGCTTTAGCTCAATATTCTGTATCGTAGCTGTGTGTGTTAATAAAAAAGGAGCTGAAGAGATATTTTACTCCACTGTTTTCCTTCAGTCTATATGACTCCAACTATTATTCAAATTTGTTTAGAAATATTCAGAAATTAAACACAAATTTTTCTCTGCAGCAAACAGTAGTGAGTTATGCCGTTAGTTGCCTTTGTGATGTTTTTTTAATTTTTTTGTTTGTTGTAACAGCTGCAAACACCTCTGATTTCACTTTTATTTAAAGCTTTAGGATTCATGCAGCTGCTTTGTCCCAGAGTTATCCAAAGGCAGAAGCGATAACTGCCGCTAAATGTTCACACATTTGACGATATTGAAATTCTGTGGATGGATAAGTATTGTGAACAATTTTGATGAAAACATATGGAGGAACACTTGCTTGAGATGCACATAATATGTGTGTGTGCTGGCGCTCACCGGCTGCTTCAAGTGCACACGCGTCAAGCAACTGAAGCAGAGCTTGAAGGTAAACAAACAGCGGTTTATCATGTGCATTTTATCGATAATTATTTACACAGTTGGCATTAAGAAGGAACATAGAAACGTTATCTGACTAACATCTAGCAGCTAAATGTGTCTGGAAAAATATTCAAAGGCTTTTATTTTCATAAACAGTGTGGATGTGAATGCGTCTGAATGTTCTGGTTGGCTGGAGTAGATGTCTCACGTTAGCATGTTCTAATTGAGATATTAACTAACTCCAACTTTTATTCAAATTCTTTTAGAAAAATTCAGAAATTAAACACAAATTTTTCACTGCAGCAAACAATAGTGAGTTAGGGCGTTAGTTGCCTTCGTGATGTTTTTTATTTTTTTGTTGCAAACATCTGCAAACAACTCTGAAATTGTACTTTGCTGTTGTTCGCTACAAGTTTGAGTATCACTACTTTTAGTTGACTTTTAGCAAGACATTCCTCATATAGTCGTCTGTGGTGCTTTTAGGTTGGTTGTTGTATTTCCTCATGCTGTGGCAACAATTCTGCGACAGCTCTTACAAATCATCTAGTGTTGTTTGGTGTCTGTGACTTTGAAACCAAGATATTTCCATATTACCGATGTGCTGTTTTTCTTTGATATGAATTTTTCTATTAATGCTTCTGAAGACGCCACTCGTTCACACTTTCCTGTATGTTTGTTTTATTGTGTGCGTTCCGCATAGTTTGGTCGGCAATTCTTATTGGTGCAGAACGAAAGTGTGCTCACTCAAATGGCTAGTAAGGCTGTCACACACAGACGGCAGTCACGCATTTGCTCTCGGTCGGGGAAATTATGTAATGCAGTGGCTCTCAAGCTTTTTTCACCAAGTACCACCTCAGAAAAAAAATTGTCCTTCCAAGTACCACCATAATAGCCGGTTTTGAAGTACAGTAGCATAGTAGGCCTAATTAAGCAGCTACAGCTACGGCAGATTAATTCTTCTAATTAACTATATTTATTATTGTCAGCCCGCTCAGCCATTTAAATAAAGGTTTAGCCTGTTAAAATCAGTTTTCTAATCACATCAGTGTTGTCGTATACGTCAAAGGGTTAAAAGTGTATTCATTTATTTACTTTAATTATTCAGCGATTTCCCCCGCATACCACTAGAAGGAACATTGTGTCCCACTAGTGGTACACATACAACAGTTTGAGAACCACTGATGTAATGTATATATATTTCATATCGCAGCCTCTTGCAGTTAGCTAATTGCGATTCAATTTCGATTAACCGCACAGCCCTAACCCGACATTAACATATCGGCACAGCCAGATATTTGCTACATAGGTTACACAGATTTTGCTGCGTGAACTTTTTTCAAAATGTGTCAACTTTTCACACCATATTCACAGTGTAATACTCAATATTCACTAATATTTACAATATTTTACTCATACTTTTAAGTAGTATTTACAAAACATGCTTTAAGTCTATTTGCACAACATTTTTGACAGGTAGTGGTACTTTTACTTGGGTATGCTATTTTTAGTACTCTTTTCACCACTGTTCCAGCTGCAGCTGGACACATGTAAATGCATTTTTGTTGTTGAAGCCACACATGTAAATTTTACTCCTCCCTAAATGAACTCTCTCATGGTCTCTCCAGTAATGACGTCAATGCTTCCTATTGTGCTTGATCTTGATATCAGCTGATGCACAAATGTGTTGCTTTTGGGGATTTTGTGGATATGACCTCTGTTGAATTTGCACAATAACCTAAGATCTTGTACTGGTACTTTACTTATAGCATTACTGCATTTTAGTTTATGCCCTTGCAGTTCCCCATAACATTTTAGACTATTTTGATTGATGTAAACAAAAACAATGGTCCAAACGTATTGTCTGCTTAACATTTTTAATTTCTATAGCTTCTGAGGATCCAAAAAGCTCCACATAATGATAAATGAGGTTATGGTAGCTGTTTTAACATTAAGTTATGATTGAATTGCCTCTTGTTACAGTTATGAAATAGTTCGATATCAAGCAGGAAATGTTCATGGGCCAATGACATCACCACATTGAAATGATCTATATCAACCACCCCAAACTAATTTCATAGCATTGTTCAAAAAATACTCAAAAGCATAAGTAATCACATAAATGACATTAGTAATCACATAACAGGGAATGGGTTATTCTGTTTCTGGAAGCCCCCAAGTTTTTTACAACCTGCACTAGCTCCCAGTCAATTGTCATATCATCTTCACAATATTACTTCTCACTTAGAAAGTTCTCAATGATCTTGCTCTTTCTTATCTGTATGATCTTCTTTAAATAAATACACCTGCATTCACTCTGAGATCCTCTTTTACCACTCTTAATTTTTTACATTTTTACATTTTGTCTTAAAGTGAAGTTTATTTATAAACTAATTTCGAGAGGATCACTTGCTTATGCATTATCACTTGCATTATTCAATTTATGATTCACCAATCAGACGATTCATAAGCTACTATAAATATCCTAAGTTCCATATCAAAGCCATCTTCGTTTTGAAGAATCCCCCCTTCCACCCATACTCCTCCTTTCCTAGATGGGTGGCACGGTTGCTCAGTGGTTAGCACTGTTGCCTCACAGCAAGAACGACACTGATTCTAGTCCTTACCAAGCCAGCTGACGTTTCTGTGTGGAGTTTACACATTCTAACAGTTCTCACGTGGATTTACCCCGAGTTGCCTGGTTTCCTCCCACCGTCCAAAAACATGCAACTTAAGTTAATTGACTAATCCAAACCGACACCATAGACCCGCTCCTAGTAAGTAGTTATCTCTTAAGAGCAATCACTATCTAATAATAATAATTCCTTACATTTATATAGCGCTTTTCTGGCCACTCAAAGCGCTTTACACAATGGGGGGAATCTCCTCATCCACCACCAGAGTGCAGCATCCACCTGGATGACACTATGGCAGCCATTTTGCGCCAGACTGCACACCACACACCAGCTGATTGGTGGAGAAGAGACGGAGTGATGAAGCCAATTAGGATATGGGGATGGTTAGGAGGTCATGATGGACAGAGGCCAATGGGCAGATTTGGCCAGGATGCCGGGGTTAAACCTCTACTTTTTTAGATTTTTAACGACCACAGAGAGTCAGGACCTCGGTTTAACGTCTCATCCGAAAGACATATCTGTTCATTAACTACTACAGCAGGGGAGTGCTCGGGATCTACCTGAGCTCAAACTTCCCTCTCGCCTTGCAAACGGGAGGGAGCCCCGGGCTCGAGGATCTTATGAGTGACAGTATTTACATTTTAAAAATCATTTACAACATTTAATTGAAACAATAAAACAGCAATAAAACAAACAAACAAAATAAGTTGATGATGATCTTTGAACTCTGTGTTAAAGGCATTCGCCCCAACCCTCTCCATCATTCTCACTCTCCTCTCAGATAGGATGTTGAGCCAAATCAAAGGTTACAATAGGCCATCTTTGGCCCGCAGGCCCTACTTTGCCTTAAACAATCTCTGCCTTAAATAAACCAAAAAAAACTTGGTTTTGTTCTAAATGACGTCAAACTAGTTCATTCTTCAATTTCACTTGCGGTATATCGGTCCTTAAAGGGTCAAATGACAAAGTGAGTGTTTTTCAATTCATCAGTCTGACAGCTGAACTGCACTGCCGGGACTGAATTGATCAGCACACACCCTTGCTAATCTACTGACCGGGGTGAGATCTGACCGGAGGAGGGATGCTGTGTGTGCGTTGGCTGACTCAAGCAAGTCCAAGTCGTTGCTCATCAGACTCATATTTCACCAGCCTGCCTTTCTGCCCAAGGCTGAACGCTTTACAGCCACCACCTCGTCTCACAATAAAACACAACAAACGCACACCCCGCCTCAAATATCTGTACTGATCCCCTCTGGAGGTCAGCTCACACACACACACACACACACACACATATGCATGCAGACCATGTTCTTGTACAGGGACTTCTGCGGCAAAAACACTGGGAAGCGTTCTTGTGGTAATCTGCTGGAAGAACAGCCTGTATCAGTTAGCGCGACGTCTTCTGCTGGTATTCCGGCATTCCGTCGACGCCTGGAGAGGATCTGAGGTCAAATGAAGCGCTGTTGAAATGTGGGAGCAGGAATAGGGAAGTTGGAGAATGTTTGGAAAGGGTGGGAGGGTGACACGTGCAGGCTTTCACTTCATACTTTCAGTCTGAGGGAATGTAGAAAACCTACTATTCTGTAGCGCAGATGGAGGGAGGTGCTTTCAGGCTTTATCTGGAGCGCTCAGGTCTGTTGTTATTGCAGAAGACTTTCTGTTCTCCGGATCACCAAGTTTATGACCATTTATCCTTGAATTCTTTGGGACTTTAGTCTATTCTCAGGTCAGTGCTTCTCTGTTGTTGATGGCTCAGGATGGTGATGTGCTGAATGTCTTCATTAGTGTCTCCTTTTCCTTACACAGGGATGTTTGTGCAGTGTATGGTCTGTTTTCTGTGCTAGGGTGGATCTGGCTCTCGGGCTGTAGTTGTGTTTGAGTCTTCAGTTTAATTGAATTAACTCTGTGGGCTTTTATTTGAGTTGTCTGTTGTGGAAGAATGACTTCCTGCTTGGGTATCATGAGAGAGCAAATGGTTTCATATTCCCATGGTATAGATCCTCCTGTGATATTTGCAGAGCTCTGTGGAAGAAACGGTCCTCTTAGGATATATTAAGAAATGTCAAGTATTAAAAACTCATGTGCTCAATTGTTAAAGGATATGTGTGTAAACTACAATTAAAAGAAATTGAATGAATTCCTGTTGATTTTGCATCAACAATTTTCTTCCTAGTAAACCAATCTCTATGACATTTCATTTCATGTTTTTATATATTTCTAAAAAGTCAGTGTCCAACAGTGTCCAGCAAAGTTGATTTGCTTGAGCACATGGAATGGATCAGAGTTTCATTTGCAGATGTATTCATTTTCTAATCTTGCTTGCACATAAGTTACATGTGCAACTTTGGTCGGAAACCAAGCTAGTGACATTAAATGGCATTGCAACATGGTGTAACATGCCTCATATGATTTATTTATTTTCTGATGCAAAAAAGGTATTTACACACACACATACTGTACACAAATGTCTGTTTCACACTCAGCACAAGTAAACTTTCTAACCCCCGGCTTCACAAACAAAGTTTAAGTCTAGTCATGGATTAAATTGAATGTTTGCACTGTCTCGACTGAAAAAACTTGTAGTGAGATGTTTTAAAATATGTCTTCTAATATTTTTCTACTGGCCCGATCGGGCCAGTGGTTCAGATTTTTACTTGCCCTGCCAAAATTTTCACTGGCCCCACCAAAAAAAACAAAGTTAACAGCCGTTTCTTAGCCACATATTTTAATGAATATGTCAAAAACCAGACATAATTGTATACATACGCTTTTTATTCATTCATTTAATCTACTGAATTAATCAATCTGTTTAAAAACGTTGGCTAGAATTATGCATTGTAGACTTAAATTATAGAGAGAAATAACAGATAAAGCGGTGTTGTGCTAAGAAACGCACCCTGCCGTAAATTGCACCCCTTCTGAAATGTGCATATTAACTTAAGTTGATTTAAATTAATATTAGAGTTATGACAACAAATGGCTGTGACTGAGGTGGGTTTCATGAACGGAACCCTTACCTTACAGAAGATATATATTTAAATAAATAAATAGATTTAATTTAAAAACAACACTGATTAGATTAATTAAAGTGAATGGTTTAGTGTGTGGTTTAGTTGAAAACTACAACAATTTTATGTTTTTCGTTTGTTTAAAACCCGTCAAAATGCCTAGTTTTAGAAACGGGCCCATTACATCAGTCTATACCGCAGTCAATATTTTTATTGTTAATTTATTTGTAAACCCAGTTTCACTTCTTGTTCTTGCTTGATCCATCAAAACAATCATATTAGCCTACGTTTTAATCAATTATGGCCTTTGATATGTATTTTACATTTTTTATTATATTTATATATATTTATTATTTATTATACATTTTTTAAAATGTAGACTGAGAATGCTAATGAAAGTCTATGGGGGGGGGGGGGGCATTTCTCGGCACAACATCAATACTACAGTCAGATCAGGATGCAGATCAAAGTTGATTTTCTTTCGAGGTGTCAGTGCAGAAATGAACAAAACAACAGGCCTAATACAAAATATTATAAGATTAAAATCTGAAATAACAATCAGATGATAATTTCGCTCAATTTTCCTAACAGGTAATAGGTACCAGGTAACAGCATGCTTTCACTTTCATATTCAACACGAAATGCACGTTTACTGGTAAGAATGATGGCATCCCACCCTACTCATTATTCCCTCTTCATATGGCTATTACACAACCGTAATACACTGTGATATAGCCTGCGTCGTCAGTTCGTTGGATTGTTTTGTTTTCTCACTAAAATCAATCCAATCTAGGTCGTTTCAATCGAGCCGAGATCACCTCATCCAGACTGTTTAATTCTATCCTCTATTTCAAATAAAATGGACAGTTAACGCTGTTATAGTCGCGTAACTTTGTTTATTAACACATTTGATCAGTACTCTCCAGCTGCACACAATAACACCAACAACTCGTGTTACACACAATACAGTCCGTACTGCAACAACCGTCCTAACACAGGCGATCTCGGACCTATTGATTTGACGCGAATCCGAGCGCTTTTGCGGGATTCACAAATGCTAGACGAACCGCGCTTACTGGGCAAACGAGACAGGTTCCCAAACAAACGTCTGGGTGTTAAAGCACTCTGTCTTTGCACGCAATTGACAAACAGTCGCAGCAAAGTTTCACTTTAGTGGCCCGATCGGGCCAGTAACCATCATGTATACTGTCCCGGGTGTGTCGCACGCTGGCCCCGGGCCATCGGGCAGTCCTTATTGTCGAGCCCTGTCAGTGTCATTTTTGTCTCTAGGTGCACACCAGTAATGTATTTTTCTGTTTTTATAAATGTGGCCTAAACAGATTAATTTAACTAAGGTCTAGTGCTGGCTTAAGCTAAACCCTGTTTGTTAAACTGGCCCTTAGAATTTTTCTAATACTTAAATTTTACGTATGTAAGTTTGACACCCAGTGGTTGAACTAGGTATTTCACACCTGGTTCAAAACACAGGCAAGCACAGGTTGCCAGATTGATGACACCAACAGCAGTGTGCCTGACTGTCGAGCCCGAAGGCTGATTTTAAATTGTGTTCTAACTAAAAGCAATGGCACATTATAGAAGCAATAGTTTCCATATTAAAAGGAGTTTTTGTCCTAACCAACACCTAAAATATATACAGACATATATACTTTATTTTAGAAATGGCTTCTATTCTAAATGCTAATTATGTTTGAATGCCATTTCACATGACATTTATTGCAATACTACTGAAAGCAACAGCAGATCTTGAAAATAAAATAAACCATTTTAAATAGAACTTTTGAACTTTAGTGATTCAGCATGTAAAAGAAGTTTAATATGTATTAATTATATTGTAAACCTTCCCATTTCGCTGGAGTGCAGTGAGTGCACTATTCTGTGCTTCTTAATGACTGTGTTTAAATTTCTGTCATGTTACATCTGGTTCAAAGAGAGTTGGGACAAAGGGATACATGTAACATGCTCACCTAATGTTTACATTCGTAATATTTAGTTTATTTGCAAATTATAACCACCTCATGTGGAACTCTAAATCTGCGTCTCATTTTGGAGTCTGCTACTGTCCACTGGAGGTTGTATTTCAGTCATAAACGCAAACTTTGAGAGTCTTCCTGACTGAATAAATTACATACACTTTTTTTCTATAAACGCAACCCGGGATGCTGAAATATAATTGGCTAAACTGGCATTGGGCAGGTTAAATTACCAAAACAAAAACAGACGTTCTGGCACAAAATGCACATTTTCAAAGCAGAATATCTGACTTCAGTATCAGTATTGTTTTTCAGATAAACAAGAATGTTCACTTAGCATGTTTCTTAAATATCTACAAACATATTATGGTATTTTTATGCGTTAGAAGAGTCAAAAAGTTACATACAGCACCTTTAAATAAACCAGAGCTGTGTAGCAGCACAGTTTGAGCTTGTCTGTCATTAAACAACATTCTATGAACATAGATTATCATGCATGAATAATATTTTGCTAAGCTTGATTATCTTATGCCTCATTGTCAGTGAGCGGTTACAGTTCAGTTAATTTCAGTTCAGGGCCGCATTTCCCAAAAGCATCGTAACTTAAGTTGCACTTGAAAATTGTCGGAGATCAACGATTTTGCAAACTCAAGTTCATGCTTTTAATTACAGATGCATGGCATGTGCATTTAATAAGAGAGAGGAAGTAACACAACTCACGCTTTCCTCACGTATTTAGATGCCCTCGTAAACAACAATAGGGGACTTACAGCAGATTCTGTTGTTGCTTCTTGGCATTTGGCTGTTTGTCACAAGAAGAGACAAGTTTTTTTTATTTTGACTCAACAGTAGATCATTGCTCCGCACTGTCACTGTATTTTATAGTAATATCTCAGCTGTATTTAAAAGCACATGCAAGTGGACATTCTTTGTATACCAGTAGCATTCATCAGTAGGGTTGTCACAAAACTGGAATTCGGTATAGCAATCGATTCTGCAATTTAAAAAAAAGTAAATTTCCTGCTAACATTTGAGCGCTTTGAGCATGTTCTTAAACAGCACTGATTTTCTGTTGTATTCAAGTGATCAGAAATGACTGTGATTTATCAGGAGATCGCTCGTATGTCAGCTTCCCACGTAGCAAAATTTCTTTGGCCCAGTTCTGGCCCACACAATAAGCTTTTGCTTGGCCCACATGCCGCAGTGAATTACGGTACATGACTGGACCAAGTCTGGCTGGAAGCCATATTTGATGTGTCACAACTGCAATAAAATTGATAAACCCATAGCACATAGTAAAAAATCTCTGGCCCAGCTCTTGCCCACACAATCAGCTTTTACTTGGCCCACATGCCATGGTGAATTACGGTACATGACTGGACCAAGTCTGGCTTCCAGACAAGGGCCAAACATGGACCATATCTGGGCCAAGACTCAGCCAAATGAATAACCCATAACTGGGCTTGAACTGGGCCAGATATGTTGGTGTGCCACGACTGCAAGGAAATTGATAAACTCATGAATCATTGCGCTTTAGGCGTGCTATGGCCATGCTTTTTCTCGAAGCGACCTAATTGGTAGAATTTTTTTTCTTTATTTACAAATAATAAAAATGTATTTTAAATGTGGGTCAAAAAAGGCAAAACTTACGTGGCCCACACATCAATTACCCACATAGCAAACGGACTAGGCCCAAATGTGGCCTCATTATGGCACTGCTGGTGTGTTGCCGGCACTGGCATGCATAATGTCAGGCGATTGTGGGCCATGCATGGCAATGATGGCACTGCATGCATGACTGCAAACTACATTTGTGCTATTTGGGGATGGGATGTGTTTGGCCCAAATCAATGTAGCGATTGTTCACATTGTTTAGGTAACATTAGGCTGGGTTATGGCTCAGTTTTTGGGGTTTCTGTTTAACTTATATAGCTGAGAAACGGTACCAATAATAAACCTGTTATGGCCCAATTCAGGGCCAGTTAAGGGTGATAAATTGGCTGAGATTCAGGCCAGTTATGGACCATGTGTGGCCCTTGTCTTTAATCCAGTTATGGGCCAAGGGAAAAGTTATTTTGTGACCCGGAGCTGGGCCAGAAAACATTTGCTATGTGGGTATTAACATCTGGGCCAAATATTACATTTTACATCTGGTCCAATTATTGTGTGCCATCTTACAGATGGAGCCACCTCTGCCAAACCAGGGCCATGTTTGGCCTGCAACCTGTATGCCAGTGCCAGATGAATGCCTGCTGTGCCAGATTTATGGCAAATCTGGGCCAGAATTCTTTGCTACCTGGGTTATAGACGAACCAGCTGATCGACGTGACTTTGAAACACTCCAGTGTTGATTCACTACCAGTTGGTATTGAATTCCGCGAGACTAGCTCCACCCTTTCGGTACTGTTTTGTTTTGCTAGGTATCCTTTGGAAAGGGTGCCAAAAAATGGTATTGCACAGTTTGCTTTTATATACATTCATTCATTTTCTTATCGGCTTAGTCCCTTTATTAATCCGTGGTCGCCACAGCGGAATCAACCGCCAACTTATCCAGCATATTTTTTTACGCAGCGGATGCCCTTCCAGCTGCAACCCATCTCTGGGAAACATTCATACACACACACACACATTCACACTCATACACTACGGACAATTTAGGCTACCCAATTCACCTATACCGCATGTCTTTGGACTTGTGGGGGAAACCGGAGCACCCGGAGGAAACCCACGCAACCACTGGGAGAACATGCAAACTCCACACAGAAATGCCAACTGACCCAGCCGGGGCTCGAACCAGCGACCTTCTTGCTGTGAGGCGAACGTGCTAACCACTAGGCCACCGTGGCGCCCTTGCTTTTATATATAAAGTAGAAATAGTTTACCGAACTGTACCGTATAGGAAATCAGGCCATTCGTATGCACTGAACTTTTGGCCCCCACAAATTCCTTAAGAAAAATTAGCTAAATTTGGCCAGTAGGTGTGCGGGTGTACAGGGACTTAAATCTTTACATTTGTTTCAGCACCCATTATAAAAAGGGTCACTTTTTGTTTGTTTTAATCATGTCCTAGTGCACAAGATCTTTAAAGCTGGTTGATTTCTGATTTCCTGTCGGGTTTTTGGATCCTTCATCAGCTGAAAAAAAAAAGAAAAAAGAAAAAATTGAAGTATGCAGCTCATGTGTTGAGTTATGTTGGGGAGAAATTAGTCTACCACAGCTCGCTTATACTGGCAATTGAACTGTTCTGCCATCACTCCTCTAATTTGCGGTTTGCTTTTCAACGATTTTAAATAGTGTCACTTTTAAATTGTAATTCTTCAGCTTAATTGCTTATACTCAAATACTTATACTGCATTTAAACCCTGATTCTATGCAGTTGAAGTTTCACATAACCTTCCTAAGGTCAGACAGAAGGTCTGTACTGTAGAGGCGCAGCTGGCCAGACACTCCCTTCAGGGCCTCAGAAAACTCCAGCATGGTGTGGTCAGTGTCTGTGAAACTGCTGCTGCGTTTAGAGTCCAGCACTGGTCATGAGAGATACACCATTGTTTCCCATCACACAGTGTTTCTCAGCTCAGTGAGCCTCATCGCCTCTCTTTTTGTCTCTTCCCTTTTTTTTACAGCTCATAACAATCCTTTACAGTTTCAAAATTCTGTTTTTTATTGTACATGCTTGAGTTCAACTGAAAATAATACCAGCTTTCCTTCTGTTTTTCAGTTCAAATGAGAGGTGTGGTCACTTTCGGTTTTTATAGTAGTGCACTAAAAAGAATGAAATGTTCTGGTTGTTGGTCACACATGCCAGAATGAAGACACTTTTTCATCATCACACACAACACTGTAAAAAAATATCCGTTCTTTAACACTGTCTGTATTTTGTGATTCACAGTTGTTCGTTCATTCATTTATTCATTCATTTCATCAGGTGTCGCCACTGTGGAATGAACCGCCAACTTATCCATCAAATGTTTTACACAGCGGATGCCCTTCCAGCTGCAACCCAGTACACAGTTGTTTTCCATTTATTTATGGTTATGAATTGCAATGAATTGGAACTTGATCTCTGCTCTGTCGACTTTTGATGTTGAAATTTATCTCTGCAGTTTCACAAAGTAGCTTTTATTGACATATTCAGTCATTTGAAACAATATATTGTATAATGCTGCGTTCACACCAGACGCGGTAGACGTGTCAAGCGCGAGTGCTTTACATGTTAAGTCAATGCAAAGGCGCTAATAGACATCCTGCAACGCGATCCTCCTGCCGACACCGACAACAGCTCATCAAACTGGGCTTAGCTCAGTCAAAAGCACCGCTGAAAGCTTCCATCATCCAGCTTAAGTTTCTGCAGGAGTTTATGAAATCATAGAGCTCGGTGCACCTCTGAAAGAATCTAGTGGACTCAGATACAGCTCCAAACGAATCGACGCTGTTTTTCAGCCTTCATAAAGCACATAACACAGTTATTCTCTTTGTAAAATGCATATTAGCCATTAAGCAGTAAAGCTAGAGTCCCCTGACCATAGACAGAAGCCCTGCCCATCACGCAAATCCGCGTCTGTTCTCAAGTGAATTTGACGTGCGAACGAAGGTGATTTGACGCGCAAATGAAGTGGATTTGTACGCGTGAAAGAAAGCAAGTAAATTCAAATGTTCACTCATCTATTTACTCGCGAATAGAATGATTTCTCCGCGCTTGATGCGTCTGGTGTGAACACAGCATAAGAAATAATATGGAGAGAATTAAGTCCGTAACAAAAGAAGTATTGCCACTTTATTATGAGGTTTTTGTATTATGTCATGTGTACAATACCAAGCCAGACAAAATGTGTGTCCCAAATTACATACCTATGCACCATTCTATGTCATTTTGTAGTATAAATAGTGTAAGTAGTGCATTCTCACTGAAAGCTCTAAAAATAATAAGTGCACTTTAAATACCCTTATAATGCACTTGTTTAACCATTACAATGAAGTTTGGAATGTTGGACACTTCACACACTCATCGGCTGCTGCTTTGCTCACATAGGGGGAAGGGGCGGAGCTTTCGACCACTGATGTTGGATTATTTTATTTATTTTGGATTGAAAGAGCAAAATTCTCCTACGAGAGATTATAGCGCCAGCCGATGGTAAATGCGATTTATACTTAATACTAGGTTTTTATTATTTGTTAGTTTGGTCATTTATTTTGCTAATTTGGCAACCGTCAAACGTCATCTAGGAAATGGTTTGAATTTCCACCTAGTAAAAAAAACATTAGTCTTCCATTTGAGATGATATGCTATGCTGTTGAGTGTGTAAGTGCATAAGTACATAGTGGATAAAAGCATAGTGTAAAGTGGGCCATTTGGGACGCAGCTAAAATATCTCTTCAGACTATTAAAATTTTTATTAAAAAGTCACTTTTTCAAACTTAAAACTTCAAGGTAGGGTTGCACCAGCTGTTCATAAGTTCTTTCTTAAACTGGAACGTAAAGTCCTCACTAAGGGCTTAGTAACTACTAACTAGTTTATAACTAAATTTGTTCTTACTTCGATTGCAATACATGTTATAAGGCAAATAGCTAGGAGGTCGTAAGCTCTCTGTAAAGTCATACGTAGTCGCATTGAATGATGTAATATCCGATAAAAAGCATGTAAATCATTAAACTGCTTTAAAATTCTGCAACTAAAGGCCCGTTCATTTTCTGTCGACGTTTAACACCTCGTGACTAAATAAGTGCCAGATTGGCACTTTGGTTCGCGCGCACAGAGCTGCTGAAGTTATAGTAAACAGCACTTAGAGGTGCTCAAGCGCAAAACTCTCAATGCAAGCACATTGAAGAAGATGCCCAAAGGCGATATGAACGTGGAGGTGCTTATTGCACTGGTGAACAATATTGATTTCTTCAAGTAGCAGCTCCAGCTCTAGTGATGAACCATCATGCTTGTTCGAATCACCACCAACAAGCGTGTCAACTTTCTCTCTTCTTCTTCTGTGTTACATGCGGGTGTCAGAAGCTTAGCGCCACCCTGTGCGCCATCTAACGTCATGGAGTGATTTTGCATACTCCTCTGCTCGACGCCAGAGAAAATTGCTTGGGCTTAAATGCGGAAAAACGTCTTGGAAAAACGCTGACGATTAACGCAAAATAAAAGCATCCCGTTGTGTACGAGCCTTAATGCATCTATATATATAACTTTCTATGAAAATTAAATGACAAATTATATTTTATAGTACATTACATTAAAGTCACTATAACAGACGATGCACATAGAACTTAGTCATTAAGAAATTCTTGTTTTTTCAATTGATGGATACAATTAACACAAAACCTTAAAGAAAATTTAACTCTTCTTTCACAATCCCCAATTTTTTTTTTTATCCAAGGTGCAGTTGGAGAAACTGCATGACAGTCAGTATCGTAAACCGGCCCATGCCTAGTCATGACAGCATATGTTTTAGTAACATTGTAACTGTAAGTTAATCCTGTTTTAACTTAATTTTATAAGTTATGCAAGCTGTTTTAAGTCAGCTTAATACATAATTCAATGGACTCATAAGGTTAATTTTATAAAACCCTAAGACTGGGTTTTGTTTAATTTTAGTTAATTTTAGGACAACTTCAATGAAGGATCTGAACCAATTCAAATGTTGACTATACTGTAATATGGAAAACTGTTAGTTTAGAAATATGTTTAAAGTAAAGGATTAGCTAAATTATCTATGAAATTTCGGTACATTTTCGACTCTAAAAAATACATGAGAAATATTTTTGTAACAGTACTTTAACTTAATGTTTCAACAAAGTTATACAAAGTCAAACTTAATATTTTAGTTTGATTGATATAAGTTGAAGTTATTAGAAAAGTGACTAACTAAAAAATTTAAGGCAGCAATATTTTTTACAGTGCACTATGAGATACTTTAGCACAGGTTATTCTAATATATGTAATTATGTACTTTCTGAAACAAAAACTATGTAGTTTGTTCTGCACACGTAATCTATAGCTGCAGTTTGTTTGTGCGCCGCCATACATCATCTGCTTTCTGTCAGTCCTAGTGAAAGAATAGTTTTGAAGAAAAGGATGTTCCCGCTTCTCTTCTCCCTCCTCTGTGCGCTGAGGTCTGAGAGCAGCAAGGGTTTGTGGGAAATGTCTGAAGGATGAACAGATACTAGTATGAGCCGGACTTTAAACAGCGCTTTATTTTCGTACTTTTATCGGCAAGCTTTATTCTTTTAACGGCGCTTTGGAGTTCGCGTGTCTCTGTCGGAATGTTAATGAAAACGCTGTGTGAGAGTTGGAGGTTTGCGCTCTGGACGCGTACGTGAAGTCTGCAGGTAAACAAAGACACTTCTGAAAGTTGGAGAAACTGCATGATTGCGACGCAACGCGCCCTTTATAATCAATACCGTACTGAAGATTTCAGACGTTTTATAAAGGGAGCGTCGCGTTTTGTCTTGGCGCGACGCGTTGCGTGCAGGGTGAACGGGGGAAACTGAAATGCGCTTGTGTTTCTGTAGTAAACCCCGCGGGTCTTCCACATCTGCACTTCAGCTAAATAAGCTACATTGTGTGTTGCAATTCTGCACTTAGTGCTAATTCGCTCTAACGTTACTTTTCATAAAACGCAAGCATTTGTGATATCGATAAACGTTTATCTGAGGCTCGGTTTACTTTACAGAGTGGGGAGCGGGGCACAAAGTAACACTTTTTTGTGGCCAAACAATGAACAAAGTTATTGGTAATATGGTAAAACAAACCATATTTGTTTTACATACAACACACAAGCCTCTCGAATGAGCCACTGGTTATGATCACCGGACCCATGTATTATTTTAGTGGACTATTGCCAAAAGCGCCAGGAGTAAAAATGTTACTATTTACCCCACCTGCGGGGCAAGTTGTAACTGACAGAGGGTTAGCTGTAAGGCATGTTTAAAAAGGCTGATTTCACACAATTAATTTAAATTCAGTTTACTTTAAATAGTGTATTTCCTCAGTACTTAACTCATTTTTTTAAATTCTACATAGCACAGTATTTTTGTTTGTTTATTTATCTATCAGATAAACACATTTGGATTTATTTACATTATTATCTATTATTATATAATGGATTTATTTGCATTATTAGAAATAAAATAATTTTTTATCTATAAAAAAATTCTATAAATAATTTTTTTTATTCAAAAAGTTCTCAACATTACACTCAAAATTCAACAATTATTTTAAATGGTGTACAACAGTGTGTGGTTTATCTGTAACACCCTGTCACTACTAACCCCGCTGTGTCGTGTTTTCCTCAAAACTGTCTTGCAGTTACTGTGTTTTATACATCTTTTAAAATGGTTCCATCTTTTAGCCTAGAAGACGGCAATGACATCAATATAAGATTTTAAATACATACTTTCACAGATTCTTTAAAAAAAAAAAAAATATCGAGGATAATAAAAAACACTTTTTTGCTGCAAAAATAGTTCCTCCTATGTATCTCATCTAAATTCTATCTAAATTACTTTTTTTTAATAATTGGCAGGTCGTCTGCTGACACTGCAGTGAACACCTCGGAAGCGTTCCATGGTTAACCCTAAGCAAATAAAAACTCTGTGTACAATTTACCCCATGTTTCTTTATGCCCCGCGCTCCCCTACACAAACTTTATGTACACAAAGCATGAGTCAAGAGTATCTTATATAGTATTTTACATACTGAACTAACATCAACATTACACAATGTTGTTTCCTTCTCAATATTGCAGTAATTTGTTGGATACATTTACAGCGATAGTTCAAAAATGAAGCTGATCACCGTTTACTCTCTCAAGTGGTTCTAGGCTTTTACGAATGTATTTTTTTTCTTTTTAACACAAAGGAAGATTTGTATGTTGGAAAAAAGCAGCCATTGACATCAATAGTAGGATAAAATACTATACTGTAAAAAATAAATCTGTAAAATTTACGGTAAAAAAATTGGCAGCTGTGGTTGACAGTATTTCACCGCTAAAAATTTGGTACAAACCATAAAAGTTATATTTCATTTTTACAGTAAACTACCGTATTTAATTAATTTATAGAGGTAATATATGTGTATTTTGAATTACCAACATATACACTTCTTTTGTTACACAGATATATGCAGGTGGTGATGAGAAAGATACATAATGAACCAATGCTTATCTCAAACAACTTTTCCCACAAGCTGAAAAGTATATCAGTGTAAAGAAGGTGCTCAGTGTCATTCACACAGCTACTAAACACCAATATGGTAACATGCATAACATTAAATTCATGAAATAAACATTGTTTATCAACATTAAATGCAACAAAAATCTCCAATGTACAGAACTTATGGGGAAACAACTAAAAAGATCCATAGTAATGTCAACAAAAAGCATAAAAAGTGATGTGCCTAGTAGGGAATTCTGGTGAGATTTCAGACACTCTGATTAGTTTCTCGAAAACAAAGCTTAGATCTGTTATAGTTCTTTTCCGTATTTTGTACAGAAATGAGCTGTTAATCACCGCACAGATAAAAAAAAAATCTTGTAGTATCGGCAGCACTTGATTATTCGGTTAATATTTAAGGAAAACAATTCAAAACAGTCCCAAACCTTATTTTCTTATATTTTGAATCAGCTTCTAACACTGAGAGGGTTATTTTATCTTTATCTAACTTTATCTAACTAACTAATTTCAACACTTTACTCTGAATTACCAAAAACACCGGAAATTTAACACAAATGAATTTGTTGTGTGGTAAAGTCAATTTATGGTTATTCGCCGTATATATTTAGGAAACATACTGTTAACCAGGTTACCGATTTTTACTGTAGCATTTTTACAGTTTTTTACCATTGAAATCATGGCCATTTTTACAGAATGCTGTTTTTTTTACCAACATTCTTCAGCATATTTTCCTTTGTGTTCAACAGACGAAAGGGACTCAAACAGGTTTGGAACAAGTGGAGGATGGGTAAATGACAGAAATTTCATTTTTGGGTGAACTGTCTCCTTTCTTTTGCTGCTTACTTGACAGAAGTCCTCTTTTGCTATTCCATTTTATTCAGTGAACCTTACAGTAGGGAAGAGCAGGTCACAAACTACAGTAACAGGTGTTGACTTTCTGATGTTTAGAGTATTCTTTTTTTAAATTAAGCTAATTAAATTCACAGTATAAATAGATGGTTTTATGTCATAATTACAGTGTATACTTTTTTATTATTTACTCCAAAAGAATGAAAGTGAAATGTGATATTGTAACAGAAAAAATAAAGCGGTAAGATGGGCATATGATTGCTTAATGTTTTCTGATCAAATGAAAAATACCTGTAAATATATACAAGACTAAACATTTTCTCATTAAATAAAAGAGAGAGAAAAAACTAAACAAACTGATTTTGAAATTTGGCAATAAATGTATTGCAACCAGGGTCAGAATGTAAAACCTGTTAATGCCAATTAGAAAATAACTAGTATATTATTAGTTTTTCAACCAATCTTGTTACTAATTCCAATAAACTAATGCTGTTAATTAGAGAATGGGGCCAGTTGTTTCTTAATTTGATTATGATCTTCTTGTTTTTAATGGAATTCCAGTGGGATGTGATGAACTGTCAGTAGTGTTTAGTAGTTGCCAATATCACAACGAACTGTTAATATTATTATTTTTTACATCCCACTTTAAAGCATTTACAGTCATTTTATCATTAAAAAGAGTAAAAATGACATTGTTATTAATAGCAGCATTGAATAACCATTTTAACAATCATATAACTACAGTCTGATATGCTAGCTGACGTTCATTATGACGTTTTTATTAAACAAGCACAAAAATGAAACGAAAGATTTGCTTCAGCCAGAAATATAATTTTCCTATGATTAAAAAATAAAAAAATAAAAAAACCAGTGTCTTCAAATTCTATTTAAATATTTTTACTTACAGTTTTGTTATGTTATCATGAGTGTAAATGTTTAAACCCTTTGTGGGTTACTTTAGTGGATTTACTTCATCGTTACTTTATCACCACAGCCACGTGCCAGTACAATTATAAAAGAAGACGATTGAGTCCCAGTTTGTGGACGATAAATCGGGTTTATTTTGTACATCATTATAACGGATATCCATACAGCAGTGTATATTAATGTGTATTCTGTCGCATTTGCTGTGCAAAAACAGTGCAAAGTTAAACGCCAGCACAGGCCACAAAAACAGCAACATAGTGTTTAAAGTAGAAAATCTCAACATTCAAAAAGGTATAATAAATATTCTGATGGGTGTTTTGAGCTGAAACTTTACAGACACATTCTGGAGACCCAAAAGACTTATCTTAAATCTTAAAATGGGTAAAATAGGTGCCCTTTAAGATAACATGCAATTTCCTTTAGTCAACTTTCTCAGCTGTTGCTGTCATGAAATATATATTTTTTTCAGCTGCAATGTTTAACCAACTAGTGTCTGCTGTTAAGTGCGTTTAGCTTGAATATGTACATTCACACATATATCGATGTGTTTTGTATCTCAGTTGTATTGATGTTCAGGTGTTGTGTGAGAACAGATGCTTTGATGATCTGTCATGTTTCTGCTTTGACTGCCACCCTGTGGTATAATACTGAAACCGCAGATGTGGATTTATCTGGAACCCTGCATTCTAGGCATTTTTGCATCTTTGCCTAGCTGTAGAGTGTATAGATTGATTAAGCCTGGCATTACATGTCTGCACTTGTTTAATTTGTTGCACACATTTACTCAACTGAATGTTTGGAAAAATCTGTGTGTGAAAAAGTGTAGTAAAATAACAATGCTTCATGATGATTAGATTAATATTGCACAACTGTGTAATCATATATAACTACAGTAGGACAAAAAGGAGTTTTCGACATAAAATGAGGAGGAAAACATGTATTTGGTTAAAGTAAGAGGCCACGTGTTCAAACAAACTCCTCTCACAAACATATGTCACTTTGTAAAGTGATCTGGCCAAATTGATCAGATAGCAGCATTCATCAAGATTTTAATTCTCAAAGATCATGAGAAAGGAAGTGCCCAAGGGGGACGAAAATACCACTTCATATTCTGTTCATGTTCAATTAATTTGAGCAAAAAAAAAAAAAAAAATTTTGCTGTGAAGTATTGGCAGCAACAACCTGTAACCATGGAAACTTGAAAGTCTTCAGCCTAAATCATACATTTCCATAATGTTGTCATTTTGTGTGTATTTCTTAGTTTCTCATAATTTTGTCTGGGTGCTTTTTGTAGCCTAACCAACTGGAAACTTTTTTGTATAATAATAATAATAATAACGATAATAATAATAACAACAACAATAATAATAATAATAATAATAATAATAAAGTAAATTGTAATGTAATTTTAAATTTTCTGGTAACTCAGGTTGTCAAGAAACCAAACAAGACACAGGTAATGAAAATAAATAATCAGTAACCGTGGAAACAGATTAGCACATGAGAACAAAGCCTACAGAAACATCATTCTGGATTCAACATTTTAAAAAAAAATTAAATTATGAATTTTAGTTAGCTTTATAGAGAATAACAAAAGACCTCATGGTGGTGCAGTGGGTAGCATAATCGCCTTACAGCTAGAAGGTTGCTGGTTCGAGCCACGACTGGGTCAGTTGGCATTTCTGTGTGGAGTTTGCATGTTCTCCCCATGTTGGCGTGGGTTTCCTCCAGGTGCTCCGGTTTCTCCCACAGTCCAAAGACATGTGCTATAGGCGAATTGGGTAAGGTAAATTGGCCCTAGTGTATGTGTGTGAATGAGTGTGTATGGATGTTTCCCAGTGATGGGTTGCAGCTGGAAGGGCATCCGCTGCCTAAAACAAATGCTGGATAAGTTGGCGGTTCATTCCACTGCGGCGAACCTGGATTAAAAATGGACTAAGCCAACAAGAAAATGTTATGTAATGTAAATTGTCTGGTAACTCAGGTTATTAAGAAACCAAACAAGACACAGGAAATGAAAATAATCAGTAACCGTGAAAACAGATTAGCACATGAGAACAAAGCCTACAGAAACATCATTCTGAATTTAACATTTAAAAAAAATATATGATTTTTAATTAGCCTTTATATAGAATAACAAGGGCGCCACGGTGGTGTAGTGAGTAGCACGTTCGCCTCACAGCAAGAAGGTCGCTGGTTCGAGCCTCGGGCTGGGTCAGTTGGCATTTCTGTGTGGAGTTTGCATGTTCTCCCCGTGGTTGCGTGGGTTTCCTCCGGGTGCTCCAGTTTCCCCCACAGTCCAAAGACATGTGGTATAGGTGAATTGGGTTGGCTAAAATTGTCCGTAGTGTATGAGTGTGAATGAGTGTGTATGGATGTTTCCCAGAGATGGGTTGCAGCTGGAAGGGCATGCGCTGGGTGAAACAAATGCTGGATAAGTTGGCGGTTCATTCCGCTGTGGCGACCCCGGATTAATAAAGGGACTAAGCCGAAAAGAAAATGAATGAATGATAGAATAACAAAAGACAACTTAGTATAAACAAATATTGAATGGTATTTTTAAAAATATAATGAAAATAAGTAGGGTCATTTAAAAATCTGAAATGAGTAGTAATTATTAATGCTTCACACATACATTTTCCTCTATTCCAAATTGCGCAGCTTAAAATTTCTGTGATTTGCAATGCATTGAGAATGCTGAGAATTTAAAAAATTGAGATTTAAAAAATACAATTATAGTGTTTATAATAACTGTTACATTTGTTTTAATTGTAGTTTTCACATATTCAAGAGTAATTACAGTAATTCTGTTGAGCATAGGGTGAAGAACTAGTAATAAACCCCAAATTAAAAGTGGATTAGATCACAATTAAAGATGCAACCCAATTCCGAGTCTGTCTACTGTAATGTGTGGCAGCTCAAGTCTCATCAAATTAACATTGAAATAGTCCCAACACAGTAACAAATGCTGAATCCTCTTTCTGCAAATGTTTGATTATAAGCAATTAGCATTCCTTAACCAAGTGCTAAAGAGGTCAGACAAATCCTGAATGTTGTTAATTAGCGAATGGGCCTGTTGGTACTTGTAATTATTATAATCTTCTTGTTTTGAATAAAGTAGCAGTAGGATGTGATGCTGAACTCTCAATAGTTGCCATTGTGTCACAATGAACTGTTAATATTAGTTTTTTTGTTGTTTTTTTTGTTTTTTAGTGTATACACACTCACAGGCCACATTATTAGGTACACTTTACTAGTACCGCATTGGACCCCTTTTTGCCTTCAAAACTGCCTTCATCCTTTGTGGCATAGATTTAACATGATACTGGAAATATTCCTCAAAGATTTTGGTCCATGTTGACAGCGTCACGCAGTTACTGCAGATTTGTCGGCTGCACATCCACGATGAGAATTTCCCATTTCACCACATCCCAAAGGTGCTCTATTGGATTGAGAACTGGTGACTTTGGAGGCCATTTGAGTACAGTGAACTCATTGTCATGTTCAAGAATCCAGCCTGAGATGATCCGCGCTTTATAACATGGCACCTTATTCTGCTTGAAGTAGCTATCAAAAGATGGGTACACTGTGGTCATAAAGGGATGGACATGGTCAGCAACAATACTGGTTGGAGCGTTGACACAATGCTCAATTGGTGCTAATGGGCCCTGAGTGTGCCAAGAAAATATCCCCCCCACCTTTACACCACCACCAGCTTGAACCGTTGATACAAGGCAGGATGGATCCATCCTTTTATGTTGTTGAAATTCTGACCCTGCCCAGTGTCCCAGCAAAAATCGAGACTCATCAGACCCTGGCAACGTTTTTTCCAATCTTCTATTGTCCGATTTTAATGAGCCTGTGTGAACTGTAGCCTCAGTTTCCTGTTCTTAGCTGAAAGGAGTGGCACCCGGTGTGGTCTTCTGCTGCTGTAACCCATCTGCCTCAAGGTTTGATGTGTTGTGCATTCAGAGATGCTCTTCTGTTTACTTTGGTTGTAATTTGGGGTGATTTGAGTTACTGTTGCCTTCTATCAGCTCGGAACCAGTCTGGCATCTGACCTCTAGCATCAACTAGGTATTTGCGCCCACAGAACTTCCACTCACTGCATATTTTCTCTTTTCCTGACCATTCTCTGTCAACCTTAGAGGTGGTCGTGCTGAAATATTTAGACCAGCCTGTCTGGCTCACACAACCATGCCATGTTCAAAGTCACTTAAATCACATTTCTTCCCCATTCTGATGCTCGGTTGAACTGCAGCAGATCGTCTTGACCATGTCTACATGCCTAAATGCATTGAGTTGCTTCTGTGGTTGGCTGATTAGAAATTTACATTAACAAGCAGTTAGACAGGTGTACCTAATAAAATGGTAAGTGTAAAGCATTTGCAGTTATATCTCCCTTTCATTAAATCTTGTTTAGTATTAGAACAGCAAATTTAACTGTCATTTGAATACAGTCTGATATGCCTGATGCTGTTTACTTCACAATATTAAACAAACATCAATACTGATGAAAGAGAAAAACAAAAAATGTTTTTATTCAATTGGTTCAGTTCAGTTGGTCTGTTTACCCAAAAGCAAGGCTGTTTACATTTAATTTAATGAACAGTATTTACACCATGTCCTAACTACATACGACATGACAAGATTCCTGCGACAAACAATTTGTCTGTCTGCATCAAGCTCGACACGACATGACAGAAACATTTAAATTCCAGCCACTGCACTCCTAACGAAACGGTAATGGCATTTAATCTAGTTAATTCAAATTGAACCTCTTTAACATTATTAATAGGTTAATGAGGGACTGATGTTGTTGGTTTGCAGTTTTTATGTTTTTTTTTTCAAGAATCATTAATATTTTCTCTTTAATCGATACGATGCTTAATTTTTAACAGAACATGGCACTATAGGGTAGTTTCTAACAGCAGATGGCGCTGTAGGCTAGTTTTTAAAAGCAGATGGTGCTCTATGCTAGTTTTAACAGCAGATGGTTCTCTAGGCTAGTTTCTAACAGCAATTGGCTGTGTAGGCTAGTTTTTGACAGCAGATGGTGCTCTAGGCTAGTTTTTAACAGTAGATGGTTCTCTAGGCTAGTTTTTTAACAGCAGATGGTGCTCTAGGCTAGTTTTTAACAGCAGATGTGCTCTAGGCTAGTTTCTAGGGCTGTAACGATACACCAAACCCACGATTCGGTTCGTATCACGATTTTTGACCCACGATTCGATTCGTATCACGATTTTTTTTCGTGAGGGGTGGGAAACTTTTTTTTTTTAAACAATATTTTTCATTAAATAACATTTGAAAAATCTTTATAAACTGAACACCAAAGAACAAGATTAACCATGCAAATTATCTATAAATAGCCAAATATAAAATAAATAAATAGCCAAAGCTATAACACTTCTGTTTTTTTGTAAGAAAATACTGTTGAAAAACAAACAGAACTAAACTCTATTGTGGAGATGATTCGAGCATGTATAGTGTCTTTCAATACTTTTTTCTTTTCTTTCGGAGACCTCGTAATCACACCCGACAGCTATAATTAATTGTCCGGATGTACATATTTCTCCAAAACAGCTATTCTACGAGCCTACAAACGTATCCGTGGTGAGCTGCAACAGCCCAATTCCACCACAGTCGAGTATTTTTCACTTACAACAGATGTGGTCGAGTACAAAAATGACACTTTACATGTCGCTAACTTTCCATTTCATTGACATGGAATGGACACTGGCGTCAAAATGCCTCCAAACTGAACCTAGCTGTGCCCAACACAATTGAGAAGATGGAGAGAGCCCGCACGGACCGTGCCCTTTCTGCTGTGAACTATTCAATTCTTATTTTCCCCGGAGCGGAACAAATTTTCACCGCACGGTTGGACAGGCACAAACAAAAATATAATTCATACATTTTTCTTGGACAAAATATCTTTTTGAAACGAATTTCGTTAGGTACAATTTGTTTCTTAATTTTGATGTAGTTTTGGTTGGTCAGTTAATTACTAGATAAAAAAGAATAATGAATAACCTTTGCGGTGATGCGCTTCAAAACAAGCGCGCTTTATGCTTCAGCGCCAAAAGTTGCCGTGAGATTGTGTTGGTTTAAAGTTAAATATTCATAGTTTCAGAGAAGCCCGTATTAAAGTCGGGACATCTGGTGAACGCCCATCCCTCTCTGTGCAGCCAGATTAACAGTGTGAGCAAAGCATCTTATATGCGGCCGCTTCGACAGCATTGGCAATGTTTCGTTGTCTGTTGTCACGGGAACTTTTAATATGCTGATCTTCCAATCTATCACAGCCTCTTTACGTATTCTGTACTTTACGTATCATCTGTATGTTGGTTGTGTTGCCGGTCACTTAAAGCACTTACGGCATATTGTGTGGGTCTTGTCGATCACGCCATCCTTTATCTCCACTGGGTAGCCGAAATGTTGCTACTGCTGACTTATATGAAGATGGAGGGTCCGCAATCTTGCCATGTTTCCTCACGTTCTTCTTCAACTAGCTCAACTTTTGCAGGAAGGCGTTACATGATTGAAAAGTTAGTCACGGGTGTGTCGCGATTCTTCCTTATCAAATCGCGACACAGGATCGTGGATCTTAGTGTCGCGATTTCGGTTTCATATCGCGTATCGTTACAGCCCTACTAGTTTCTAACAGCAGATGGGTCTGTAGGCTAGTTTTTAACCGCAGATGGCTCTCTAGGCTGGTTTTTAACAGCAGATGGCGCTCTACGCTTGTTTTTAACAACACATAGCTCTGAAGGCTAGTTCATAACAACAGATGGCGCTCTAGGCTGGTTTCTAACAGCAGATGGCTCTGTAGGCTAGTTTTTAACAGCAGATGGGACTGTAGGCTGTTTTTATTTTTTTATTTTTTACAGCAGATGGTGCTCTACGCTAGTTTTTAACAGTAGATGGCACTAGACTTAAACGCAGATGACGCTTTAGGGTAGATCTTAACAAAACATGACTCTGTAGGCTAGTTCTTTACAGCAGATGGCCCTCTAGGCTAGTTTTTAGGCCCTCTAACAGCGGATGGCTTTGTAGGATTGTTTTTAATAGCAGATGGTGCTCTTCGCTAGTTTTTAACAGCAGATGGTTCTCTAGGCTAGTTTTTAACAGCAGATGACGCTCTAGACTAGTTTCTAACAGCAGATGGCTAAGTAGAATAGTTTTTAACAGCAGATGGTGCTCTTCGCTAGTTTTTAACAGCAGATGGTTCTCTGGGCACGTTTTTAACAGCAGATGCCTCTCTAGGCTAGTTTCTAACAGTAAATGGTTATCTAGGCTAGTTTTTATCTGCTGTTGATTTTCTGGACTAGTTTTTAACAAACCATGGCTCTGTAGGCTAGTTCAGCAGATGGCTTTCTAGGCTACTAGCAAATGGTTCTCAAGGCTAGTTTTTAACAGCAGATGGTCGCTCTAGGCTATTTTTTAACAGCAGATGATTCTCTAGGCTAGTTTTTAACAGTAGATGGTTCTCTAGGGTAGTTTTTTAAAAGCAGATGGTTCTCTAGGCTAGTTTTTAACAGCAGATGGTACTCCACACTAGGTTTTAACAGTAGATGGCGCTCTAGGCTAGTTTTTAAAAGCAGATGGTTCTCTAGGCTAGTTTTTAACAGCAGATGGCGCTCTAGGCTAGTTTAAGAGTAGATGCTGCTCTAGGCTAGTTTTTTTTTAAAAAGCAGATGGTTCTCTAGGCTAGTTTTAACAGCAGATGGTACTCCACACTAGGTTTAACAGTAGATGGCACTCTAGGCTAGTTTTTAAAAGCAGATGGTTCTCTAGGTTAGTTTTTGACAGCAGATGGCACTCCACACTAGGTTTAACAGTGGATGGCGCTCTAGGCTAGTTTTTAAAAGCAGATGGTTCTCTAGGGTAGTTTTTAACAGCAGATGGCGCTCTAGGCTAGTTTAAGAGTAGATGTTGCTCTAGGCTAGTTTTTTTTTTTAAAGCAGACGGTTCTCTAGACTAGTTTTTAACTGCAGATGCTACTCCACACTAGGTTTTAACAGTAAATGGCACTCTAGGCTAGTTTTTAAAAGCAGATGGTTCTCTAGGCTAGTTTTAACAGCAGTTGGCACTCCACACTAGGTTTTAAGACTGGGAAAGATGGGCAGATTACACTGGGAAAGAAAAGTGATACATTTAGAAAATCTCATAATCTATGCTAAACGATTTTTGGCCACAGCTAGTTAACTATAGTATGGTAGAAGGAAAGTTGGGATTTGAGAATAATACGGTAAAGCCACTACCCTTCTATCTCCTAAATTCAGACTTGTGTGCTCTGTGAGGCTTGATTAGCTTGTTTGAGGATGTTTTAATAGGGTTGAAGCAAAAGTCAGTGGGAAAACAGTGGATAGATTGAATAAAATTAGAGACATTTCTCCTCATATTCACTTTCCAATTAGGACAATTTACTTTGGGGAATTTCTGAGTTAGAAAAACACAAATACCAATGTTTTAAAAATAAATCTGATATTGAAAGCAAATAAGAAATGACAAGCCTCTTGTCCAAATAAAAGTGGAAGAGAAGAATGTGCTGTTGCGCAACTGCCAGTGAACTGACCCAGTTTCATCTACTGAATATCATGAACGTCTCTTTTCCCGTTTGTTGTCGTTTGTTCAAGCACTCAACAGATGGCACTGTTAAACTGTGATAAAGAGCGCGGGAAAGCCTGAGATCAACCAAAGCTTTATTAATGCAGTAAATATGAGAATAATGAAATACAAATAAGGTCTTTTGCTTTACAAACCGACCTCAATGAGCTATTTAATAAAGTTTTCATGGCCCTTCAGCTGCATTCAGATTTCTCAATACACACTGACAAGCATTTGTGTTTTTCAATCCTCAGTGCTCCTCATCTGCTCTCAGTGTCACGTCTCAGTTCAGATCTCAGGTGAAAGCTCTTTCAGACGGATCATAAACTTCATGTTCTCTCCTTTATCACACGGCTAATGTTTATGCCTGCATTTTCCTTCAGTGGCTGTTGGCTCTGAAAAGTTGCCAGAGCCAGAATAAAACAGATTGGACTCTAAGATCTTGGATGATGTCATTGATGTGGGAGGACAGCGGGTGATGATTGTTACATTTGTTTCTGATGTCGTTTTGGACTTCGTCTCTTTTGGCAAAGGCCTGTGGTGACACTGGTCTTCTGTAATGTCAGCCTGTCAATTTGGACTTTAAAATGTTGGGCAGTTTAATATCTGGACACTGAGATTTCAAAGGTGTCTGTTTCTGCTCCCAGCATGAGATATCAGAGGATTTCATAAAAGTCAGGAGATTTCTTTAATGTCTGAGTGCCTTTTTGAGGGCCAGCATATCATTTCAGGAGAACGAATGAGATGAAAATATATGTCTACGCTGCAGATTTCTGTATTGTGGATAATGTGGACAGAATTGAGGAATCTAGCCATAAAATCTGGTCAACAAAATGAATTTCACGAAATTTGGCAGATTTTGGTTGAATAAATTAAAAGTAGACATCAAAATCATAAGTTCAAGGTGCTTGAAAAGAAAGTGAAAAAATTAACAAGCCATTATTGGCTTTTGTTGGCTGCAACAGCATCCGCTGCGTAAAACATATGCTGGAATAGTTGGCGGTTCATTCCGCTGTGGTGACCTTTGAAATAGAGACTAAGCCAAAGGAAAATAAATGTTCTTAAAAGTTTACTTTTTTTATTTGCTACTAATGAACAGGAATTTTTATGTTGTTAAATCATTTCGTTTGGTGATATTGCATTAAATACATTGTAAAATGCTGGGTTCAGCAAGATTCCTTCATGTTGTTCCAACACAAATTTTGAGTGTCAATTTACATTAATCTTGAAAAGTTAAATTAGACATCTGAATGGAATACGGCCCTTTTACTGCAAGAAATATATTGTTAATAAATTCTAAAATTTTCATTGTTAAAATTAGAAAGAATCAAATTTTAATTACGCCACTCAAACGGTATACAATCAATTGAAAATAGAAAGCATTAAAGGTGCAACGGTTCAATATACTCACAGTTCGGTATGTATCACAGTTTTAGGGTCACGATTTTGGTAAGGTACGGTATGACTGTACTAAACTGACTACAGAAAATTTCAAAGAACAATATACATATTTATAGGGTCCAAACAACTGACAATACAACATGCTTTACACGTATGACTTGATTTGTATGTTCTCTTGTTTGTTTAAATAAAATGCTTGAGAAAAATAACGAGAGAAAAAGCCTAAATTTACCCTTTTTCCATTTTACGTCTTAACTCAGCAGTCCCAACCAGTTATTCAGATAATAATTTTCAACACATCTTAATAACCAAGCACTTTTTAGAGAATTGATTACTTCTGTTTACATTATGCTTGCTTTACCAAGGCAACAATGTATTTTTATTAACATTCATTCCAGAGAGCTTCATTATCACTTATCAGCACCATTGTAGTGAATGAAACTTCAGCAAAGAGAGAGCGGTTGATTGTACTATATGAATTCAGCGGGAACAGTCAGTCAAGAAGGAAACTGTTCTTAGCAGACAGCGGGTAAACAGAATGAATAAATAGCGGGAGCGATTGTGTGCGGAAGAACACCCAGCGGAAGCGCGACTGCAGTAACAGACCTGCACAGCAAAAATTCTAGTGTTAAATATACAGTGTGAATTTTTTTTTTTGGTGTTGTTCAGTGTTAAAACCAGGGTACATTTTAATCCACGAGTGTGAAAGACAGTATATTTAAAAGTTTTTTTTCAGTGTTAAACTTTGAACCCAATATGCAGTGTATTTCTCACTAGTGATGGGAAGTCCAGTTTACTCAAACCGATTCTTACTTACTACCGATTCTTACTTTACTCCTACTACTTAAACTTGAAACATGTCTTTGAATGTATTGAAATTATTTCTGAAAAGAATAATGAACATTTAATAAATTTAAACTATTTTCAGCATAGTTGATCACTGTTATCTGTTGCACCAATTGATAATATAGGAAAAAAGGTAATATATGAACACTTTGAAGGTTAACACACACTTCAGTTTGATGTAAGAATAAACTCTTACTGTGTTAAAATTAACTCTGTGAGTAATGTACAAATTTCACACTTTAGAAAGTGTATTGGAGGGAGTCATATGTACACCCAAGGAGTGTTGAGTTAAACTCAAATTGAGTTAAACGTACACTGATTTATTTTCGCTGTGTGCACAGAGATCTAAAGGCTGGATGTCCGGGTCCGTATGTGACGCATCTGAGTCTGGACACGGACCCCAATCCGCCTGATAGTGACCACTGATCCAGGCTATTTTTGAAAATGAAAAAAAAAAAAAAAATAATAATAATAAATTCGTTATTTTTAGTGTCTGTCTGAATTTACTTTGAGTCTCTGTTGAAAAAATGTTAGTAATCTGCTGCCTCATCTGCGCTTTTGGCTTTTTCTCCTTCGTTTGCCATGCTGAACTCTCAGAAACCTAACACACACACTGACACGTGAGCAAACGTGATGTCAACAACTGATTTACATATTAAGAGGTGATGTGCAATGCGAGTGAAAGATAATCAGCAGCACAAAAGTGGAACGTTCTTGCTTTTGCTGCAGTTGTTTCCATTACCAAACCAATATTAATAATGCATATTCTGAACCGTGGATCACAGGGCGCACTAAACCGTGGGAGGGGAACGGGACGATACAAAATTTTACCAAGAACCTTTGCATCCCTAGAAAGCATAGAGTCTTTATTTCATGAGAAGCTAAAATGTAATAATAAGGGACATTACTAAAAAGATGTTCGTTTTTGTATTGAATACTTTACACACTGCTGTTAGATTACTCTAGTATTTCCAGTGTTTAGCCATTCCTGCCGCAAATTGCACTCTGTGTTTACATCTGTGTTTACATATTTTAATGAACGCTCTCGTGTGGTTGTTTGTTGTGCAGCAGCGATGCGGGGCTGAAGGACGTGCTGTCGGACTGGGACTCAGACATGGATGGTGTGGAATGTCTTAAGGACACAGATGTTCTCCACAATGGTAGCCGGAGTGATCAGGAAGCTGCCCAACGTCTGGCCAGACGGCTCTATCACCTGGAGGGCTTCCGACGCTCTGATGTCGCCAAACATCTGGGCAAGAAGTGAGTGTGTTTAGCCATAAATTCAGTTCTGAGTTTCCTGCTTCTCAATGGTAATCACACCATACAAGGACAATTAAATCAAAACATTAGCTTCTAACTTGAACTTCAAGCAAGACATGGGTACAAAATAAATGAGTGCTACCAGTCTTATTGGTTGACTGGTATTTTAAGGTTTATCTCTATCACTATGTTCTCTGGGAATTCACTCTGAAATTTCAAAGCAAATCCTGACTCGTGGACTGTTTAGACACTAAGGATGTTTCTCAATATGCGTTCTTCAGCGGTCTTGCGTCCTTGTGTTTTCGTGTAACGTCATCATCATCCACCGAAGTTCAGTTCCAATACTCAAGATCGCCAGAACGGAGGACGCGTGTAAGTTCCCGGATGCGTTCTTGATATCGAGCACGCACCGATGCGGACTTGAGCACCGAACTCGCTCTAGAAGTCCCAGAAGTCATTGCAACTGGAGGCGGGAAGCGCAGCATTTTGTATAGATTTATAATTAAAGTTCAGAGAGAACATTTATTTATCTCAGGAGTTTCCCTAAATGAGATGGTGAAAGTAAACATCACCATAAAAATCTTATTAAAGGCATAAACACATTAAGGATGTTTATTTGCTGAAATTCGTATTAAAATCTGTTTTATTTGTCATGTACAGCGTATATTTCTGAAGTCTTTATGCATAGTATATATTGTGAAACGGGGGAAAACAATAAATCGCTGTATAAATGCTGTAATGTTTAAATAATTTTCGGTTAAAGATGCGTGAGGGTCATGTGACCATCAGGAAAAACGCAGCATCTCATTTCTTACAGGACGCGTTCTCCCGAGTTTGTTCTTCTGATGTGACCTGGCAAGACCGGTCTCCACAAGAACACAAGTCTGATCTCTGCGTTCTTGGAATTGAGAAACAGCCTAAGTGTATATTTACAAGCCAGTTATGCTTAATAAGCCAACAATGGGCCTCATTTATGAAACATTTGTAAATTATAGGAGTGAATTCTGATTAATGACAGTGTGACACAAACCTTCCTGAAAACTCTCCTCTGGATTCACAGATTCATCAGATTTGCATCAGATTTGATAGTTAAACTTGTGTGTCAATGAATTTGCCTTTGTTAAAAGGGTGTACTTGCACACTCATTCACAATTAGCATAATCCTTCTTATAAATTATGTAAATGATGTCTCCGTTAATGTAGTGCAATCTTTCGGCATATTTCATAAATTTAAAAAAGACTAAGCAATAAGCAATAAACAATATATATTCAACAACTGCATGTCCACCAGAGTTTTAGCCCTGTAGCTTTAAAATGTCTTTATCTCGTCAGCTATGGGTGCATGAGGATGCTTTGAATGCTATGATTTGGAATCCATGGCAGTAATGTTTTACATCATCTTATTTTAAAGAATATTGCTGAATATAAAAACGCAGTAGCCAGTAATATTATTAACTTCTCCTTTGTTCAGTTGATGTACAGGTACTGTAGGATGGAACAGCAGAGTGAAAGTTGAGAGTGATAAGTGCTGGGTCTTGCACAAAATTTTGCAGTTGTCAACTCTGAGCTACAACAATGAAGAAATAATAATAATAATAATAATAATAATAACAACAACAACAACAATAATAATAATAATAATAATAATAATAAGGTCACACTTTATTTTGATGGTCTGTTAGTTGAATTAAGTTACATTGCATTTAGACGCCAGCTAATTTTCATTAGATTATAGGTAATCTGTTAGGTTGGGGTTAGGATTAGGGTTAGTGTAAGTTGACATGTATTGCAAAGTTTCTTATAGTCAGTTAAATGCCTGTTGAATGTCTGTATCAACAGATATTAAGCAGACAGTCTACTAATACTCAAATGGACCATCAAAATAAAGTGTTACCAATGAAAAAAAAAAAATAATAATAAAAAATAATAATAATAAAACAGACCAATTAAATTGATTAAATTTGATATATTATATTAGTTGTCATCTCTGAACTACAAAAAGCAAATAATAATAATATTAATAACAACAACAACAGTAATAATAATCAGACCTATTGAATTTATCAAATGTTATATATAATGCCTGTGAATCTAAATTTAGTGTAATAACTTTCTCAAATAACATTTGGAAAATACAAACACTTTCATGATTCTGAAAATTTATGACTAAACAGTTTTACAAACGATTTATGTGTACTTTTTGTGTTCCGTGAATGATGGCCTCTATGTGTGGTCATAAAAGCATGTTAAACCATGTTTCTTTATCAGAGCAGGACATAAATGGCTTAGGCATAAATCGATTGCCACTAAAGTCAGCAGATTTAAGCTTATCAGCGAGTAGTGCCTGGTAGGAGAGGAGGAAAATAATTGTAAACTCTGACTCTGTAGAGCCGAGACATTATATATATATATAAAAAAGAAAAATTGTAATGTTCATATCATGCAAGCAAAGGAGAAGTTGTGCATGTTTCCACTGATATTTTGTAATACTCTGGGCTTTTAATAGGGATGCAATGAAATGGAAATTCTGGACCAAAACCAAAAATTATGGATGCGTATGGCCAGAAATCAAAATTGCTTCGTAATAATTATAATTATATAATACAATGTAAAGTAATTGCTAAATTTAAAGAATATTTAAAATCTAACTCAATAACTTTAAATTATGCTAATTTAAAAAACATTAGTAAAGGAGTTTAAGGGGTATTTTTAAGGCTTGATTATGTTTATGGGGTGAAAAGCAATGTGTGCTCATGCTTCATTTGTAAAAAATCACATTATTTTTCAATATTATTTTGATTTTATACAGCTACTCCGCTAACATGAAAATGACTGTCATATTTCCTAGTTCCTCCAAAAACCCGCCCTCAAGAGGCTCTGATTGGTCAGCTAAAATAATGTGCTGACATTCGCGGATTGGCCACGCCCCTTCGCTGCACGGGTGTATGCGTGTAACCTGAAGGGTTTATGACATCATTAATCAGGATGTATTTTTTTGTAGTCCCCAAACTTCATTCGCTGTAGGCTTTGCTAAGCTAACTCTGTAAAAGCCACTGTCTCCCTTTGCATTAAACTATTACTAACTATTATTATTAATATTATAAACTATTACTTCGAGCGTCTTACAATCAGAGATGTTGTTTATGTTCTCACAGTTACAGTACACATCAACTAAAGTTTAAAATATGAAATCGCAGTGAACCACGCCTTTAAGATTTTAGCTGCCTTGCCATTGACAACACAGTAGTGCGATTGCAAGCAGCAATAAAAGTATGCTACATAGAAATGTCCTTTCTGTGCATTATTTGAGCGGACTTTTTTTGACTTTTGTCTGCTGGTCTTACATCTTTGTGTGGCTCAAGCCATTGAAATAAATGGGTCTGAAAGAGGCTTCAAGGCTGATGCACAATGACTATGTTTACATGGACAAACGTTATCAAATTATTTGCCTTAATCTGAATAAAATTATATTATGATTAAGGTGTTTACATGAGTTGCTTTTTGAATGTTCCTTTCATGATCCCGCTAATTTACATGTTATAGCACATAATTCGATTAACGTCATGATTATTCGATTAACGTCAGCACGCTAGCCACATTTCCTCCAGAGTTTCATGCAATTTTGGGTGTTTCATTTTTAATTTGTCGACTTTAATTTTAGTTTGGCACTTTTATTTTCATTCAGGAACATTTCATGCATGCTCCCCATGACAAATGATATGTTGGACGTAAGTATGAACTGCTGGAAGAGTGTTCTTGAGTGAATTTGATAGCGCATGTCATATGGGGAAAAAAACCCCCACATTTCACGATGCAGGAGCCTGTGGTCCTTCACTGACTCGATAAGTGCAGAGAATAGTGTCAAACAACCTTGTGTGTATAGACTATCCTGTCGCAAAATGCTGTGAAAATCCTACACGAGGGTAATAGTTTGATTAAGGTGTTTACATGTCTGTACTGCACTGGGATAATGCAACAACAAAATAAAATAAAAAAATCGGCGTACTCTACATTAAAGCTGTGCAATTTGGGGAAAATATCTAATTGCGACTTAAAAATAATTTATTTTTATATTTATTTATTTATTTATAATTTTTAATTTATTTATTAATTAATTATTTTTTTATTATTTTATTATTTTTTTAAATATAATTTGTCTATTTTTATTGTGATTTTGATTTGTTTTGCGATTTAATATGTATAATAATCAATATTCTGTATCGTAGCTTCTTACTGCTGAAATGCAGTGAGTGTTAGTTAAAAAAGGAACTGAAGAGATATGAACTCCAACTTCTATTCAAATTGGTTTATAAATTTTCAGAAATTAAACACTAATTTTTCTCTAGAGTAGACAGTAGTGATTTATGGCGTTAGTTATCTCTTGGTGCTTTCGTAATGTTTTTTCATGTAGTGTAACAGCTGCAAACAATTCTTAAATTTGTACTTTGCTGTTGCTCGCTACTAGATTGGGTGTCACTAGCAATACTTTTAGTTTGCTTTTTAGCAAGACACTCCTCATATAGCCGCCTGTGGTGCTTCTTTTAGGTGCTGGTTGTTGTATTTCCTCTTGCTGTGGCAACAATTCTGCGACAGCTCTTACAAATGACCTGTTTATGTGGTGTTTATGGTGTCTGCGACTTGGAAACCAAAATATTCCTATATTACCGACATGCTGTTTTTCTTTTATATGAATTTGTATATTAATCCTTCTGAAGCAGCAGAGGCCATCATCTTAATCGTATTAAAATCAGATTATTGGTGTCCATGCAAACATAGGAGAGTGAGAACAACACACTGTACATTGCTGTCCAGTGCAGTGCATGGTAGTGTTTTTTTCACTCATTTTTCTCTTTCAACCAAAAATCCTGTGCATACCTATTTTTTAAACACTGTACGTAACATCACATAAGAAATGAAATGCACTTGTTCTGATGTGTCTGCTGTAAAGCAATCACTTATAAAAACATGAGTAAACAATAACCTAATTTTTTCAGCATATTGGTGTGCATGTATGGGCACTTTTATTTCCATAGCGGTTTATATAATACAGATAGTTTCAAAGCAGCTTCACGGAGATAAGCCAGCATTAATAGAAAACTCTGGTATGAAATTTGAGTCTGTTCGGTTCAATACAAATGTCAAATGTTGAAGGATGTGTTTCAACTGTGGGGCAGCTCCACTGACCCCAACTAAGCAAGCCAAAAACGACAGTGGCAAAGAACCTGAACTCCATCAGTTGCTTAATTTGAGAAAAAAAAGCGAGGCTCAGGCTCAGTCGGGGGCATGTAAACGTGGAGTGTCTGTCTTTATACGTTCTGTGGTGCCAAGCCATGTTCTTGGTCAAATGCAAGTCTCATTTTATGTGATTACATTAAGTGCTATTAAGGAGAAAATGCACTTAGAAAATGATTTCTGCCATTTAGAGCACATTGCAAAACAAAATATCCCTGCAGTCCTCATCAGTTCAACATGAACATGTAGCATACCATGGGAAACGCAGTGTGTACTATAATATGAGCATACTGTAAATACGTGCCATTTTAATTAATATCAAAACTTCTGTATAATGACTCTGTATAATGTGAGTGTTTAAATGTTAGTGGTGTAACACAGTGGTTCTCAAAGTGGGGGTCGGTTGGTGATTTCCAAAAATCTTATAAATGTTATTAAATTATCAGTATTACTATATTTTATCCATAACCTACAGAAGGTATAGATAGTTTTCAACTTATAACATTTTTAATATATACCTAATATTTAATAGTTACATAAAAAAACAACAACATGTAAATAAAAAGCGTTCAAATAATCAGTCTTTCAATTTTTTTTTTTCATTTGGATTGCGCCCCCTGTTGTTATTATGCTAGATTAACATCCCAGCTATAGCGTTAGTTGCAGCAAATTGATTTTTACGGCACAGTGTTAAACTTTGACACCTTTATGGCACTCATGTACATTAAAAATAAAGGCCACAACTGAACATGGAGGATAATCTGCAAGTGGAGGTCATCAAAATTAAACTAAGAATAGTCTTGTGCTATAAACATTGTGTCCACCATTCTCATTAAGTGAGGTTAATATTAAATTAAACAAATGAATTATGATTATAAAAAATGATATGGTTTTTAGACTGTTTTACTTGTTAATACGCTGCTGTATCGTGTGCAATATTTGTATAATTAAAACCACCTCCGAGCATGGTGGGGGTCATGAGTCACTTGAGTTGTTATTTTAGGGGTCTTGGGCTGAAAAATTTGCCCAAGGTGTAACTGGTGTAACGGATCACAAATATCACGGTTTGGATCACATAATGTTTTTTTAGTCACAGATCGGACCATTTTTCAGATCAGCCAAAAAGGAGAAGAGACAAATGTCATTTGCTTTCCATTTATAATAAAAACAGTACCGCAAGAAACTTTTTTTTTAACAACCCGAACTTAGAAGCTGTAATTTTAATAAAAATAAAATAATGAAATTATGAGCTGAATAAAAATAAACTGTTAATTATTAATTTCTGTGAAAAACTGTTACTACCACTGATGCTGATGATGCTAAATGTATAAATCTAACATTATAATTTGTACAACCCATATTTATTTTTAGTCTCGTTTTCAATAAGTGATTCAGTTATTAAGTTATAATAGATGACACTAATTGAAGTGGTGAAAGAAAAGCTAGATGGATAATTTTTGAAGAATTATTTAGTGACATATTTGTCATTGATGGTCAAATAATGTAATTGCTGCCTACAACTCATTTTTGAGCCTCAGGTGAATGCATATGACAGTGACTTTAATCTTTTCCTTTAAACAGCAGAGGTTATATCTAAACTATAAACTGTTATCCCAGTATTTGTGTTGTTTGACGGTTTGTAAACTAAAGACTGAATCTCTTTCTTGATTTTTGTCATTTCAAACACAGTTTTGAATGCAGCGATTCAAAGGATTAATAAACATATGTAAATCACCATCATTTATAATTTATGCTGCATTGGTATTAAGATCCTGATCTTTTAATGACTAATTGTGCAGCTTACACTGAATGCATTAATGCAGGCTAAACAAGTAGTGACAAAAACACCTTTAATAACCTAAGAAACCCACCATATCCCGAATAACCTACCACGACTTCCTCCCTCATCATTATATTTTACAGGAAAGCCTAAATGCTTTCATACATGTGATTTGAATGACATGAGAATCGATCTCTTTGCTGTCGTTAATAATTTAGGATTAATATACAAGTTGAAAAAAATGTATTAATCCATGGGTCACTTGTGTTCCGAACCGTGGATTGTGATTCGTACAAATCACGGATCAACCATGATCCGTTACATCTCTATTAATTGTGGCACATTTAATGTATGAATCAGTAGAAAGAGTTTCTAATAGTAATCTAAAAAATACTTCAACACTTGACCGATCATCAGTTTGCTTACACCAATAAATCCAATAATGTGCATATACACATATTGATGCCACATTTATTTTGAACATATTCCATATTTGTGTTCAAAATGGGTGATTTTTTTTTCTCTTAAAATGTATATTTCAACCTGCTTACTTGGCATCTTTAAACAAATAGAGGTAATGGAGGCATACTGTATGTTTAATTTTTAACAAAGCATTAAAGGGTATAAAACTATAAAAGGGTTAGTTCACTCAAAAACAAATATTATGTCATAATTTACTCAAAATTAAAAATCAAGGCATGATCATATTTTATATTGGTAAAATAAGCGTGATCTAGAGGCCTTTGCCTTTCATATGAGCCACTTCTGATACCAAATGATCTACTGGAAGTCAAGTTATTATTTGTTGTTCCTAAAACCTGCATAGGCAACAAGACTTTTGTCAGGTAGTGTAGATAGCTGCAAAGGTATATACATTTTATTTTTTATATGCAATCAAAGAAGAAAATTAAATCACACTTGGATTATGCTTTAAATCTATGTTGAAAATGCTCTATAATTAAATTTGACTTGACTAATTTGACATTAATTTCAAGTTGTTCTTTGGAAACCCAATCACACTTGTCTTTGAAATGAAAATTACACATTCTTGATTTTCACACAGTCTTTCCCCACTTCAATTAGTGTTATTTTATTGTATATTTTTCAAAGACATTATTCCCATAACCTGTTACTCTTGCAGTTTGTGCATTACATGTAACCTGAGTATGAGCATTTAAAACAACAGCTCAATTGAAGTCTTCTAGTTCTTTTACTGTGGTGAACTGTACTCACAGTGCTTTCCCAGATATGTTTCTTTGTCTCTGTCGGAAGCAATCAGATCTGTGTGTGACCTTAGGTCAGTGGCTGTACTGGAGCAGTTAAGCACCCTCATTCCCTTTAAAGAACCACCCTCAGCCTTCAAGTTCAACCCTCACATTTTCATCATACACACTGGAAATAAAGATTTGAACATCCATATTCATAAGCACTCTCAGTGCCAGACGCATGTACTCCAGAGGAGAGCATCATTACTCCAGTGTGTTCTGAAGCACCGCCTCCACAGCCCTGCACTCATCCTGTCTCACTCTCTTGCTGACTGAAGACCAACACTGTCCACAGTCAAACACTCATCATGTCTCGCTCTTCTGCTGTATGAAAACCAACACTGTCCACAGTCAAACACTCAAATAGAGAGTGTTTGAAATAGAGACACTCCTCCTGTCTCACTCCCCTGCTGTCTGAAAACCAACACTGTCCACAGTCAAACACTCATCATTTAAGTCATATTAAATGTATCTTCAAATATATTTTTTTAAAGCTACATATTTCACTTGAGTCACAACCCTTGTTGATCTCATAGTGTTCAAGTCTGGACTAAAATCAAAGTGTTATGCATTAGGAAGAGTGTAGAGGGGAACAATGAGTAGAAATAATAACAGAATTATAATAAATTACCATACAACTGACAGTAAATTAGAGTACAATACAATAAAATTTCCCCTCTTTTCTTTTTCCTGACGCATAACACTTTGATTTTAATCAAGACTTGAACCCAATGAGATCAACATCTGTGAACTGTTTGTGAACACCTGAAATGACTGCGTATACATTTTTTTTCTCCTGTTGTTCATTTAATAAATTGAGTACAGATCTTCTTTGGCACTTGTCATTTGAAGAAATGTGGTCACAGCACCAAACTTATCTGGAAGAGCATAGTGATTTACATTTGATTTAAAGCTACACATTTAAAAGCAAATCATGCCTTCCCTGAGAATAAACCCATTATCTTGGAACTGATAGTGTCCTGCTGTTGGAGATAGAGGATAGCCTTCCTTGTGGAAGACATTTCATCGTTACATTTTTACATATCGAAATGGCAAAACAGTAATTTATTTATTTTTTAAAGACTATGGGCTTTAAAACATGGGCTAATCTATGGGCTATTTTAACAATCTAGGCGCAAAGTCTAAAACGCAAGGTGCAAAAGCATTAAGGAAGTACCCAAATCTACATTTGCATTTTAAAGATGGAAAAGTACACTCCACCCCTGGCGCATGGTCTAACAGGGTTGTGCTGATTCTCTTAATTAGTTGCGGGTGTGTTTTGAGCATAACATACATTAAACTAGTCAGTCTCCCATTCTCTTTAAGAGTTCAGCTGCATCATGCCATGTTGCATTTGCTATTTACATGGTGGACTTTGTAAATGTAAAAACTGAACACTTCACTAGCAAGAAAACAAGTTTAAGCAGTTAAACAAGCCATCTGCAGCATGAGGATAAAGAATGAGCCTCCTCCATTCGGCCTCATTACTTTCTCTTCATTTTACTTTTACTTTGCTCCTTTACTTTCGTGAATAAGGAAACAATGTTGTATGCACTCCACTGAAGGCATCCATTAGCCGACATATTTAATTTCGTTTGTTAAGTACAAAGATTTGTTTCAAAACTATGTATTAATTCAGTTTTAATTTCCAGCAAGCAAATAAATGAACAATAATAACGAAGTGCGGTCAAAACACCAAACACACAACCTATGCCCCACGTGGTCCAAAACCCAACAGATGGACAAATTAAAATTTGTTTTTATTAAAACAAATATAAATATGCATATAATAAATAAATATGCATATAATAAATACTACTATTATTAATAATAACATTATACAAAATCAAACTGTTATGAATAAACAGAAAAAAGCCCCCTGATGTGATGAAGGCACGAAGTAGTGGTTTTTATACTTTATGTAGAAAATAATAATTTTTGTAACATTTTAATCATTTATTTTTTTATATGTAAAGATATTTCTGTATTGCTGTACATCCTGTGTGTATTAAGCAATTTGTTAGGGTTTGTGCTCGCATAGGCGCATAACTAACGTGCTCTGCGCTGGACTTTAGACCAGCTCTTAGTTGGTCTATGGTGCTGTATATTTCAGTTCCTCAAAATAGCAATGTGTCAACTATGTGCCTTAACACACCTCCTTTCTAGACTGGCACACCCCTGAGTCCACAAAGTGGTGCAAATGGATTTGCTATTTAAACATCATGGCACAAAAAAATGGAAAATAAGGGTCGCGCTGGTCTGAAAATAGCAACAAATTGCGCCAAACACATCTTGCACCTTATTGCGCGTATGAAAGGGTTCTATATGTTCAGAGATTTTTTGACTTTTGTGTTTTGTCAGAATAAAGAAATTAAGAATTAAGAAAATTGCTATCTTACCATTTTTATAACAAACACACACTTTGCTAGCTTAAGTGATTTGAGAGATCATCAAGCCTGAAGTAATTATGAAGTTGAGGTTTATTTCTATAACAGTAGAGACTAATACCAATCTAATACCATGGTTGCTGATTTCCTCTTGGCATATATGTGGAGAAAAGTAGAAGACCTAATACTGAGCCATGTGGCACTCCATACTTAACTTGTATGTGGTTTGACACCACATCATTAACACAAACAAACCGGTAGAAACAGTGTAGGTAGGTTCTAGGTCATGCTAATGCCTACTCAGAGATGCCAGAGCAATTCTCAAACCTATCCAAGAGAATGTCATAATATATGCTGTCAAGACAGGACTAAGATCTAATATGGAGATGCAGTTAAAATCAGATGAAATGAGGAAAATATAAAGAAAGGTAAAGATGAATCCATATCATATCTTTAAAAAATGTAAGGTTTAATAGAAATATAATATTTATGTTACAATAAATAAAATAAATATAGAATGAAGATTTATGAATAGCATTAATATTCATAAATCTGTATTTTAAACTTTCTTCTCCTCCTCTTTCCACACTTTCAGCTGTACTCTAAAGCAGTGTGAGGGAATCTATACATTCCAATTCTATATTTCAGTTCCTTGGTGTAGGAAAAGGTAAAAGAACCTTGAATGTCTCAGTATTCTAGCACTGCAGCAAACTCGTTCACATGTCTGTCTGGGAATGCATGTTTCTTATATAATGTGCTTTATACTGCTCTGGTTTCCTTGCGCAACCCTGTCCACTATAGTGTTGTGTCGGGGTAGATTAGATTATTTTCAGGGCTGCTCATAATACACTACTGATACGCTCTGATCTTCAGTATGTCTGATTTCTGTGTCAAGCTGATATTTCACACACGCAGTGAGAGTATAAATTGATCTGATGTCTGATTATAGTGCGCATCAGATATTATTAGCAGATACCAGAGACTGTGTGAGATCAAGCCACGTTGAGCTGTTGCTAATAGCATTTCGAATATGTGACGATTCAAGTCGTTGAATGAATCGTGATACATTTTTTTGAACAGAGGCGGCGCTGTGTTTAAGGTGCAAACACGCTTTACCTGCACATCAGCAGTGAGCAAAGAGTAAAATTACAGCTGTGAAGTGCGCCAGACAAAACACAAACTGTGTGCAAATACTGCAAAAAGACCTTTACTTACACTAACAGAACAACAAATAGGATGCACATAAACCGTCAGCACAGTGAAAAACTACCGTCACAGACATCTATATGCAAAAAAACTGTTAAGAAGCAAAACCACGCGGACCGGATAATGTGCAGTTTCATAGCAAAAGTGTAAAGATGTTTCTCAGACTGAAAGACAAAGTTAGGTATAAGATTATTTTTACCCTCTCCTCTCGTAAAACGCTGACGATAAACGCAAACGAAAAGCGTCCCGGTGTGTACGAGCCTTTAAATTGTATCGTGAATCGTATCGAATCGTGAGTCAGGTGCATTGTTGCATCCCTAATCATTTCGTAAAAATGTATGTATAATGTGATGCATTGTAAAATTGTCTGTTTTGCTTTCACAGTAATGACTTCAGTAAGATGGTTGCAGAAGAGTACCTCACATTCTTTGAGTTTACAGACCAGACATTGGACCAATCGCTCAGGTACGTCACTTCAAGTATTTATAGTCGGATTTCTGATTTGTTGAATGAATAATGTTGTTAACAAGCTCATTAGAAGCTATTTAGTGTTTTTAATTATATCTTTTCAAGTTTAAAGTAGATCTGGATGTTGTATTCGTATCACAATTAAACATTCTGGGTTGGGTGTCTTAATAAAAATGTTTCCAGATACCCTAATGCCGTGTTCAGACTGCATGATTTTAGCCCTGATTTTGACTCGATGACAAATTTGGAGAAATTGCTGACAAATACCTGAAATAACAGGCAAATCGGCGCTCGTTCACGTAACAATCACACAGTGTGAACTATCAAAGACGCTATCTGAGAGAATCGCAGATGAAACGCCGACACCTGTGAGATATTTGGTACACGATTTAAAATCATGCCGTGCTAAATGTGTTTCACATCGGCGATTAGCTACAGCTAGTGAGAGAGCAGCATCTACTTGTATGGGTATCTGCAGGCCAGTGGGAGGTTGGGGGAGAAGTTTGTTGGTTTCTGGACTATTTGAACCCAAGAAATGGAGAAAAAAGTAGTGGAAATTTGGCTGGAGCACCCGTGCCTAATTTAAGTGTCATCTGAGCAACACAATAACTGGGTCGAAGGTAGAAAGTTTAAGATAAATTGCTAATTCCTTGAACAAAAGTACATTTTATACCCCACTAAAGGCTTCTTTCTCATTATGTAGTTACATAACAAAATATATACAGTACTATGTGACCTCTCATTGTTTCCTTGTCACTTCTCGCGTGTGTTTGTTTGTGAGACGTAGTTTGTGGACTGAGAGAAAGTTGTTTGTGAACCCCCCTACGACAGAACACTACGCCAGATAGTCATGCAGCGTAAAAACATCTATGACGCTGTCTACTTTGAAAATCCTGCAGTATGAACTCTGCATAATACGTTTTTTTTTCTGTTCATGCAAGGGTATGAATGCACGTTGCAATGTAACATGATCATAGGGGAACCTGTTGTCTGTGCTAGGATGCACTGTCCATTTTCAAAGGGCTAAAATATACCCTAAATATAGAGTCTTATCCTGAACATTTATCCAAATAATTGTCATCTTATGTAGATTAAGACAAGCCTATATAAAGCTCATATCTATAGAAGCACTGGCAAAACATCTGGAAAAAAAATTATATATATATTAAAAAAACATAACTCTTTCTAATGGTCCTTTAGTTAATATTGGTTAATTTATTTACTAACATGAAAAAACAATTAGTGATACATTGATAATGGTATGTATCTAAGTTAACGTTAGTTGATGTTACTGAAGTTAAATTACTTTCAGGAGTTCACACTTAGCTGATTATTTGTAATAAGTAGTTCTATATGGAATCTGCGCGCACAGAAATACACAGATTTCTGCAGATTTTTGACCTATCAGTGAGTCTATTTATTTACTTGTGTAAATGTGTGTAAATTTATATTTACTCAGTTTTTAAATTAATTTCAGTAATAATATTGACCAATATGAAAGTGTTTATTTGATGTATTTACAATACAGTTTGTAAAGTAATATTTTCTGTCTTTTAGTAGATATGTTATATGAGAGACTTGCTTTGTTTACCAAAAAACATGAAATGAAAGTTATTTTATTACTTTTTATTTCTATTATTTTTTATTTCATATATGAAGTTTTTAGTTACGATACTCCCAAAATAATTCCGCATTAATCTGCAGATTTTTTTTATTTATTTGTTTTTTACAAAATTCTCAGAAGAAATAGCAAAATGTCAGCAGATTCTTTCTGGCCTTAGTAATAAGCTTGTTTGTCATGCTGTCCTGGGAGAGAGTCCTGAGCTTATAAGATTCTCAAGCCCTGGGGCTCCCTCCTGTTAGCAGGGCGAGAGGGAAGCTTGAGCTCAGGTAGATCTCGATGAACTCCCCCAACTTATTTCTGGCTAATAACCGATGTAGGGATGGCTAATGAGAGATAACGGCTTACAAAGAGCTTGTCTATGATGCCAATTTGGTCTGTTCAATTTACTTATATTGTGAGATTTTTGGACTGTGGGAGGAAACCAGAGAACCCTGGGGAAACCCACGCGAGCACAGGGAGAACAAGCAAACTCTGCACAGAAATGTCAACTTAAGTAGCGACTTTAACCAGCAACGTTCTTGCTGTGAGGCAACAGTGCTAACCACTGGGCCACCATGTCGCTCAATCTAGAAAGGAGGGGGAGTAGGGGTGGGAGGGGGATTCTTCAAGAGGAAGATACTGAGATAAGAAACTCTGGTTATTTATAGTAAGTTAGAAATCGTCTGATTGGTGAATCATGTGTTTAGCTAATGCAGGACCAGCCATGGACAATCATAAGCACGTGATCCTCTCAAAATTAGTTTATAAATAAACTTCGCTTATTTCATGTTAACTCTACTTTGGATTTTAATAATGCGTTAGTAAATGTTGAACTATGATTAATAAATGCTATAGAAGATTAATACATTAAGTGACATCAACTAATGGACCATTATTCTGAAGTGTTACCCTAACAAAAACTTTAGATTAAAGAACATAAGGTTATGCATTAGAAATGTCCACATCCGAAATTTCGTACACATCCGTGCAAGTCATTGACAGCATTTTTCCCAGTTTATCAAGCATATTTGCTAATTTGTATTATTATAATTATTTTTGTTCAGTCATTTAATTTAGATTATTATTATAAAATAAAGTATATTATTTTAGTTTGCTTTCTGTGCTTTTTAAGTTTTTCATTTATAATTTCATTTAATTAGTAATGAAGTATACAATAAAACAATTTAATTATAATCACTTAATTTAATTATATGCTCTTGAATAATGTTACAGTTGTAATCTGCCAGTTGGCCTGCAGATGTTCTCATAACTTTGTCATCTTATAGTGCACATGGAGCTTTAACGATTACTCCAGCGCACTCATAGATCTACGACGATTTTTTAACTGCTACTTCAGTTATGATGCTTTTGGGAAACAAACTATAACCATTTAACCGAACGGTCGCACAACTGTTGGTACGATCTTCTAAGCTTACGAGGCTTTTTGGGAAACACCTCTCTGAACACACTTAAATGAATGACGTTTGTTGTTTATTCAAACTACTTATCTAAAATGTACTGAAATAACACAAATATTGAATTTTTTTTGGAACAACTTGATTGTTTCATGTTCAGTGTACTTCAATTTGTAAAAACTAATAATCTAATGCAATTCCTTTATGTTGTCCAAACACAAATGTATTGTGTGGAACCCAGCGTTTTTTACAGTGCACTGAAACAACATAATTATTGAGTATTTTTTGGGACAACTTGATTGTTTTATGTTCAGTCTACTTAAATTTGTAAAAACTAATAATCTAACGTAATTCCTTCATGGTGTCCAAACACAAATGTATTTTGTGGAACCCAGCGTTTTTTACAGTGCACTGAAACAACATAATTATTGAGTATTTTTTGGGACAACTTGATTGTTTTATGTTCAGTCTACTTAAATTTGTAAAATCTAGTAAGTTAACTTAATTCGTTCATGCTGCCCCAATACAAATTGATTGTGTGGGACCCAGCATTTCTACAGTGCATATTGAAGTATGATGAACATTTTTTTAACATGTTGCGATTGTTGTTATTTTAGGTCAGTGTTAGATAACCGTTTAGCAGGCTTCTTTCCTACCAAAGTTCAAATCATTGCCCAGTATTCACAAACTTTTCCATTTTCATGTTTTTGAACCGTTATTTTTTTCAATGGTCTTACCACACACAAAACTTTAATGTTTTCCGCTGTAGCCAGAGCAGTTTGTAAATCTTGTGTTTGAAACTGTTTCTGCAAGATGGGCCAAAGTCTTCACATATGAGCTACGATTATCACCCATCATCACCATGTAATGTTGCTTTTTCTGTTGCAGATGTTTTCTGAAAGCATTCTCGCTAATGGGCGAGACTCAGGAGAGGGAGCGGGTGTTAATTCATTTCTCTAATCGGTACTATCAGTGTAATCCCACCATCATCACTGCACAAGGTACAGCACGTCAACCTTACGCAACCTTTCTCACGGTCTCGTTCATTACAAGATTAGTATTTCTGATCAATTAAATATGTATGGGATTAATTATGGTAAGCCTTTCACTTGCTGTTTGGGATTTAATCATCTTATTAAATGTGTGTGTTTTACTGTATTGACTTGCAGACACATTATTATTCAGTTTCATTGCTGGTCATCAAATATACAAAAACTTTTTATTATCACTGGCTTATTGCTAACATATTGATTTAAGAACTCATTTGGATATGTTTTGACATACTTTTTAAAATGTTACATTAGGTTTGGGTTCAGGCCCGGCTCCAGCTTGGAGATATATATAAATATATTAGGAATGGGCCGGTATAAGATTCTGACGGTATGATAACCTTGGACATAAATATCACGGTTTCACGATGTGACGGTATTGAGATTACTGCTGTAAAACATATTCTTTTTAAATGTCTGGCTAAAAAGCTAAAACTTTTCCCCTTTGGACACAATTTATTTTATTTTGAGACATATTTAAAATATTTTGGGACAGTAAACATGTCAGGCTAAATAATTTAAGTGAATCATTGACTTCTGTAGTCTTCGTTTGGTTCAAAAACACAGATGTCTTTACAACTTACAACATCTTTGAATATCTATGAATATTTCCCGCTGGAGATACTGTTGTCCTAAAAATTACAAAAAAATGTAAATAAAAAAAATCTGACACATACCTTAGGAAAGGTATAGCAGAAATTTTTGGCAGTTTTAAAACCTTGACTTTTCCAAACCACGGTATAGCTTGAAAACAGTGATCGTCCCATGCCTTACATGTGTAAACATCTTAAATTCTCAATACTTATTCAATAGTCATTATTGAATCCTGCATTTTTAATATTGCATTACACTACCGCTAAGCACAACAGTGGACAGTAACAGTTTAAGACATCTTGTCAGTTGAAAAGTTCAATAACTGAGGAGATCACATGATAATTTGGAAGACTTAAAGGGAAAAAGGACAACACGTCAGTCAACAGCACTTTACACGGCTTTCTTATTTAATTAATCGAGTCAGTGATATTGAAATGAGTTCAGTTACTAACCTCTCGATATTGTTCATACAGCTGAGGGACATGCATCAGCGCACATGAAGAGAAGAGAGCGCACTAGAGAGCAAAGCGAAAGCAAGATTATGTGTGGATATGTATCGAAATATTGATATTTTTGACTCAAATTGCAAATTTGCACGAACTTTACTACTGAAACTGTCGTTGATTTGTCAATTTTTGTGCGTCGTTGACAGATAGTGAACTTAATTTGCTCTTCCGTGAGAAAAAGGCTATAATGTTTAAGCAGGCCCAATACATCTCCCGATTATCCTACTCAGTGCTGCTGAACTGTTTGCGTTCTTTAAGACTTTTATATTTTATGAATTATGACTGCATTAAATGATTTAAAAGGGAAGTGCGTTTAGTAAATTGTGAGGCATGACGCGCACAGAAATCTGCGCTCTATGTCGAATTAGGTTCTCTTTCATCTAATGAAGCTTGAATGGTTTAAAAATATTAAAACAGAATACTTTAATGAAGATTGTAAATGAGCCTGGCTTGCCAAAACATCGGATGCTGCTTTCTCAGTTATGAAACGCATTATAAAACAAATTGTTGTTATCTGATGTGGGGCCAGGGTGGGGCAGGGTAGCAATTCTCTGCCCTGCCCCTTCACAGCAGCAAAACGCTCACAAAAAATACACAATTAGGCCCTAATTACACTATTACATCTTAGCTTTAAAATGGCATAATAGAGCGAAAATAATTCACATCCACTCTGACGTTACATCTAGCATTTCTGAACAGCCCTCCGTCCACACTATACTGCTGAAAACGCACATCAAGTGACCACACACACTCTGTCATGCAGTCAGCGGATGCTTTGAGCACAAAAACCCCAGAGAGCAGTGCACATCGGACAGTTTATCAAGGATGTATCGCTGGATCGCGTCTCACTATAGTTGTTAAATGTGATATTTAATTAATCTTGTCTCTACAACTGTTTTTTTGAGTCTATTAGGCAACGTGTCACAATTGGTTGACATCGGCCAACCCTATGTAATATATAGATTTATATATTAATGGAATAAAACAGCAAATTCTTTAAAGCATTATTTTGTTTTAGAAATTTTTAAAAAATATTTTATTTGCACATTTGCAGATTTATTTTTTGTCATTTTTAAAGAGAGAACCATTTTATAAGTTAGTCTTTAAAGATTTTATAGATTTAATATATACACACTACCGGTCAAAAGTTGTTGTTTTTTTAAAATAAAATTATTCTTTTCATCAAGGTTCTTTTCATCATTTATTAAATGTAAAAAAAAAAATGTTAAATTGTTAAATGCTTATTTTAAAAGATTTTTTTAAAAACACTTTTATTTTAAAAGAAATATAAAATATTTATTTATTACTTATTGTATGTAGTTTCAATTACCTTTAATAATAATAATTATAATAATAATAATAATATTAACAATAATAATTAATATTAGAATGATTTCTTAAGGATCATGTGGCTCTGAAGACTGGAGTAAAATTGGAGTAAAAAACTGGAAAATTCATCATTAAAATCAGTCGAATAAATGATTAACTTAAATTATGAACTACTTTTGAACAGTTATTTTATAGAGCAATAACATTTTACAGTTTTACAATTCATACTGTATTTGTTATTAAATAAATGCAGCATTGGTGAGCAGGAGAAGCTTATTTTAAAAGATTTAAAAATCATATTGACCGCAAACTTTTGACCGGTAGTGTAGTTACACTCAAAACATTTCACAACTTTTTGCGAAGTTGAAGGTGGTTTTAGCTGAAAAATATTTAAAGTATGAAATGAGGCAACTATTAAAATTTGTTTCTGAAAGTTTTTAATGTTTTAAAGAATAATTAATAATAATCATAATAATAATCATCCCCATGTGACATGGGGATGGTTAGGAGGCCATGATGGACAGAGGCCAGTGGGCAGATTTGGCCAGGATGCCGGGGTTAAACCCCTACTCTTTTTCATTTTTTAATTGAATTTTTAATGACCACAGAGAGTCAGTCAATAAATATAATTATTGATTTTTTTTATAATAATACAGATTTACGAAGACATCTTCTTAAAAACAATCTGGCGAACAAAGATTAATAGAATCAAAAATCAACACAAATTCCTTTGATTTTATACAAGACAAGACCGTCTTGAGCAAAACAGATCAGGGGAAAAGGTGAATATGGTAACAGATAGATAAATAATTACAATATTCCTTTCAAATTACTTGAACAAACACTAGGTTCCAAATAATCTCAATTTGGATTCCAGACCTTGTAAAATTGGCCTGCTTTTAGTCGTTGTAATGCACAGGTAAGATGCTCCAGAGAAATTAAAACTCAAAGTCAAAGAGAATGCACAGTTCTCTTGAGTTTATTATTAAAATTAACTGAAAGATTCTTTATAACTTTAAGGTTTGCTTCTGTCTTTTAAGAAAAGAAATGAATTTATATAAAAGATGCATTTGCATATATAAAAATTATGAAAAATTAAAAATAACTTTAAATAAAGCTGTTGTGTTTGCGAGTTCTCCCTTTGATGAATCCAATCATTGAAATTCTTTCTTCACTAATTCTTCATAAAACACGATTGTCTAATCGCTCATTCACTCATTCGTGTTTCTTCCATAGCAACCATCTTAGTAACAGCCATGACTAGTATATGGGTTAAAAGCTAAAGCATCTCCTTGTTGCTAAGACTGTTGCCATGGAAGTGATGTTAGACTTTCTCTCCTGATGCAGAGATGAATGTGTGTGTAATATCAGAAGTTATGATAAAAATAAAAAATCATGTTCCCTCTCTTTGACCTGAACGCGAGTGTGTTCATAATATGACCAAATGTTTCATTGATGCTTGCAGATGGAGTTCATTGCCTTACCTGTGCACTTATGCTGCTCAACACAGACCTTCATGGCCCTGTAAGTAACCTCTGACCCTCTTCTAGAGTTACTCATACTCACAGCCAAATCAAATATGACAGTTTGTTCCGTCTTTGCCATAAGCACATGAAACAGACACCATTTGACCTAATCAGATGCTGTACTTAACAATTTCCACCGGAGGAGGAGATGTTTTGTCTTTCATAGTAGGAATGCAGAAGAAGATGTATATCTGAATATATATGATTACAAAAGTTGTTTGGGCTTTATGGAAATGAGTTGAATGACTTACAGAACCACTCTTATTGGGGCTTTAATGGGATTATGATCTGTTTCTATTTCCTGTAGGTATGTTCAAATTATTCAGGGGTTTTCCTGCATAGAGAGTTATGGTGGCCACCTGATATGTTCATTCTTGTTGTGCCAAAAGATGTCGATTAAGTTATTGTAACAAATTCAGGTGGAATGAGCATACAATAATTAAGTTTCCCCCCAAAAATATCCAGAATTGGGTTGTTTCAGCTCATTTTAACTAAGTAGTTCGAACAAGCGCTAATCTTGAGCTGGTCTTTATGGAAATGAGTTAAAAGACTTACAGAAGCACTTTTATTGGGGCTTTAATGGGATTATGATCTGTTTCTATTTCCCGGAGGTATTTTTAGTAAATCTGACATTCATTCATTCATTTTCTTTTTGGGTTAGTCCCTTTATTAATCTGGTCACCACAGCGGAATGAACCGCCAACTTATTCAGCATTTGTTTTGACGCAGCGGATGCCCTTCCAGCTGCAACCCATCTCTGGGAAACATCCATTCACACTCATTCACACTCATACACTACGGACAATTTAGCTTACCCAATTCACCTATACCACATGTCTTTGGACTTGTGGGGGAAACCGGAGCACCCGGAGGAAACCCACGCAACCACGGGGAGAACATGCAAACTCCACACAGAAATGCCAACTGACCCAGCTGAGGCTCTAACCAGCGACCTTTTTGCTCTGAGGTGAACGTGCTAACCACTACGCCACCGTGGCACCTAAATCTGACATGTATTATTCAAATTATTTAGGGGTTTTCCTGCATAGAGAATTATGAGGTGGCCACCTGATATGTTCATTCATGTTGTAACAACAGATATCGATTAAGTTCATTCATTCATTCATTTTCTTGTCGGCTTAGTCCCTTTATTAATCTGGGGTCGCCACAGCGGAATGATCCGCCAACTTATCCAGCATTTGTTTTACGCAGCGGATGCCCTTCCAGCCGCAACCCATCTCTGGGAAACATCCACACACACACACATACACACTCATACACTACGAACAATTTAGCCTCCCCAATTCACCTGTGCCGCATATCTTTGGACTGTGGGTGAAACCGGAGCACCCGGAGGAAACCCACGCAACCACGGGGAGAACATGCAAACTCCACACAGAAATGCCATCTGGCCCAGCTGAGGCTTGAACCAGTGACCTTCTTGCTGTGAGGCGAGCATGCTACTCACTACGCCACCGTGGCGTCATCGATTAAGTTATTGTAACAAATTCAGGTGGAATGAGCATACAATAATGAAGTTTCCCCCAAAAAATCTCCAGAATTGTGTTGTTTCAGCTCTTTTTAAATATGTAGTTTGAATTATTTTAAGGGGCGCCATGGTGGCCTAGTGGGTAGCACGTTCGCCTCACAGCAAGAAGGTCGCTGGTTCGAGCCTCGGCTGGGTCAGTTGGCATTTCTGTGTGAAGTTTGCATGTTCTCCCCATGGTTGCGTGGGTTTCCTCCGGGTGCTCCGGTTTCCCCCACAGTCCAAAGACATGCGGTACATGTGAATTGGGTAGGCTAAATTGTCCGTAGTGTATGAGTGTGAATGAGAATGTGTGGATGTTTCCCAGAGATGGGTTGGGGCTGGAAGGGCATCCGCTGCGTAAAAATATGCTGGATAAGTTGGCGGATCATTCCGCTGTGGCGACCCCGGATAAAAGTGTGTGATAAGTATTAAATGTCGGAAACTCCAAATACCAACAAAAAAGAATCCCAGGGAATTCCTAAAACAGTTGCTGAATAAACCGACGATTAAACTGCTTTCACTTATTCAACGTGACTACGAATCACAACTATGGAATCATCTCACAGAAAGAATTATTTCAAACACTCGACTAAACTTTGGGGTAAAAACCTTATTAATTCTGGTATTTTGATGTGCTTTCAGATGTAGCAACAACACAGAACTGTAGTTCACTGAGAAGCTATCACTATCACAGATTATCATTCATTCATTTTGATTTCCCTTTATTAATCTGTGGTTTCCTCCGGGTGCTCCGGTTTCCCCCACAGTCCAAAGACATGCGGTACGGGTGAATTGGGTAAGCTAAATTGTCCGTAGTGTATGTGTGTGAATGAGAAGGTATGGATGTGTTTCCCAGAGATGGGTTGTGGCTGGAAGGGCATCCGCTGCGTAAAACAAATGCTGGATAAGTTGCCGGTTCATTCCGCTGTGGCGACCCCGGATTAATAAAGGGACTAAGCCGAAAAGAAAATGAATGAATGAATGAATAATCTGTGGTCACCACAGCGGAATAATCTGCCAACTTATCCAGCATTTGGGATGTTTTTTATGCAGCGGATGCTTTTCCAGCTGCAACCCATCACTGGGAAACACCCATACATTCTCATTCACACACACACACACACTACGGACAATTTTAGCTTAAGCAATTCACCTGTGCCGTATGTCTTTGGACTTGTTGGGGAAACCAGAGCACCCGGAGGAAACCCACGCGATTGCAGGGAGAACATGCAAACTCCACACAGAAATGCCAACTGACCCAGCCGAGGCTCGAACCAGCGACCTTCTTGCTGTTAGGTGACAGCGCTACCCACTGCACCACTGCGTCACCTATCTTTCTTTATCATGTGATTATATAAATGTATGTAGTCATGCTGCTCCATCTGAAAGCATTTTCTAGAGATTTAATGATGTTTAAGGAACTGGCTTTTCTAGCAAAAGGCACATGACAGTCGCCTTTGATCAATCATTAAGCCCTAATTTGAATTACATTGAATGCTGTATTTTACAGTGGAGAAATAGTTATAAAGACTCTTCATTATTATGACAATATTTGGCTGAAACCAGCTTTTTAGTTCAGTAAATGTGACTGGTAGAACTGTATTATTAATTAAACGTTAATGTACAGTATATTTTTCAAAAGGGGAGGAGCTACCTAATATTTTCCACCTAGTCTTTGTTATTCGTTCATTTTCTGTCCGGCTCAGTCCCTTTATTAATCTGGGGTCGCCACAGCGGATAAATATGAACTTATCCATCATGTGTTTTACGCAGCAGATGCCCTTCCAGCTACAACCCATCACTGGGAAACATCCATACACACTCATTCTCACACATACACTAGGGCCAATTTAGTTACCCAAATCACCTATAGCGCATGTCTTAGGACTTGTCGGGGGGAAACCGGAGCACCCAGAGAAAACCCACACCAACACGGGGAGAACATGCAAACGCCACACAGAAATGCTAACTGACCCAGCCGAGGCTTGAACCAGCGACCTTCTTGCTGTGAGGCGAATGTGCTACCCACTGCGCCACTGTGAGGCCTAGCTGAAATTAATTTCATCTAATAAAACCACAAATATTTCAGCTCTCCATCTTCCTCAGTGTGTAAACCAGTTACTCCCTCCATTATCTTGTTAAAACACATATACGTCATCAGTTTTTCCATTTTATACAACAGTTCTGTCTGGTTCTCAAATCTGATTGGCTGATAGCCGTGCGACATTCTGCAATAACAACACTCGTACAGCCTCTTCATCCTTGTGTATTACTCTGCCCACATAGAGTGACAGCAGATAAATAAGCTCACTACAGTTGGACAAATATTGTAGCTGTTGGAAAACACAATGTGCTTTTAAATCTTTTTTTTTAGGTGAGAATGATGAGTGAGATTATTTACATAAGGATAGTGCTTACTTTAAATATTTATAATTTTGGAGATTCAGCGCGTCGAAGGCCATTAGCCTGTCGTTGAGCAGGGCTGACGTTCCACCACAAGGTGACAGAGACCGCATAATAAGTTCTTAGGAGAGAAAAACTCCCTGTAATTTCAAATTACAGCTGATCAAATCATTATAAAACTCGTAAATCGATCTCTTTCTTTTGTATGTTGTAGTGCTGTATTTATACCATAGTAATCTGGTAGTGTTTGCTTTGCTTTGGCTTTTTTTGGGGTTAATTACTGTGATCTGATTGTAACAGAAATACTGGGAAATGTCTCTAGACCAGGGGTGTCCAAAGTTTTTTGGCCGAGGGCCAGATGCAAAAAACAACACGTTGTCCCGGGCCAAATTTTACAATTTCACAGAAAG
>CAIGQQ010037750.1:1573811-1615171 GCA_903798035.1 Danio albolineatus | reverse complement strand
ATATATATATATATATATATATATATATATATATATATATATATACAGTGTGTGTGTTTTATTATGGAATTATTTTCTACATTTTAAAATCATAATATATATTTTACTCACCATAAGCTCAGGAGTGAGTCGTGTAGTAGATATGTAGTAGATACGTAGCAAATCACAGATGTGGTTGTCAGTTAGATTGGTTCTCAATGAATTTTTGTTTAGATTCATCAGTAAAAATGTTTGCTCATATATATGAGGAGCCAAACAGACTCATCGTCCTTTTTGAATGGCGTTTCATCAAGGGAAATTTGGATGAATCCAAACTCTTGTAAAACTCGGACATTTCCTGCACTCACTGTTGATTTTTCTTTTACGTCATAACAGGCATAACTGCCTAATTGAAGGCATGTGATAGCCATCTAACAAAAATTACTATCTTATATATAAATAAAAGAACTATAGAACCCTCTTTGTTATTAGAAAACATTAGTTTTTATGAAAAGAAATGCAACAACAAACTTATTCTTCGTATTCTCCAACAAAATTAAATCGCTCCAAGAGGGAAGTCATATTGGTCTGCGTTAATACAAAATATTGATTGGAAAAGAGCCTGGCTTCTCCCATATAAATATGTAATCCCAAACAAAGCAAAGGAAATTCATTTAAAAATTCTACATAAAATATACCCAGTCAATACATTTGTGTCAAAATTTGTTGATATTGATAATACTTGTTCTTTTTGTCAGCAAAGTGAGGAAACTTTAACCCACATGTTTTACAAGCAAAATCTCACAAAAGTTTTGGTCATATTTATATAATTATTTGAATATATCACAATCAACAAAACAAATTTTTAAATTGAAAGATATTATTTGTTATTACTCTAGTCCAAAAAATAAAAATGAAAAATATGTATACAACTTTTTTATATTATATGCAAAATTCTTTATACACAAACAAAAATTTCTTAAATTCTCTCCCAAATTTGTTCATTTTTTAACTGAATTTGATTCCTTGCTTAAAGCTATAACTTTATCTAATAACCAAAAATCCTGCAAGTTAATATAAGCTTATGAAAATATCATGCTTCCAGTAAGTTAGTTGCTAGATGTTTTCTGTAATTATTGAATTTTGTACTTCCCCTTTTTTTTGTGCTTTTGTTTTTTGTTATTTTCTCTCTTTTATGTCTTATTTGTTACTTGCTGTTCTTTAACGTTGTACTTGTATTCCAGTCTCTTACAGATGACTTCCTGATTTATATTGTACATTTCTTCTTTTCTAAATAAAAGCTATACTTAAAAAAGAAAAAAAAAAAGAAGGCACGTGATAGCGACACCTGGTGGTTATTTATTGAATTATGTTTATTTTTGTACAGCGGGCCAGATTCTATTAATATTCATAAAAAGCCACGCGGGCCGCCACTAAACTTATTGCGGGCCGCAGATGGCCCGCGGGCTGTAGTTTGGACACCCCTGCTCTAGACTGATGGCATTTCATGCCGTTCAGCCTTATAATATTAAAATGTCAGCAAAATCACCTGTTTTGTCATCACATTTTACATATTACACTAGAGAATCATTGAAATACTTGCTCTGAAGTGACGTTTGTGAGGTAGCAACAGTTTCTGCTGTTCTGACGTCAGTTGCAGATGTGAATGAGTGGCAGAAGAAAGTAGTTTCTCATACAAAAGGATTTTCGAGAATCTTCTTGTTTGTTTTTTTTTTTATTTTTTTTTATACACGATATGCCATCAAACTGTTTTATAAATGCGATATCATGCTTGTAGCAGTGCAATATGGCTGTATATCGGCACTGGTGGGATACTAAGGCATATACAGCCAAATCACTCTGCTTCGAGTGTGTTATTGCTCATTTCAGTCGTTAAAAAAATTGCTATATTGTTTCCATATTTGGACAATTTTCATTATAAGAAATATCACCTCCAGGATTATGGATTCACTGGATTATGATCAAATTTTCATGGCTAAACCAGTTAAATCTTCATGAACGTGCTGAAATAAAACTGCCTCATTTTGAGCCCAGGAGGAGAGCTAAAAGAAATGATTCAGATATATGTTCCACCATTAACTACAGTGGAAAAAAAGGAGAAAGTTTTGCACCCCCCACTGTTTCCTGAGTGAAATGTGAGGTGAATTCTGGGCTCTCTAAGAATAGCTCCTCTCATTGGTCTCCATGGAGTTTGATCATGTGTCTTGGAACTTACAGGACGCCGTGTTTTGAGTTTGACACATTCAGTAAAACGCATGTGCCATGGAGACGACGAGATTTCGTGCCCACGCCGCAGCTCTGCTCTAGACGCTTTCATTTCAAACATTGTTTAGTTTCATGTCATGTGGGTGAATACAGCTGAAAGTTGCGCAGCCGTGGATGTTTTCAGAAATATATGCCAGACACCCACACACAAATACATGGCTACATTTGTGGAGGGAAGCATTATGCGTTTCTCGTAGGTTATATAGAGACAGAGCAGGTGCAGCTGGGTGAATCTCCTGAAAACCTGCCCAGGTCAGATTTAATTTGATGGATGGAAGAAGAAATGTATATTTTACACACACAAAAAAACACAATAGATATTATGTGAAACCATTAAAGAGCCCCTATTATGGGTTTTGGAAAATTAGCTTCCATGCAGTGTGTAACACAGCTCTAAGTGAATGAAAACATCCAGCTGAGGTTTAAATCTGAAAGTGCACTGTGTTTAAAACTATTGATTCTTTAGCGAAATAGTCGACTCAGAGTCAAATAAATGAATCAAGTTGGGTTCGGATCTTTTGTTTGAAGGTGTAACCATAGCAAGACTTATGCGTTTTAAAACTGAAACATTTTAAAATGCATAAGTTTTGCTATGGTTACATCTTCCATCCACACTACCCCGGAGTTTTCGAGCACTGAAAACTGAGCATTTTGGAAAAGCTGAAGAGGCTGTTTTGTTTTTAAAACACTGCTGCTCTGTTTGGCTGAAGACATTAAGCTGATTGGGGCATTTTCCTCAATATTTAGTGCACACATTTCAGTCTTGCACCCTTTACTTAAGTTCAAACTTCACAAGTTTGATATGGAAAACAAACTCCTGAGGACACGTCAGGTAAATCTTCAATGGGAACAGTGTTGACTACTTTTTAACCTTATTCACATCCTGCAGGCTACATTGTTTCATCTTAACAATAAAATGAAAAGATGATATAAGGAACTGCCTTTTTTCATTTTGATATCAACTTACAAATGACACTAAAAATGTTGAGGCGTTTGTAGCTACATATTTATTTGACCGTCATCTTCACTGTATGCATATTTCTAAAAATAAAACGGAGCCTAGAACATAACTGCCTTCTTTCATTTTCTTTGAAAAATATGAAACACACCGTGTCTCCTTTGCTGAATGTCAGTTGTAATAATTATTGGCCATTATAAGAGTGTAACGGATAATAACTTTATACAATATTAGAAGTAAAGGCAAGTAATCAGTCAAATTACATAAGTTACATAAATTTATATCTTAATTTATCTTTGGCTTTTGCTAAAACACATTACCTGAGAACAAGTAATAGATTCAAAAGACCATTAGATAGAGGCAAGATTAAATAAATATCACGTTTAACAACTATAGTGGGATAAAATCCAGCAGAAGATCCTTAATGAATTGTCCGACGTGCGCTGCTCTCACCCGGGGAGCTGTGCTCAAAGCACCCGCTGACTGCCTGGAGCTCAGACATGTGCATACGCTGCAGCGCATGCCAGAGTGTGTGTGTGTGATCACGTGATGGGACTTTTCAGCGGGGTAGTGTGGATGGAGATCTTTTCAGAAACGCTAAGTGAAACGCCAGTGTGGGTATGGATCGTTTTCATTCTGAAACGCCGCTTTAAAACTAAAACGTATTAGTGTAAACGGGGCCTTAAAATTGTTAGGAATTTGCAATTGACTCAATTTGTGTTGAGTTGACTCTAAAAAGCTTTGCAGCAAATTGCCTTACAATGTAAAGTTGTCAACTTTTTTCCTTTTTCTTTTCAGTGTAGAAGGAATGCTGAAAATGGACAGGGAAGTTTTTTACAGTGTTGAGTTCAGTGCACAGTGAGTCTGAAATAAAAAAATAAATAAATTGACGTCACGTTGTGTCAATCACATTTACACACTTACTTCTGAATATTCTTCTGCCATAACAAATTCTGATTGGGTTTGATTTTGTTACTTTTTTTGTGTTTAGAGAAAGTGTTTTGAGAGATGTTTTGACAAATTGGAGTAACTATACAAGCAAAAGTCAAAATCCAGAACGCTGTCACTCACAGCACAGAGCACTTTACGACAAACCAAGCATGTAATATAAAGCACTGTTGTAGTCCATTGTACACTGGTTTCAATGCCTTTGTGCTCCTTTGCCATGCCACTATTTGGCGTGTGTGTGTGTTCGTGTGTGTGTGTGTGTGTGTGTGTGTGTGTCTGTCTATACCTTTGATGTACTGCCAGTTTCTGTTCAGGATTAATGTGTTTACGGAAATGTGTGTGATGTGGCTGCGGTATCACAAACAAAATATCAAAATGCCAATGAGTTCCTGAAATAAACATTACATTTCAGGATAATCTCGCACATCTCTTTGGTGAGTTGGTGAACTCTCCTTCCTTTTCTTTCAATGGTCTGGATGGACACAATATTTCCTCTTTTATTTATTTAATTTTTTTATTTTTGAAGAGAACAAAAGCATCACAGCTTGAATTGATTCCAAATTAGTTTACAATTATTTTTGCAACTGATTAATTAATATGCGTAGGACCCAGTGTGCAAGGTTTCTGTGTGTGGCAATTTTTTAGGACTTGAATGCAACAAAAAAATAAATGATAAAACAAATGCATATGGAAATTTCAGACAATTTTTACGAATGCCCTTCCAGCCACAACCCAGTACCGGGAAACACCCATACACTCTCGCACTCATACACTATGGCCACTTAAGTTTACCCAATTCACTTATAGCGCATGTCTTTTGACTGTGGGGGGAACCCGAGCATCGGGAGGAAACCCATGCCAACACGGGGAGAACTTGCAAACTCCACACAGAAATGCCAACTGGCTCAGCCGGGACCCATACCAGTGACCTTCTTGCTTTGCGGCAACAGTGCTAACCACTGCGCCATTGTACCGCCCTTATATATAAGTTTTTACATAAAAAATTATTTCACAATATTACTGCTTTTTGTTGAATTTTCGATCATAAATGCACAAGCAACTGTTTATATATAATATAATAATTAAACATTTTTAACAGCAATTTTTCCATAATAAGAAATACTACAAATACTATAACAAATGCTTACATGACATTCAGAGCTTATGCAAATAAATTGCATACATTTTACAATTTGATTTCATTAGTTAATGTATTTAATAACATGAACTAATAATGAACAATACTTGTACAGCAGCATTTATCAATCATAGACAGCATTTACTAATGCCAGATTTAATACCAAATAAATGCTTGTTATCATTAGTTAATACACTGCGAGTTAACATGAAATAACAATTCAAAAAATAATTAACTAACATTACCAAAGATTAATTAATACTGTAATAAACATATTGTTCATTGATTGTTCAATGATTGTTACATTAACTAATAGTAAAGGTGCTGTATGTAAGTTTTTGACTCTTCTAACACAAAAAAATACCAAAATATGTTTGAAGATATTTAAGAAACATGCTAAATGAACGTTCTGGAAACAATGCTGAAGTCAGATATTTTGCTTTGAAAATGAGCGTTACGTGCCAGAACGAATATCTTTGTTTTGGTACTTTTAACCCGGCCAATGCCACTTTAGCCAATTACATTTCAGGACCCTGGGTTGCCTTTGTGGGAAAACCGCATACTTTATTTGTTCAGTCAGAAAGGCTCTCGAAGTACGCATCCACGAACGAAATGCGACCTCCAGTGGACAGTAGCAGCCTCCGAAATGAGATGCAGATTCAGCGTTCCACATGAGGTGGTTATTATTTAGCAAGCAATATAAATACTACGAACGTAAACATTGAGCAGGTTGCATTGTAAACCTATGTCTAAACAACACGCTACGTGATGAGATTTGCAATGATAAGCAATTTGGCTGTTTGCACCAGACGAAACATGATAGGAATTTAAATACAGTCATTCAGAAGCACAGAATAGTACACTCGCTGCACTCTAATGAAATAAGGTTTATAATCCAATTAATACATATTAATCCTCTTTAACATTATTAAATGTACATGCTGAATGACTGATATATGTTGGTTTGCATTGAAGTTCCATTTTAAATTGTTTATTTTCAAGATCTGATGTTAGTGTATGGCAATAAATGTAATGTAAAATGGCATTCCAACTCGCGTTATTAGCTATTAATACAGAATAAAGCACATGAGGTTTACCCGAGGTGATCATTGTCAGTTTTTTGTTGTTCAGCTGCAAGAAATAGGGCAAAAACCCCTTTTAATATGGAAAATATTCCTTCTATTCCATGCCATTGCTTTAATATAGATTTAAATCAGCCTTTTGGCTCGACAGTCAGACACACTGCTGTTGGTGTCGTCAATCTGGCAACCTGCACTTGTGTTTGTTTTAAACCAGGCTTGCAATACCTAGTTCAACCACTGGGTGTGAAACTCACATTCTGCACCTTTAACTAATACAACCTTATTGTAAAGTCTTACCATTAAAATAGTAATTTCTGTACAGTAATAAGATTGGAAGTTTTAGGGGTAGTGGAATAAACACGTTAAAATTCTTGATGTGATCATGATAAAATGTGGGTTTTATTTTTTGAGTATGATGTACTGTCCTTGCTAAAATAGATTTTTAATCTCGGTCACTCTTTGCTGACTTTGTGACCTGATGTGCATTCAGCAGACCCATTTCAGATCATACAGAAGGAGAAAAATGGTTTGATGTGCTGTTAAAGTGATGGACGACACCAAGTTCCAGCATTATTTCTGTGATGAAACTGCAGTGTGAGATCTTGCAGAGTCGTGCATTTCGAAGCAGCCTGTGTCTCTCTTTGATATCTCGTGCCAGTCTGAACATTTGTCAGTGCCATCCACCTACAAACTCGGTTGGTGCTGGCAGGAACAGTAAAGTCAGTGGAACAAACACCGTCTGCGCTTTATTTTAGACCGCAAACGGCAGCTCCTTCACTCTTTGTCTGTGACGTTATGAAAGCAGCAATTTGATGCTGTGAAGGAGAAATCAAGGTCCAGACAGAGTAATTGTAGAGAATGTATAATAGCCGCAGTCAGTAAACGTGGTAACCGTAGGTGCTTAAAGCTCCCATAAATCGTGAGTTATATTGTAGATTAGCTTCAGTGTTATTCATATGGTGAGCTGCTCTGTCAGACTTCATATGTGCTGCTGTGACATTTTCTGGGATGTTATATAAGCTGTAGCCAAATGTTTTTCCCTCCCACAGGACAAGCACAGATGTAATGTTTGAACTGTGAAGCATAGTGGCTGCGGGTCTTTAAAGTCTGCTTGAAATCAAAATTTACACTGTTTATTTTACTAGCTTACATTGTTATTTTTAAGGTCAATACCTAATCCGTGGAAGTGAATAAATGTATATAGAAATTAAATGTTGTGGTAATCTTCAATGAAAGTCTGCTCATTTGCTTCTGTGTTTGAAGTGGCGATTCTATTGTTGACGTCAGCCTGAGGCAAGGGTCTCATATCTACCTGATAGTTTGTGGCCCCTGCCTTAATTTGAAAGTTTAATGTTAGTGCAGCCCTCGAGTTTGATATGTATGGCACTTTACTGTGTTGTGTGTGGAACTGAACGAACCCATCAAAAGAAAAGTCCTCAGAGGCATGTGCCGTATTCTTCCCTATTCTCAGCTAAGGATAAATAAAAAACAAAAGATGCCGTTCACCTCGTATCTGGTGTCTCTAACAATAAGTTACCTACGCGTTTGCAAGATTGAAGTCGTACGACATCTTCCCTATCCACCTTACTCTGAGAAAAGAGTGAACTTAATGAGCGGTAGCTCAGTATGAAGCTGGAAAGAGCTGGGCCATCAAACTAACAAACAAATCGAGCGAAATAAAAAAAAAATTACAAAAAAAGGTTTCAAAAGTTGGCAAAATGGTCCAAAAGCGTTTTACCCAAACAAAAAAATCTAAATCGTTTGAGCAAAAATATACAAAAACGAGATCAAAGAAAAGTGTGATTCTCTCTGCTCTTACTGGCGTCCTTTTTATTTGGCTGTCGTCCCATAAATGACAGACCAGTCTCCTTACCAATCAGCTGTTAGCGTAGGTAGACCTAATGCAAATGACAGGCATGGAGAGAGAGAGAAAGCAAGAACGGGAGGAAAATTACAAACAATATTTGAAATCTGAGAGCTCCCTCATCCTGCATAGACAGCAAGGTTACTGGCTTGTTCATAGTACAAAAAGGTACCAAAAAACATCTTCAAAATGGACCATATTCTTTCAATTGAAATATTACGAAGCTACACAAATACTTTTGTGCACATTTAAACCAAAGGGCCACGAAACCCCCCAGTCTCAGCGTGGTGTTTTCACACCTCTAGTTTGGAAAAGCTCAGTAAAGTGGGCGTGTCCAGCTCTGTTTAGGTAGGAGTGTCGGGGAAGGGGAAAGAGGGAAGGTTTTGCATAAAAATGGGAGTTTCCATTTGTGCACGCGCTCATTTTCACACAGACTGTGTATACATGGACATCAGTAATCAAATTATTTGCCAAATTATTAATTTGTCGACTTTAACGGCACTTTCTCTTTATTTTTGGATTCGCGTGATGGGCAGGGCTTCTGTCTATGTTTGGTGACTGTAGCTTTATTGCTAAATGGCTAACAGGGGATTTATAGAGAGAATAACTGTTTTATGTGCTTCATGAAGGCTGATATTCCACTGATAGTCTACTGATGAAGGCTGATAGTCCACTAGATTATTTCAGAGGTGCACGGAGCTCTGTGAGCTCATAAACTCCTCCAGAAACTGTACCTGGATGATGGAAGCTTTCAGCAGTGCTTCTGACCGAGCCGAGTTTTCCCTCAGGACACCAACAACAGGCGCTACGTCATAATCACACCCCCACAAGAGCAAGCTCCTGATTGGTTAACGCGGCGCGAACGTCCGCTGAAGCTCATTGTCATTTCATTTTCAAACTGAAGCGATTCGCGCGAATTGCGGCGTTAAGCGCGTCAAACGCGCGGCGCCATTCGCGCGTATCGCGTTGCAGGATGCCTATTCGCGCCTTTTGCATTGACTTAGCATGTAAATCACTCGCGCTTGATGCGTCTTCCGCAACTGCTGTAAGGTACAATCTTCGAAGCGATCATGAATATTAATGAAGCTGCGCCGCGTACTCAATAGAGCGCTCTGGTTGGTTTGAACCAAGTCTATCTCATGAATTAATGCCAAACACACAGAGACGTCAGAACGTGCTGGCCGGGACAGGCGTCCACTCTCCACGCTGGAATACACGCAAGGATCTCATCGGCGTGACGCAGCTTCAAAAATTCGTTTCAAACCGGAAGAACGAATTTGCTTGAAATAATGCAAAAACAACCAATTTTCACTTTTTAGTCAATTATATGTGTCCTAATAGTGTTTATAGCAGCGTGGGACACATATATGACTGTCAACAGCTCAAAAAATGTGTTTTGGTGTTTCATGGCCCTTTAAACCAAAAATAACTGACTTTGTGTCTTCAGTGTCAGTATATTGAACTTTCATGAGAGTGCTGTGCAGACATGAGGGTAAATAAAAACATACTTTTCATACACTATAAAGCAGAGGTGCCCAAAGTGGGAACAGGTGCCCAAGTGGCCCATGGTAACCTTTCGTTTGGCCTGCCATCCCATCTGAAAAGAGAGGGAGAATGATGCGGAGTTGGTTGGGGCAAATGCCTTTGAGAGAGATCACCATTTCGAATTTAACGTAACCGTTTGTTTCCTTGTTTAATTGAGGAGCTACAAAAAAGCCAACTGAAATTAAAGGTAACACTTTATTTAGATGGTCCATTTGAGTATCAGTAGACTGTCTGCTTAATATCTGTTGATACTGACATTTAACAGACATTTAACTGACTATAAGAAACTTTGCAAGTACATGTCAACTTACACTAACCCTAACCCCAACCTTAAACCCAACCTAATAGTCTACTTATAATCTAATGAGAATTAGTTGGCATGTAGATGCAATGTAACTTAAATTCAACAAACGGACCATCAAAATAAAGTGTGACCAAATTAAATGTTTCATCTAAATGTTGTAAATGAATCCGACTTTTAAAATGTAAATACTGTCACTTAACTGATAAGATAGAGGACAATGCTCAAGACATTGATGAGCAAATTAAGGCAATAGCAGGAGCAGCTCAACTAGTTTATTCAGCATTCACTCCATTGTGTTATAAATGGGATTGTTTATGTTTTTACTATGAAAGGTTCATTATAAAAAGAAAAAAAATGATACTGCAGCATTAATTAAAATGTTTTAAAGCAGCATTTTGTTATTATTTTTAAATCTTAGCAAATAAATTAGGAAATTACCCATGGTAAATTCAATGTAATACAATTTGGTACATTCACCTCAATCAAGTTTTGTTTCTTGTCCTTTGTAAGAAAAGGTTTGGGCACCCCTGCTTTAAAGCGATTTTGAAATACAAAATATGTATATTAGGCCTTATGTAAAATGTAGCTATTTCTGTATCCGAATGTTTGCATCACTGTGTGAGTGTGTGTGTGTGTGCTTCATTGCTGTGCATTTTAGTACAGAATAGACAATCAATTAAATATTGTGGCTTTCCTGTTTTCTTATCAAAAAAGTGGATTCAGAGCCCTGCATGAGCAGCACCACCGGTCGCTGTGTCTTAGTGCTTTTATGAAGAGAACACAACTGCGCAGCTTTCACATATCTCATTTAGAACCATCTGACCGCGTCCTCGGTACTACCAGTTCTTAAAAATACCTGACAACAACTAGTTTTATTATATTTTTTAATACCAAATTGTTAACAGTCAGATCTTGTGACAACACTTGTTTAGAGACACGTTTATTCATTTTTAATGTTACATGATGTTAAATTCTTAGTATTAGCAGTGTTAAACACACATCATATTTATAATTTATTATCTCTTTATTGTATCTAAGTAAACAAAATATTTAAAAATATTTATCTCAAAGTAGCATGTTTAAAATGGTGTCTTGCAAATTCAGCTGTGTAGAAATATCCAATACTGCAATCTAAAAGTTTGACCTGACATCTATCCCAGTGAATATGGTTCCCTGTGTTTAATGTCAGGCTCTATTCAGTCTGTACGTTTGATGAGAAAGCAGTACTGACTGATTTACAACTATTGTAGGAATGCATTCTGGGAAGCATGAATTCATTAGAGGTCTCCTCCTCTGCTTCTGTCAGTGACGTAAGATTGCGTCGAGCCCACAGGGTTAAATCAGGGTGATGCAGTGCCATTCTGTCCCATTAACAGCCCAATAAATGTTTCTCATGCCCCACAGAATATTGGGAAGAAGATGACGTGCCAGGAATTCATCAATAACCTGGACGGTCTCAACGGAGGACAAGATTTCCCTCGGGAGCTGCTGAAGGTAAGCCTCAAACAAATCTCCCTATGTTCTTTCATGAGATCATGCGTGATGGGATGTGCTGCGTTAAAAACTATCTTGATGGATACAAATAACGCAAAATGGAAATCAGTGGTTCCAGGTGAGTGAAGGCTGGTGATATTCTATAACACGCAATGGCATCTACTTTCTCTTGTTCTCATAAGAACATCTGATCTTTACTAATCAATTACCATCAACCTGATGTTTGTACACCTGATACAAGCCCAGGACAAAAGCGCTCTTGACTTGGATTCATTAGTAATAGATGCTGTTATAGGAGACAGGCATGGACATTTGGAGAGCCTGGAATCATGGAGCAAGAGTCTCTTCAACTGTTGCTCCACCATTACTTTAGTCCAGAGGTCTTAAACTCAGTTTGCCCGATGGCCGCTTGAGGCAGAGTCTGGGTGAGGGTTTTCCACAAGAAATTAATTAAAATAATAAATTTATAATTTTTTATTTTTTCATCTTATTTTGTGTTAAAAAATAAAAATAAAGAGATTTGAAGGGCAACACGGTGGCGCAGTAGGTAGTGTTGTGGCCTCACAGCAAGAAGGTCGCTGGTTCGAGCCTCGGCTGGGTCAGTTGGCAATTCTGTGTGGAGTTTGCATGTTCTCCCCGTGTTCGCGTGGGTTTCCTCCGGGTGCTCCGGTTTCCCCCACAGTCCAAAGATATGCGGTACAGGTGAATTGGGTAGGCTAAATTGTCCATAGTGTATGTGAGTGAATGAGAATGTATGGATGTTTCCCAGAGATGGGTTGCGGCTGGAAGGGCATCCGCTGCATAAAACAAAATGCTGGATAAGTTGGTGGTTCATTCCGCTGTGGCGACCCCGGATTAATAAAGGGAGTAAGCCGACAAGAAAATGAATGAATGAAAGAGATTTGAGAAGATTGGAATTTTTTAACACCACATACAAAGAAAAAAATAAACAAATTAAAAATGATTAAGAAAATAAGTCAATCAGTTGTAAATAGTAGTAATAATAGTAATAATATTCATTTCATTCAATTCATTTTCATTTGTTTTAACTTGTTTTCACAAGTAACGGTGCGACTGTATCATTTGTAACAATAACTAAGTATAACAATAACTAATTTATAACAATAACTAATTGGTCTGGGATACTGGGATTCTTATTGCCGATGGACAGGTGTCGATATGTGACTGCAGACGACTACATTAGGCTGCATTGAGTTCCATTTACGTTACTTCTTTTATCTCGCGCACGCATCACTTTGATTTCTTTTGTAAGAAAGAAAGCTCACATTGACTCTCTTAGTGCCATTTCAGTTCACTTCCAAGTAAAAAAAAAGTAATTAAATAACTCACTCTGGGGCAATGCAGTGGCGGAGTAGGTAGTGCTGTCACCTCACTGCAAGAAGGTTGCTGGTTCGAGCCTCGGCTGGGTCAGTTGGCGTTTCTGTGTGGAGTTTGCATGTTCTCCCTGCATTCGCATGTGCTGGAAAAGATGGCGGTTCATTCCACTGTGGCGACCCCAGATAAATAAAGGGACTAAGCCGAAAAAAAAATGAATTGATGAATGAATAACTCACTCTGTCCAATCTTCAAGAAGAGCCCACAGTTAGCTCCTCTGTCATGTTCTGTGGCTGACTAGACTCGTGTTGCTTCTGTCACACATTCTCCAGATCCAGGGAGGCAGTTCCAGCTTCTCGAGATCGCTTTTGATCAGGCTCATTAACAGATTTACTCGTGGTTTTAAAGAAATGAAAATATGATTGACTGCCTCTTTGCTATTTTGAAAATACAAATATTTATGTAGGCCACTATGCCATTGTTTATTTTCGCTGCTCACTGCGCACGAAACCATAACCACCAATCGATGAGAGTGATTGTTAGAATAAGAAAGATAATTGGTTGAAAATATTGTTCAGGACCTGTAGTCAAACACGACTTTTGCTTTAACTTGGCCATACTGTCATGCGAGCGTACGCACACACATACACTCCACACAGCCTTCGCTTGCACTCACACTCTCACTCTCTCACTCACTCACACACTCACATGCAGGTATTCACCACGCACAAGTTAATGCCGAATGAATTAAAATAAATACCGGAAACAAAACACGAATATCTCACAATTCACGGAACAGGATATGGCAAGATCCGGCTAAAATTATTCAGTGGTTTATAACTTTTTACAACTTTTTTTGAAGTGTTGTGAATGAAGCACGCTGGGACGAATGTCCGCGTGTGCCCAATAGAAACGAGGCAGCCAGCAGGCAAGGAAGAAAACACTCGCTGCTGTAACTTTCACTCAATGAGAAATGTTTCTCTGCCTGCGTCAAGCCGATGTCCCACCTCCGAGAGCCATATACCCCACCGTGATTGGTAGGTTCACTCAGCTCCGCACACAACACTGTGAAGTGCCATATATATCAAACTCGTGAGCCACACTGACATTAAACTCTCAAATTAAGGCGGGGGCCACAAACTATCGCCCGCTGACCGCGAGTTTGAGACCCCTGCTTTAGTCCATAGGAAAAACTAGAGTAAAAATACAAAATTATATGGGCTCTATTTAAAAAATCTAGGTGCAAAGTCTAGCGGCCGTGTCTGAATCCACTTTTGCTATTTTATGGACAGAATAATACACTTTGCGCCGTAACATGGTTGAGCTTATTCTCTTTTTAGAATTAGAAATCTTTATTGTCCACACGTATGGAAATTCGTTTTCGGCCTCCCAAACATCACAAATACAAAACACAAACACAGAGCACAAACACAAAGCTTCCTACACCACAGATTACCGACACGCAACCCTAGCTATGAAACCACAGGATAACATACAAACTACTTCATGATCATTTATTCAATATAGCAGACGGTTTAAAAGATTGCTTAAAAATATTTGTTTTTGCTGTGGGTACTCTGTATCATCTACCAGAAGGAAGCTTTTCAAATAAAAAAAAAGAGGATGGGTGGAGTCCTGAACTATCTGTGAGGCTTTCCATCTGGTCTGGTTTATATACAGTTCCACAAGCTGCTTCTGAGGGTCCATTATGATCTTACTAGCCGTGTTAACAATCTTTGCAAGTTTATACTTGCTTCTAGCTCCAAGATTTCCATACCAGCAAGAAGTATTATAGGAGATAATACTTTCAACCAGACTGTTATAAACCTTCCTCAGAATACCCTTACAAACATACAAAAATATTTAATTTCCTTAAAAGAAAGAGTCTTTGTGTTGCCTTCTTATAGATGTAGTCTGCGTGTTCACCAAAATTTAAACTACTATCTAAAATAATCCCTAAGTACCTAAAACTGTTTACAATCTCAACATGTTGACCCTCAATAGTAACTGGATGCCCTTTCCTACTAATAATTAGTTCCTTAGTTTTTAGAGCATTTAGTGACAAAGCACTCTCCTCGCACCATGTCACCAGATGTTCTATGTTCTCAAAGTAGGCCCTCTCTCGCTCCTCCTTTCCTTGGAATCTGGAATGGAATCTGCTTTTCTGCAGATTTTTAGCCTATTGAGTCTATGTATTTACTTACTTTACACTTTATATTAAGTGGACAGTTCCTGTGGATTTACCATGCAAGTACACTGGTATCACAAGGTGAAACCTTCTAATGCAGCATTAGTTCTGCCATACAGTGTTCACAAGTACATGATCTGCAAACAGGTGTGGAAATGGGAAAACATCTGCAAGTACATACAGTATTGTTGTTACACAATGCACTTACATAATTCTTGTTACAGATGTGTACTTTCCTAGTGTTGTTACCAATGTCCTGTTACACATTTGTACTTACAAATACTATTCAGTGGGTTGTTACATGAGTGTAGTTACACCAGTATTACACAAGTAAATACTATGTACCAGTTTGTACATACACTGTAGTTACATACTACTTACACATCTAATTACCATGTGAGTTCAGAGGTATAAGCGACACATAATATAAAGTGGGACCTAATATAAATATAATATAAACTGTTGACAACTATGTTTTATCAAAGCATTTATATGTTTCATAAACTGAAAAAGAATGCTCTTATTTTAATGTAATTCGTAGATTCATCTTTTGAAGTGGTCACATAAATTGGCAAAATATTGTATTTATACATACTGTAGTCCAGCATAATTGAGACGAGAATTTGTTAAAATATTGCACATGTACTTTCTAGGGCCATTTAGGGATTACTGTACATTACTTAAAGTCCTCAGGAATTCAAAATGTATGTTGTACTGTAAGCTCATATTGAGGTAAGCAATTAATCTGTGCAAGTTAATCCACTAAAAAAAAATAGTTTGTCGGTAATCTGTAATTAAAATCTGAAAATGTGCTTCCACTCTGGAATGACTTTTCTTCTCTGATGATGTCAGTCTGTGGCTGGAATATCCCTAACCGCTTCTTTCCAACTGTTAGTTTGACTCAAGTGAGAAATCATCTCAAATAAAGTGCAGTCCTCTATTTAACGTTGATTCTAGCTGGCAATACGTTGAAATACTGAAATGGCATAAGTAGAATCTTCCGGTAGAAAAGGTTTGTAAATGACTGCATCACAAAAAAATTAAAACTTGCAGCTAAACTCTTTGGTCACTAAGTAAGTAAATTATTAAACCAAGCAAATCAAAGATTTTTTTTATGTTTGGGGTAAAGCATACACTACAGTACATGACAAAAGTCTAGTACTGTAAGTACTTGACAAAAGTCTAGTACTGTCTAGTAAAGTCTAAGTTTTAGGAACAACAAATAATAACATGACTTATAGTTGATCATTTGGTATCAGAAGTGAAAGTGTGTTTCAAAATATGAAAGTCATATGGAATGGCAAAGAAAGAAAAAAGCATTCTTGCAGGTCTCCCAGAGTTCATTAAGATTCTTTGGATTCATCTTCAACGCCTCCTCCTTTATTGTACCTCAGACATGCTCAATAATGTTTATGTCTAGTGACTGGGCTGGCCAATCCTGGAGCACCTTGACCTCCTTTGCTTTCAGTGATTTTTGATGTCAAGGCTGAAGTATGAGGAGTGTAATGCTAAAGAATTTTCTCCTGTTGTTTGCAATGTAATGGGCAGCACAAGTGTCTTGATACCTCAGGCTGTTGATGTTGCTATCCACTGCAGATCTCGCACTGATAAATGTAGCCCCAAACCATGGCTTTTTTCTTCACCAAACTTGACTGATGTCTGTGAGAATCTTGGGTCCGTGTGGGTTCCATTAGGTCTCCTGCAGTATTTGTGATGATTGGGATGCAGTTCAGCAGATGATTCATCTGAAAAATCTACCTTCTGCCACTTTTCCAAACGATCATTTAGAAGTCAAGTCTTTTACAACTGGGATCGACGACAAGACTTTTGTCAGGGAGTGTAGAATTGGCAATACCACAGTTTTTAATGCAATAAGACACTAATATTTTGATTCCACTTTATATTAAGTGGCCTTAACTATAGTCTACTTTCATCAAAAAAAGTAAACACAATGTACTTACTTTGTTTAGAATTTATTATTGTACACTTCTGGTGCTCTTGAGGTGGGATACGGGTAGGATTAGGGAAAGGTTTGGTGGTATGGGTAGGTTTAAGGGTGGGTTAAGGTGTATGGCCATCACATTCTATTAATCTTAATAGTATAAACAATAGCAACAGCATAAACTGTGGATGCATTTACTGGTTTCTCCATTTAAAAGGCCCTTTTGTTCTTAAACATTCAGCTTTCAGTATTTAGCAGTCTGAAGATCACTGTTTCCAGCCGATTTCACCTCTCACTAACTAGGTGTGTTGACTTGAAGCTGCTGTGCAGAGCGATCAGACAGATTTTCCTTTTGCAATCAGGAAGGAATTGAAAGCAGGGTTTTGACACTTTCTGCTACCCACCGTGAATATTGAGCACTGTTTGTATACTTTTCCCACAGATAAATTGGATTAGATGCAATAATTGTCAGATGCACATTCTTCAAACGTTATCATAAAACACACACATTTCATTCAGCTCTTTTTTCAAAGGTGCTCAACAAGGTAGAATTACGGTTACATGAACAGGGTTTTAACTAGAGATGTCCAGATCTGATCACGTGATCAGAAATCGGGCTCGATCAAGCTGCTTCAGACTTGATCGGAATCGGACGTTACCTCCCGACCAGGACTCGAATATATATGTATATTCTCATTATTTTTAACACATCTATAGTTATGCGGAGACACAGAGTTAGACCTCGTTCTTGATATCACACAGAAACAGCAATGCGTGCGGCATTACATCATTTTGTTGCAGAGACGATTTTGGTTAAAAGCTGGCAAAGTAGAACACGGAGGCAGCTTAAAGCAGAAAGCACAAGTATGTCTGCGGTCTGGAGGTATTATAAAGTTGATGACGACAACATTGCCATAGCAAACTGTGAGATATGTGAACTTAGAATTGCCTGACGGCTGTTTTAATTTGAGGTGCTATTTGTTTTTATATTACATTTTTTTAATATAATTACTGTTGCACTAATATCCAAAAGTGAAGAATTTATGTCATTTATTACCTGATTGTTCAAGCTACCTCACAGAAGTGCTCTGTTTGTTAACAGGGTTGTTGAATGTTAAAATAAGGTGAATTAAATAAAAAACAAGGAACATCCTGGATCAGTTTTTTCGCTCTTCTTTATTCTTTTTTTATGTATTATAGTATCAGATCGGGTTTTGGTATCAGTAGATACTCCATTATCTATAGACCATTATCGCCAATAAAGCATAGAAAAATAGGGCATTAGTACATTGTAAACTGATTTCCAGTTATCAAAGAAATAATTTTGTTACTTCATTTTAGTTTTGTAACTATTAAATTGTTTTAAATTAGTAATTGTATTAAATACATCAGTGGAAAACATATTCTTTAATTGTGTGTTAAAACTCCTTGGGTTTCCACTTTTGCCTCAGCCTCTCTTTAACAAACTTATCCGTCAAGTTTTTCTAAACTTTTTAACCAAAACTTTCCTCCTTTCCCATAGTTGTTGCAATTTCTGGCCAATTTCTTGGTCATCTGGTTCTCCCTTTGACCACGCGTGGACAGATCATAAAAATGTTTGTGCAGTTGTAAGTGTTTCATACAAAATCTCTTGAAAGTGTTTCATATTCAACTAAAATGAATTGCAGCGCGGCGCCACGGTCGCCAAGTGAGTAGCACGTTCGCCTCACAGCAAGAAGGTCGCTGGTTCGATCCCCGGCTGGGCCAGACGGCATTTCTGTGTGGAGTTTGCATGTTCTCCCCGTGGTTGCGTAGGTTTCCTCCGGGTGCTCCGGTTTCCCCCACAGTCCAAAGACATGCGGTACAGGTGAATTGGGTAAGCTAAATTGTCCATAGTGTATGTGTGTGAATGAAAATGTATGGATGTGTTTCCCAGAGATGGGTTGTGGCTGGAAGGGCATCCGCTGCGTAAAACAAATGCTGGATAAGTTGGCGGTTCATTCCGCTGTGGCGACCCCGGATTAATAAAGGGACTAAGCCGAAAAGAAAATGAATGAATGAATGAATTGCGGCGCCACACGAACTATTCGATCAAGTCTTAAAACATTTTGTGTGCACTGCCAGCCGAAATCATGTTGTGTGCTAACCAAGCAAACTCCACGATGACGTCACATTTACCGCACACGAACTAGCGAACGCATTTAGTATAAATCAGGCTTTACAGTTCAGCAGACATTTAGCAATTCAACAAGAAGAGGCAGTACACATGATGTACACTAAATAAAAGGCTCTGCAAGATCTGTTTCGCCACTTTCTCTTCACGATCCAGCCTTAAGGCGACGGTGAAGCTGTTTATTAAAAGAACAATGCCAATATTAGCCTATATAGCCGACTCTGTCCACATTATGCATTTATGAGTTTATTAATATTTAGTTATGATTTGGAAAGCCTTTACTTACCAATATTAGGCATTGTAAATGTGTTTTTGTGGAGGAATTTTTTAAAAATCCGCTTTAATATGTGTTAGGTAGGATTTTTTGTTCATCTTCCACTAGACAAGAACATCCATTCCGTTTTCCATGACAGCAGTTTCAATGTAGCGAGTGACTTCGTCATTTTCCCTGCCAGCTCGCTGGATATTTTCCCACTCTGCAAATTCACTCTTTACTTCTCCGTCATCATTTGTTTCACCTTTGCTCCCTGCTTGGTTTAATGTTGTAACAAATGATTTGATCACTTTCTCGTGGTGATTAATTTCATTTTAATTTTACCGTGTTATATAAAACATGAAGACTTGTTTGATGTCATAGAACAGATTTTTACCTGCAGTTTTTCCCCAATCCATTTGTAAAAAAAAAAAAAAAAGCTCTGTTTGCACGGTTTGATTAATATCCTCGTATCCAAATACTTTATAAGTAATATTTTAAAATAATAAAATTGAAATAAACTCTGTTGTTTGTTTATCTAAATTCTTTTTTTAGAAAGGCCATTGTAAAATTAAAGTTCAAAATAGCTTAAAACGGTTTAATTAATATTAGGGCTGTCAAAAAATGAATCGTGATTAATCACATCCAAAATAAAAGTTTAACATAATATTTGTGTGTGTACTGTGTATATTGTATTATGAATATATAAATACACACATGCATATACTTGATAAAATGTTGGTTTATATTTTGATATATAAAAAATATATGTGTATGATACAAATTTTACATTTGAATATTTACTTTGATGTAACTTTTTTTATATATAGTTTTGGCTTCTATGAATGTGTTTTTCACATATACATAATAAATATATATAACACACACACATATGTCAAAACAAACTTTTATTTTGGATGTGATTAATCACGATTAATTCTTGGACAGCCCTAATTAATATATATTAGGATATTCCTAAAGCGTTATTGCTTTTGTTTGTTTTATATTGGTTTATTTCATGTTTTTAATATATCCGATATTTGTATCTCTTTAAATGATTTCAATATAGCTTAGGCTATTTTATCTATGAAATTGTGTTGAGCCCTCAAAAGTGGAATTTGTGAAGTTTTATGTCTTTTATGTGAATATAAATATGTATACATTATCTCCAAAATAAAATAAAAAAAATAAAAAAAACAGCTGCTCGAGACATCGACGGAGCTGAATCCAGCGCTCTTTTGCCCGGTCTTTCACACACAAATACTGTACATGCATCTAAATGCGGCATGACAACTGAGTCAATGGAAATTGGTTGTTCCTTGTGCCACTCGGTGGTTATTATGTAAAGCACAGAATTTTATTATTATTATTTTTTAAATGAAAAGGCGCCCTTTGCAGCTGCAGTACTCTGCGTGACTGTGCATGACAAATTGCAGTACTGTGCGGGAAGAAACGCGCATTCTCAGTTGCCATATCTGTACTAATTATTCGTTTTTAGATGATTAACTTTGATCAATCTGTGACTTAATGCTCATTTAATGGAGAGCTATTCAGGTGTCTAGCGAAGCCTTTAATTGGTCCAGGAATTTTGCTCTTTTCGTGAAGTACTCAAATGTACTGTATACGCCGCCTGCTAGACAACCCTCATCCATGATTCGTCTAATATGTCCGCTTTTGGCATGATCACTGCAGCTCAATCAGTGAAAGGCCAAAACAGCCCCATGTAGACTGGAGCTCAAATGAGCGTGATCTGCCAAAACAGCTGACATAAATAATTAAATACCCCCACACCTCTTCCGGATAGCTCACCTCCTGGTCCTTTCTCTCCCGCTTTAATGAAACGAATGCTCTTTACACACTAACAGGATGTGTATTGCATGCTTAATAACTTGGCAGTAACTTCAGTGAGCACTTTATAAGACCGTTATATAAAGCTGCACCAAAACCGAGTGCCCTTGCCGAGCGTCTGTCGTGACTGTCCTCTGCCAACTCCATGAGCTGGCTACTTTTATGAGCTTTTTATGGCCCGCGTGCAGGTATCACAATCCTGAATGACTCAGACCGTTCGCCTTAATGAGAGAAGAGAAGAGTGATGTGCACTGCTTTACTTTTGCTGTCTATTAGATGTTAGGTCACAGGAAGTGACGTAATAAATCATGTCTAGGCTTAGTTCATTGCAGTGGAATGATGCGGTTTGCATGTTTGGCAGATTTGCTTGATCATATTGACATCGAGAAAAACTAATCAGGCAAGTTTGTTAAGTTCAGACTAGGCAAGGTCAGAATAATTTGAAGTTGTTTTCTAACTCATTTCAATGGTGCATTCTGAGAAAATGGTTGTACAAGGTCAAGTTTTTCAGTTGTGACTCACCGTCTTGTTTCTGCTGCGAGATCAGCCTGCCAAATCTTAAAATATATTGATGGATCATTTTGTCCTTTCATATTTCTTAGCTGGCATCTGAAGGAACTCTGGTATATGGGTGACTGAAGTGTGTAGTGCCAGCAGCACCTTTGTAGCAGAATGGTTTATTATATTATTAAATCACAAGCGAGAAACAAAAAAACAATGCTTTTACCTGTTCCCTGCCATTGACAAGATTTTCCATAACTTATGACACAGCTCTTCAAGAAGGTATAGTTCACTCAAAAATGTAAATACTGTTATTAATTACCAAACTGGTACTCTGCAAACTGGTTATTAACTGGTTATTAATTACTCTGCAAACTGGTTATTAATTACCAAACTGGTACTCACCTGTTACCTTCTGGTCGACGCTACAGAGCACTGCGCACCAGAACAGCCCGACACAGAAACAGTTTCTTCCCTCAGGCAATCCATCTCATGAACACTTGATGATAATAATCATGCAACCAACATCACTACTTGCTATACACTCTTACACACACATACACTTATTTAACAACAAACTCTACATGCCAATTTGCACATAACAAATACACTTGTTACACACACATACACTTATTTAACAACACACCTTACATGGCAATTTGCACATAACAGCTGCACATATAATGTTTAATATAGTAATACGCCTGTACATACACTTGTCTATCTGTATATTTGCATTTAACACTTACTTCTATTTTTTGAATATATTTATTATCTGCTTTTTGTCCTGTCTCTGTAATTCTGTTGCACTGTAGAAGCTCTGTCACGAAAACAAATTCCTCGTATGTGTGAACATACCTGGCAATAAAGCTCTTTCTGATTCTGATTCAAACGCCTGAGGTCTTTCATTATTCTCAGAACAGAAATGAATAAAATTTAGATGAACTCTGAGAGCTCCCTCATCTTCCATGGACAGCAAGAGTTCTGAAACCTTCAAAAGGTGCAGGTTTGTTAAAACCCGTCCATGTGTCCTCTGTGATTCAGTCGTGATTTTATGAAGCTACGTAAATACTGTTATATTTAGAAATTCTTTTACCTAATGCTGTCTTCACACCAGACGTGGATGAATTGTCAAGCGCGAGTGACTTACATGTTAAAGCCTGTATTATACTTCTGTGTCGATTGATCGCCGTGACCCACGGCCAATGCAATGCGCGTTAAAGTGCATTTATAATTCTGCGTGCTGTATGTGCTGCTCTGCCATAAAACTTCTGAAACGCTAGCTGGCAGTAGGTGTTTATGTTCCCCTGTGTCAAGTTTCTTCGCTGGTGTTTTGTTTTTTCTGAACGCTACCTTATTGTACAAGTAGCTTAAACTCGCTAATTTTGAGGCGGGAACCGGCGGTGGCAACTTTAATAATTAAGATAAACACAAAGCAACAGTTTTCATTTAGAGCTACTTCACGGGACTCGACACTTGTAAACACTTACTCCATCGGGCTCGCACAGCTCTAACCTCTGCCCACACTCGTCAGCGCGACCCATAGATATATAAATCTATGATATCTATGTGCGCGACCAAGCCGACCAATCACAAAGCTTGCGCTACGCATCGTTTCAACGTGTAGTTACATTTTTTTGAGAGGTGCACGTCAGCGACGACCACGCGCAGGCTGCGCTGGAGCATACTGCGGCGGTGAGGTGTTTACTGGGAACTCACACTGAACAGATCATTTAAATCATTGAGTTGTTTACTGTAGACTCACTTTAAACAGATAGTTTGAATCAGTGAGTTGTTTACTGGAGACTCAGTGTGAACTGATCATTTGAATCAGTGAGTTGTTTTCTGGAGACTCTCTTTGAATGGATCATTTGAATCAGTGAATTGTTTACTGGAAACTCACTCTGAACATATCATTTGAATCAGTGAGTTATTTAGTGGAGACTCACTCTGAACATATCATTTGAATCAGTGAGTTGTTTATTGGAGACTCACTGTAAACAGATCATTTGAATCAGTGAGTTGTTTTCTAGAGACTCACTTTAAACGGATCATTTGAATCAGTGAGTTGTTTTCTTGAGACTCATTCTGAACGTATCATTTGAATCAGTGAGTTGTTTACTGAAGAATCACTCTGAACATATTATTTAAATCAGTGAGTTGTTTACTGGAGACTCACTGTGAACAGATCATTTGAATCAGTGACTTATTTTCTGGAGACTCACTTTGAACGGATCGTTTGAATCAGTGAGTTGTTTACTGGAGACTCACTCTAAACAGGTCATTTGAATCAGTGAGTTGTTTTCTGGAGACTCACTCTAAACAGATCATTTGAATCAGTGAGTTGTTTTCTGGAGACTCACTTTGAACGGATCATTTGAATCAGTGAGTTGTATACTGGAGACTCACTCTAAACAAATCATTTGAATCAGTGAGTTTTTGACTTGTAAACAGACATCAGTCTAGGTTACAAATGAATTGTTCAGTGCAATTTGTGAAACAATTTATCAGGTTCACATATACAATTCCACTTGTTGATGAATTAAACACCACTATCTCATCTCTTCGCTCCAAATTCTCCAACTAAAAAATCTCATTCACTCTGCTACATTTAAGAAATGTAGTGGAGTAAAAATAGAATATTTTGTTTTGGAATGTAGTGAAGTAATGGTTTACGTCACAGTAACTGCATACCCCTGCATGTTGTAGTAGTTGTGAATATTAATACTTTTCAGATATTATCATTCACTGAAACAATTTTTTATTAATGTTTTGTCCAATAAAATAATACAATAATAGTATTTGTTCAAGTAAAATGTTTTTCTTCACTATTTAAAAGATTATTAAAAGAAAAAAGACTCCATTATTTTCTTAACCTCAAGCCATCCTCAGTGTTTATTTTTTTGTCAGACGATCTGAGTAGTTTTAAATTTTATTCTGGCTCATCCATGCTGTATAATGGTATAATGGTGAACTTCCCATTTGAGGACAGTTATATCACGCTCTGAATCAGTAGCTTGATAAGAGCATCTCAGAATGACTATGAAAACAGACTCCAGTAATCTTCAAAGCATCAGTGTCAGTGCTGTGAAGAGCTGTGCGGAACAGTATGTCACAAATCTCATGCAGTATTAAACAGCTTTGATATACATCAAATATCTAATTTCTCAGCCGGCTCTAGTTACATATTGAAATTCGCTAGCTTACCAATGTATAACAGCTATAAATAGCCGTGTTTATAATCATCGCCCTTCTTTGTAGTTGTGACACGGTGGATCATTGTGACACAACTGGTGTTCAGAGGACACTTCATGCCTGTCATAGTGTTCAATCACTCTGTGTCCATGAGAAGGACAGCATCACTGAATATCTTCATGTATTTATTAGAGTATCAGCTTAACTCTAAGACTCCTTTGGGGACTGACAGTCATTGATAGTCTTGTTAACTATTACTTTGCTTGGTTTACATATTAGTGCTCCATTGCTACCCATTTTTAATGATATATTACTATTCTGTTGTTTTCCTTTATGTATGTATCTTGTCATGTTTTCCAGTTGGTTTGAACCTTGTCCACTGCATTGATTATACATAAGAAACACAAACAACCTATCATGCTTATGACTATATCAAATCTATCTTCATCCCATTTTCGTTGCAATTCATTGCTTATTATGTTTATGTTTTATGTAGTTGCTGTGACTTTAAACCAAACTTTTTTCTGTTCACAACAAACACTTTACAGTCATTGTTTTCCAGAACACGTTTCTTTGTTGCCTACAAGATATTGGTTTTCAAATTCACTATCTGTGCTAAAGCACCGCCAGTCCTGCCCTTTTGTGCAACTGCAACAGCTCTGGGCATGTAATCTAAAAACTCAATTATAACTGGGCAAACCATTTCATCACAGGGTGACGGAACAAAAAAATCCAAACTGGTCAGTTTGTGGTGTGAGTAGCACTATAGGAATCTATTGATTCAAGAGTGCCATTGGATCACCTTTAATGCCGTTTAGTTACACTCCATGTGAACGGGCCTTAATGGAATAGCTCACCCAAAAATAAAATGACCCCATAATTTATGCCACCCTGGGAGTATATGACTATATTTGTCAGATGGACACAGCAGTTATAAACGTTATCCTGGTTCTTCTATGCTGTGTAATGGTGTTGGAAAGTGCTGTTTATTTTGAAGCTTCCAAAAGCGTATAAATAAATAAATAAATAATAAAAATAGTAATAGTAATAATAATAATTCCTTACATATATATAGTGATTTTTCTGGACACTCAAAGCTCAACACATTTTTAGGGGGAATCTCCTCATCCACCATCAGTGTGCCACATCTATCTGAATGATGCGATGGCAGCCATATTGCACCAGACCACACATCACACACCATGTGATGAAGCAAATTATGATATGGGTGGCCATGATAGAAAGAGTTTGGCCAAATTTGGCCAGGCATACTCTTTTTCGAAGGACATCCTGGGATTTTTAACAACCAATGTCTCATCCGAAAGACGGTGATCTCTGATTAGTAGAGTCCCCATCAATACGCTGGTGCGTTTGGACCGACGGACCCCCTGCTGGTCTCACTGACACCACTTCCGGCAGCAACCTAGCGTTTCCATGTGGTCTTTTATCCAGGTACTGACCAGGTGGAGCCCTGCTTAGCTTCAGTGGGTGAGAGCTGCAGAGAGCTAGCTGCCAGTGCTAAACTAACCCATACTTCACTAAGGGGTTACGCATGTTTTATCAATCAGTTCGATGTGTTTTTGTAACAAAAATATGATTTTTTAAAAATAAAATTTTGGGTAATTCCGTCAGAATTTGGCCATCCAAATTCAAAAGGTTCATCAAACTGCAGTGCAATGAAAATTGATACAAACAGACTTCTAAAAACTAGTTATTCCCTGATGACATCATTTTATGTTTTATTTTATCATTAGACAATTTTGTGGTGGAAGCTCTGGAAATAGACACTACTTATGGAAACCACTAATTTTACAATTTAAAATGTGTACACGTGTCTACCCATTTGACGTCATGCTTTGTATACCTCAGTCACACATAATTGGAGTGTATTATTTAAAATGAACATTGAACATTATTTAAAATGAACATCAGTCTGCTTCATAAGACGTGCTTAAACCATCTGGTGGCGTATGGGTTGAATTTACAACAGATATATGCAGTTTTGGAAGCTTCAAAGCAAAAGCCACTATTTAACACCAGTTAAAGCCAATTTATTCTTCTGTGCCGAGTGCATGCGGTAGGTCTGACATAGTCTTTGCACAATCGCATACCCTTTGCCGTACCCTTATGTGGACCCTCACATTCACATTAATTCAGTTGATTTTTATATACTGGGAATAATCAATTGTCAAGAATTAATTGAGCATAGTGGAGCAGCATCCAGAAAATCTAGCTAGTGTCATCAGATTTTCACAGGCAAACACAAAGTTAAAATCTAGTTTGACCTGACTTTATATTTGTCTTTTCTTCTTCAATTTTAATTGCTGCATGCCTGCATTGTTACACACATTTGTATGTATAAACTATTCATGCATTTTGATCTATGTAATTTAGTATTTGTTTGTCAGTTCAGTTTGGGGCACTTTTAGGGCTGTGCAATTACTTCAATTCCAATTTAAATTTAAATTTTGGCGTCCAACAGTTATGAAAAAACATGAATCAAGATAAAACTATTATTGTGCCATATCGAGCCACCTTTCGTTCCACTGTAAAGTTAAAACAGAAATCAGTAAAGTCATGTAACGAGACTTTTTGCATGGCTTTTTGCAAAAAACAACAGTGGAACCAACCACAGAGCTTCACGACATTACCCAGCATAAGCTCCCTTGCAGTGCTTTTCTCAACAGCATTTAAGCGCTCCTGCTCACGACACAATCTCCCGCAGCTGCTCCCCAATCAAGTGCTGCTAGAGAGAGGGAGAGAGAGGGAGATATTACACACACTCCAAACACACCACACATTCTATTTCAACAATGCACATAAAAACTTTAATACAGACAAACAAATCAATAGCATTGCATCCAGGGATGAAATAATATGAATAGTCTATTGAATTTTTTTCTTTTCTGTAATTAGAAAGACTTGTTTAATTTTTTTTAGTTTGTCCCATTCTGCTTTGGTATTATTCATTCATTTTTCTCTTTGGCTTAGTCCCTTTATTAATCTGAGGTCACCACAGCGGAATGAACCACCAACTTATCCAGCATGTATTTTCCGCAGCGGATTTCCTTCCAGCTGCAACCCATCACTGGGAAATATCCATACACACTCATTCACACACGCACACTACGGACAATTTAGCTTACCCAATTACCGATACCACATGTCTTTGGACTTGGGGAAAACGGAGCACCTGGAGGAAACCCATGCGGACACTGGAAGAACATGCAAAATCCACACAGAAATACCAACTGACCCAGCTGAGGCTCGAACCAGCAACCTTCTTGCTGTTAGGTGATCTTGCTACTCACTGCATGAAAATAATTGAACACAGCATGTTTTATTCTGGGAAAAATATTTTAAAGGAGCTGTTGACATGGAATTGAATCAGATTTTGGTAAAAACCCAAACAATACAAACAAAAAAGCAAAACAACAAAAAATCTGAAAACATTGTTATGTTTAATAATAATGGAATAACACAAAGATAATGTACTGAACTTCTGAAATATATTTAATACTTTATATAAAAGGGTTTTTTTTGGTAATGGCAGCTTAAAGACGCCTCTCATGTTGAGAATGAAGTCACATGCAATGCTTAGGTGTGATCCGACTTTAACGTAGTGTAAAAATCTTGATGGTTCTGTGGGTTTCATCTATCAAATCTGATCTTTATTTAGTTTTTTCTATTGGATTCAAGTCAGGTAATTGGCTATTCTACAGCCATTCTACAGCTTGATTTTCTTTCTAGGAAAGCATTTGAGAGTTTCCTTGGCTGTGTTTTGGATCATTGAAAGGATTCGTTGATCACTGAAATGTCCACCCTGGTTTTATCTTCATCTTCGTACTAATGCAGATGTTCAACTGAAGCAGCTAATTTTCATTAACAATGATGAAGGGAAGAGAGTTGCTGAATAACTATAACTTACTATTAACTACTGAGAGATTTCAGCTGCTGTCTGAGCTTTCACTGCCGTTCTACATCTCCCTTTCTTCATGTGTTCAATACTTTTTTCCTGTGTCATTCATTTTATTACACATAACAATTTGTAAACTAATTAATGTTGTTCTCTTTGCATATATGGACTTCTTTGGTTGTTACCAACATCTGGTGAAAATTTCAAGTCAACAACACCTTTAGAACAATTTTTTTCTGAGAAAAATAGTGACATGTTGAATACTTATTTCCCCCACAATATATATAAAACATGTATTGGTCACCTTGATTGCAACTTTGACCAAAAATAATCGTGCATAATTTTTGTAACCGTTTCATAATCGAGCAGCCCTAACTGAAGATACACTGCGGTAAGCTCAACTGAACTGTTGAACTGTTGTCAGTGATTTACGGGAGCAATGTCCTAGTATACTGAAAACCCTTGAGATCTTTGCGATCTTTGAATTTGTTGGAAGTCTGGCCTTTAAAAAGGAGACACAGGTTACTGCTTGCCTCCGTGAAATCAGACACCAATCACTGCCGCCACACACTTATGACGCTTCTATTCTTATCAGACCTATTTTCGCTTGGCTCAGCACAGTTAATGCTGAAGGTGTTTGCCAAGCTCATGGTAAGACAGATGACCTGCGATGAATTGTGTAGAAATCTAAAACTTATTCATTTTCGGCAGATCTATTGTATTTCCATTTTAACCCAAAACATGTTTTGCTTTCAAAGTGTGCTGCTATCTTTCTTCACAATAAGAGTCACCTGAATTAATGAATTGTCTCTATTGCGCTACTTAATTATCTATTTGAATTGTCTGTCTCGTTCAATAATTAATACACATTCATTTGGTGAGATCAATAACTGATCCAAATGATTTTGAGTGTTCTCTTTCTGGTTCAGAGCTCAGAATGCACACACACACACACACACACACACACACACACACACACACACACACACAAACACACACGCACACAAGCATCAAGTGTTTCATTTGTTAGAGATAGTTTGTCTTCATTGCTTCATGCTTCAAGAATGATTATCTGATATCAGGTTTATAAACGCAGGCGATGTGACGCAGTTCATCGGTCTGAAAATAAAGTGTTAAATCAAAGGTCAAAAGATTAATAACTGTATAATAGATGGAAAATCACAGTGGCTATCTTTAGACAACTGCTACTTTACACAAACAGAGGAGAAGCCTTTCAGCCTATTCTTCTTCGCGGAACACAATTCAGCCATGCTTTTAATCTCATTTCAGAGGCATGCTATCATATTTATAGAAAATACTGTGGCATAACTCTCCACAAAAAAAGGCAGATTTTTCTATGATGTCCAAATCTAATAATAAACTTATTAGACATGCACCGATTGCTTTTTTCCTGGCTCATTTGATTTTCTATTTATTTTGGTAAGTGTGACCTGCCAATACAGATTTTTGGAGAGATGCACAAATCACAAACATAGCCACTTTTACTCTGTAATGTGAAGGGGGCGCTGACAAGGGGGGTGCAGATCCAAATGCAGGTTTACTGAGAATAGTCAGGCAAGCAACAGTCACAATCAGGAGAAAACAGATGTATTCAGGCAAATCTAGAGTCGTCGTCAAATACACAGTTGAGTGGTCAGAAGGCAGGCAGCAGACAAAGATTAACAATAAATCAAACAAAACAAAGCGAGGGTCAAGACAAGGCAAGGGAAACGCTCGTAATGTTCACAAACCACATCACAAGACTGTGCGTGTGTGCTCTGTATATAGTCCTTGAATTCAGTCGATAATGGTCCTCTGGCTGTGAGTGTGTGCAATAAGCGGAATCTGGAACAGGTGCGTGTGAGCAGTGAATGACTGGAACTTGTAGTCCGTATAATGACGGATTTGTAGTCTGTTACGGTCTGTGTGTTTATCATCATATGCATATGCACACACTCTGTTATCATGCAACGATGACAAGGAGTCTTAAAGTAGTTTACACTAGTGGATTTTACACAGTTCAGAAAAGTTAAATGAAAGGTCTCAAGTTTCTCAAGCTATATTTTTCTGTCCATTTTTTTTTGCAAGTTTTAGCAAGACCGAGGTTAGCGATCTTGGGCTCTAAAAAGTTGGTGACCACTGATTTTGAAAATTACTTTTGAGGTTTCTCTGGCAAACTAACAAACTGTGACACTGAGACAAACTGAGATGAGTAAAAGGCTAAATACCATTGTTTACAAGCAGTTTTTTAAATATGTTCTACAGTTGAAATGCTGATCAAGTCAAATCAAGTTGAGTTTTATTGTCATTCTGAAATCTTGTGTCACGCAGGAGCACGGTGCTGTGTAAATAAGCATAGTCATAAATATGAATACAACACTGGACTCATACATAAAAGGGGGAAAAAAGGAAGTGAACACGTCACCATTTTTTTTTCAGAAAACATATTTCCAAAGGTGCCGTTGTCTTGAAATTTTCCCTGGATGTTGGTAGCAACCAAAGAAATCCAAATATGCAAAGAAAACAAATCTAATTAGTTTACAAATGAAGTTATGTGGAATAAAATTAAATGACACAAGAAAAAAGTATTGAACACATGAAGAAAGGGAGATGTAGAAAGGCAGTGAAAGCCCAGACAGCAGCTGAAATCTCTCAGTAGTTATTCAGCAACCCTCTTCCCTTCATCATTGTTAATGAAAATTAGCTGCTTCAGTCCAACATCTACATTAGCACGATGATGAAGATGAAACCAGGGTGGACATTTCAGCAAGACAGTGATACAAAAAAACTGCCGAGAAAACTCTCAATTGCTTTCAGGGAAACGAAATTAAGCTGTAAAATGACCTAGCCGATCGCCTGACTTGAGTCCAATATAAAATACAAATTAAAGATGGGATTTTATAGACGAGACCGATAAAATTAAATAAAATGTGCTGTACTTAGTTTTCCAACCCTGTTCCTGGAGGCACACCAACAGCACATATCTTCCTAATCAAACACCTGAATCAACTCATCAGAACATTAGAAGAGACCCCAAAATCTGCAGTGAATGAGTCAGATAAGGGAGACATCCTAATATGTAATGTTGGTGTGTCTCCAGGAACGGGGTTTAAAAAAACAAAACTATAGCAAAGCACAGCACAACACAACACAACAAAACACAATGAAACAGACAGTAACTTTTTGTGATTGCATATGTCATTTAATGCATTTTATTTTTGTATCATGTTAGCATGTAACACAAACCATCAGTGTTCATGTTTTCATCTCATCTGACGGGGGCAGTTGTGATAGCCTGCTGTGCATAGATTTACAACTCAGCCTTGCTGGATCCATTTCTCATTTATTGATTTAACTGTACTCTAGGGATATGAAGTGGAAATCTTCTTGAATCCACTGCTCTGTGCTTTTTAAAATAGGATTAACACACAAAAAACTCATTTAAATGACATTTAGTCATTTAGCAGATGCTTTTGTCTAAAGTAACTTACAAGAAGTGCTATTGCAACAGAGACTCATTCTGAAAGTGTACAACTGTATACAATTTTGGAGAGCGCAAATTATATAGACAGAGGAACATAGAACAGTTCCAGAAAGCAGGTAAAACAAAAGACAAAGAATTAAACAGACAAGTAAATAACAGGATGAGAATGTGGTAAAAGCTGAAAGCGTGGTTAAACTCAGGCGTCCGCGAGGGCTTTTCTTTTCTTGATTGCTTTTTAAAACACTGTCGGTTGAGTTTAGGGAAGTGCGTGGGCACTGGTCAATCGGTGCATTTGAAAACACTACTGGTTGGGTTTAGGAAAGCGGGTGGGTGGGGGTATTGATCGATCAGTCAGTCAGTCGACAGTGGCCTCTGGTGGATTTACGTGAGAAGAGCAGGCACGAATGGCACTTTCAAGAGAAATTTAAGTTCTTAAAAAGTGTACACAGCAGCCTCTGGTGGATCCGCGAAAACAAAAACTGCAAACCCCCACCCCCCCTTTTCCTCCCCTCACATTTTTAATGTGATATGGAGTGATTGTAAGAAAGTGCAAAAGTGGTGCAAGTCTAGGTTAAAATGACAGACAGAGGAAGAGTGTGTTTTCTACAGGTGGTTTGTCAAGCACACTCAGAATTGCTTGTTTTTCAGGTTGTCGTGTGGTGTGGTGGGGAAAAGTTCACCCAAAAGTTATAGTTAAATGGATTGTTCACCTAAAATGACAATTTAGTCACTATTTACTTGCCATCAAGTGGTTCCAAACCTTTATTAGTTTCTTTATTTTGTTGAACACAGATATATTTTGAAGAAAGCTGAAATAATGTAACTATTGACTTCCATAGTAGGAAAAGCAAATACAATTTAGACAAATTAGAAGTTTCCAGTTTTCTTAAAAATATTTTATTTTGTGTTTGATACAGACACTCATAAACATTTGAAGGATGAGTAAATAATTATTGCCGTTTTTGGGTGAACACGTCCCTTTATTGCTGCCCTTCCATCTCTGGTTTCTCACTGTAACTGACTTTCTGGTTTGTGTATAAAACATGTTATGTGTTTCTGCGTTAGGTATATTCAGGAGGAGCGCTTCACGCAATGTACTGAATGCTTTTCTGAGAAATCTAAATGTGACCTTTAGCTGGTTATGGAAGGTAACTGTGTCCAATGTTCCTGAAATATTGATATTCTTGTTAATGAGACGAATTGATGAAATAATCTTGGCTCATTCATCGGTCCACAGGGAGAGCTCACATTACTTACTACTTAATCTGTGTCAGATCCAGTCCAATGAATCACTCAATAAACCACGTAATTAAAACTGTTTTTACCCAAAGATTTTTGAAAGTTTTTTTTTTTATGTTGGTTTCTGTTCTAAGTTTTGTGAATTTGGCAGACGCTTCATTCAGAGCTACTGCACTACTTCAGAAAGCAGAAAATGTAGGCTTTCATTCAGCAATTATGCATTAAATGTATGGAAAGTGACAGTAAATATATTTATAACATTACAGAAGATTTCGGTGTATAAAAGCCTGTTAAATGTTGTACTTTCATTTAAAAAAAATTATGAAATCACCGTTTCCACATAAATACTGGGAGGGAGGTTTATTTATAAACTAATTTTGAGAGGATTGTGTGCTTATGATTGCTTGAGGCTGGTCCCGCTTCATCTATTTTACAATCCGCCAATTAGATGATTCCTAGGCCACTATAAATCCATATCACAGCCATCTTCGTTTTGAAGAAACCTCCCTTCCACCCCTACTCCTTCCCCTTTCCTAGATGGGTGGCACGGTGGTCCAGTGCTTAGCACTGTTGCCTCACAGCAAGAACGTCTCTGGTTCTTACCAAGCCAGTCAGCGTTTCTGTGCGGAATTTACACATTCTCCCCGTGCTCTCATGGGTTTCCCCCAGGTCCCGCGGTTTCCTGCCACCATCCAAATACATGCAAATTCAGTTAATTGACTAATCCAAATCAGCACCATAGACATGCTCCTGGCAAGTAGTTATCTCTTAAAAAGAGCACTCACTATCTGCTCATTAGCCACTATGGCAGGGGAGTTCTCAAGTTCTACCTAAGTTCAAACTCTCCTCTCACCTTACAAACGAGTCCAACTTTAGAAAACAAATCGTTTCAAAAGTTTTACACGGTGCTTTACATGTTATTATTATTTTGCATAATGAAAATGAAATTTTGTGCGTGCGTGCGTGCGTGCGTGCGTGCGTGCGTGCGTGCGTGCGTGTGTGTGTGAATGAGTGTGTATAGGTGTTTCCCAGTAATGGGTTGCGGCTGCATCTGCTGCATAAAACATATGCTGGAATAGTTGGCGGTTCGTTCCACTGTGGTGACCTCTGAAATAGAGACTAAGCTGAAGGAAAATGAATGATTGAATTGTTTAAAAATGTAATTAGTTCTAATAATAATAACAATTAACATAATAATAATAACAATTATTATTGTTATTATTGCTGTGAGATTGTAAATAGTCAATCAAGATTGAGATTGTAGTTTAGTATTAGTCCAAGTTAAACCAAGCTTTTATTTACAGTTTGTTGTAAATATGTATGTTTTAGTGTATGTTTTTTATTAATGGCTCAATATGTTTTATATTGTCATTAAAATATCAACAAAAAAAAACTAGGGTTGCAATATATTGGAAACATCTGACACGATATATATTACGATATGTATATAATTTTACAAGATGATTTGATTAGCTCTATTTGGAAAGGCTTCATTTATTTAGATTGACTGGGATGATCAAGTCTTTTTCTATGCCATGCATCTGCATACATTATAACAAATTACAAGCAAAAATAAATAAATAAACAGTGCTTTATGATTTCTAACAGCATTCAAGTACAGAAACTAAAAAACAACATGGTCATCATTGTATAAATAATTAAAAATGTTAATATGTAATAATATCTTTACTATTAAACATTTCATAAACCATATAATTCTGCATTGTGACTATTACGCATACACACATTATGATATCGATGTCAAGTCAAACTTTGCTTATAGTGAGCCAAAGTGCTGTACAGAAAATTTACAACAAAATAAGCAGTCAAAATAATAGTCTATTAAAGACATAAAATACAAGATAAAATATAGCTAAACTACCTAAAAAGGCACTTGAATTAAAATAACCACGTATTAAGATCAGTTGTCAAATGCCAACAAAAACAAATGGGTTTTAAGAGCTGATTTAAATGAGAACACGGAAGAGGCCTGTCTAATAGGCAGTGGCAAATCATTCCAAAGTCTTGGACTCGCCACAGATCCCCTCTAAGCTTATGCTTTGTTTTTGGCGCAATCAGAAGAAGCTGATCAGCAGACCTGAGAGAACGATTGGGCTTATAGGGGTGTATCAGCTCAGAGAAATAAGGTGGGGCAAGACCATTTAGAGATTTAAAAACAAATAAAAGAATCTTAAACTGTATTCTAAAAAGAACTGTTAACCAATGAAGCGAGGCTAGCATACTGTAGGGGAAACTATGTATTGTTTAGCCCTAATTAAAACAGTGTTACATATGTTATCGTCTCTACTGGCAAATTATTTTCTTCCTCTTCACAAGGAATATTGAAATGAAATACTGAAATTGAATGAAAAGTTTGTCTTTTAATTGCTTTAATTCTCCGGAGAATGATCAGTTTGCGCACAGACAGCCTCTGTGAGCAAAAGGATCCCAAGGATAGGCTCACAGGCGTTTAAGCATTTCTCTGCAGCTCCTTAACTCTTAAACAACCAGTAGTTTACACATGGCTGTAATAGCTCAATGATTATAATACATTTGATTATAACCAAAACGTTAAGCAATCATCAACATATAATTGTCAATCATTAATATATGATTATACATACAAAAAAATATATATATATATTTTTGGGAAGCATGTGAGTCGTTAACCAATACATCATTGATTTTTAATTGAAAATGGAAGGCTTATTGTCCAGCATGTTTGAAGTATGTTGTTAAATGTCCCTGGCACTCGGGAAGACTGTAAGCAGTAGTCTTAATAATAAGTGAGAGAGACAAGAGTTAGTTGTTGCTTCAAGGTGCTCTTTGTTGTCTTTTATTACACATACACATTTGTATGTTAGAGTCCGTAAGACACTTTGAATCACAAGATAATTCATAAACATGTTGGATAAAATGGTACACACTGTATAGATACTTAAATCAACTTACATCATGATAAATAAATAAACAAACAAATAGCAACATGGAAACCATTTGTACAGAAAGGCTAGAATCTTTGTCACAAACTGGCGGAATCAATATTACTGTGTCAGGAAGACAAGTGAAGTATTTACAAAACACATACACAAAACACCCTAAATAAGTAAGGGATAATCGACGGCTTGTCGTGCGTTAAAGGATTTTAATGCACAATGTGGAGGCAAAGGACCACACGACGCGCAGCGGAGCCAATATTTGTCCAAATTTTTGTGAGTTTTTACATGATCGATTTTCTAGTCCCTCAACTGAATCAGCTGTGACAGGCTGACAGGCAGACAGAGAGAGAGAGGGAGAGAGAGAACATGTGTTGTTTATATCTGCTAATTTAAGATTAGTCCGATCACAGGTGGACAAATAAGTCTTTCCCAGTCACACCTGCAGTGTGTTTCCAGTCACATTCCCAGTCACACGTTTCTTTTGTCTAATTTCTATTGCTTCTCTGACGAGGGAGGATCTGTATATTGGCTTTGTCTTGACAAAAAGGGCTACAGTATAGCAGAATTTCCACGATTTATATTTCATAATAAACATACAAATCTTATAAAAGGTACGATATAAATTAAATTAGCATTTTCAAGTGTATTCTAGAGTCTTTGAAGCAGCCAAAGTCTATTTCAGAAATCTGCTGTTAAATATAGGTAAAGTTTGCATAATGAAAAAAAATATCAGGACAGGTAGGAAACAAAAGCAATCAGCCAAACACGCAGGATCAGTGCGATATGACATTATTTACGGTCATAAATTAATTATGAAACTTACTTGCGATCGGTCAAAAACACCTGAGAACAAATTATATAGGTTCAAATGTCCAGAGACTGACCGTTAGATATACCAAAGATGAATAATATATCCCGATTTAACAACAGAGATGCAAGAGATTAGATCCAGCCGCGGGTCTTGAGATGCTCTGGCCGACATAAAGCTTCCCTCGGGGGGAGCCGTTCGCGGAGCTGCCGCTGACCGACTGGAGCTTCCAAAATTTTTAAAGACGCGCTATCCATCCACACAAACTGCCGATTTGACTTTAAAATAACTATATTCTCGCTAGAAAATTTTTTTAAAACTTGATTTTGTAGCATAGTTTATGAGTATTTTCCTAATTTTGCGGATTTCCCGTCCGCCATTAATAGCCCTCATTGGTTTTCTGTGCAGCACATGCGAGTTGCTATAGTAACTGTAAACGTTTGGGAGAAGCATATTTATTTCGAACTGTGATCAAAACTGACTAGAACTACCTGTGCGTTTCAACGAAATATACCACACCCTCCAGCCAATCAGAATCAAGAATTTCACCAGACCATAGAATAAATGAAGTTAAATCACACTTGAATACATGAAAAAACTTCTATATGACGTAGACATCTCAAAATTATTAATAAATTGGTTTAAAAATCAGTTAAGACTAATTATTTATGCATTAAAGCATGTGTATTATAGTTTTATATGACATTTAGTTAATTTAACTAACCTTAGTAATAAGTGAGAGAGACAAGAGTTAGTTGTTGCTTCAAGGTGCTCTTTGTTGTCTTTTATTACACATACACATTTGTATGTTAGAGTCCGTAAGACACTTTGAATCACAAAATGATTCATAAACATGTTGGATAAAATAGTACACACCGTATAGATTAAATTAACTCACATCATGATAATTTGATAAATAAATTAACAAATAGCAACATTAAATGAATTGTTTATATTATATTATATTATTTATTTATTTCCCATTCATTGTATTTTATTATCATATACCCCCACCCCACCCAAAACCAAACCGTCACAGTAACCTGAAAACAGTTGTTGTACAGAGGATTATTTATGTTGTCTATTAAATTACCCAATAAAACATATTTTTTTAACACCTACTCCCCACTCCAAACCCAACTGTCACAGTACTGTAAATATATTAATTATTGTTATAGAGCGTCATAAAAAACTGCCGCTATATTAATGTGCATATCGCACTTCTGGTCGGCCGCATATCCGTTCTAGCCTTTACCCTCTCTCAACTGCCACTCAGAACTCACTATAATTGTATTTGAGTAATTCAAACACAGTGTATATACACATAGAAACAGAAATAAACAATTAAAAGTGAAATATATACAAAAAATTTACTTTGTTACCCAAACTATATATGGTACGGTCACAATGTGACTTTTTATTTTATGGCAGTATGCCCAATCAATTCTGAGATCTGTTAAACTAAGTAAATAGTATGAAGAAAAATTGCATAGTTTTCTTTTATTTCAAAGATAATTGATATGATATCTTGTCATAAAACGTTGGCATTTAGCACATTAAAAAATTACCAAAATAAAAAAAGCCTTACAGTATGTAATCTCGGCTAATAAAAATCAATTTCCGTCTTCTTTACTTGTTTAAGTTTTTATTTATGATTTTATCAGTGTCTTTATTTGTGAGAAATTATGCAGAATTGTGAGAATTTTATTTATTTATTTTTTGTTCATTTTACATTTTTCGTTTTTAATATTTCAGCATTAGACATTTACGCGAGAACCAAGAAACATTAAACAAGAAGGTCGCTGGTTCGAGCCTTGGCTGAGTCAGTTGGCATTTCTGTGTGGAGTTTGCATGTTCTCCCCGTATTCCTCTGGGTGCTCCGGTTTAAGACATGTGCTATTGGTGAATGGGGTAAGCTAAAGTGTAGTAGTGTATGTGTGTGAATGAGTGTGTATGGATGTTTCCCAGTGATGGGTTGCAGCTTTAAGGGCATCCGCTGCGTAAAACATATGCTGGATAAGTTGGCGGTTCATTCCGCTGTGGCGACCCCAGGTTAATACAAGGACTAATCCAACAAGAAAATGAATGAATATAGAAAATTTCCATCACACTGTCTTATGTACTTTATCCCAAATGTTTCGAAGAATGTTTTAACTAGTGACACAGAGTGTGTCCATGACATCACACACTCTCGATTTCTTATTTAATACAAAGGTAAGGGAAACACTGGACAAAATCATACACTGCAGCATGCATTGTGTTCATTCTTTACAAAATTACATCAGCTGTGACATCCACGAAGAGTACCAGTTTGTTGTGTTTTTTAGTGTGTGCTGTGAAACGCATTCATCATCCATGGCATGTATATTGGTTGAAGCTCTTGGTGGTTTATTCTAAGCAGCAGTGCATTGACCTGTCTGTGTGTTTTTCTGCGCCGTATGCCACACAACACAGACGAGCTCCACTGCTGCGAGCGTTTCAACCTACACATGCATTTTCACACCATTTCATTGCTGTGGATATTTTTATAGACTGCACAGACACTCACACAGTGTCCTGAACATTTTTATTGTGTTTTGAGTATACGTTTAGCAACAGCAGAGTGCTATTGCTTCGACAGTGTCATTCTAAAAGCACCCAAAATGTGGTTTTGCATATTCCTGGCTGTCGCAACATTTAAAATATGGATTTATCGTGCAATATGTGGCTATGATCTCAACAATTTTATATATATATATTTTATATAATATATCCGCCATCATGTTTACAATAAAAATCAATGTCTGCAACATTTTAGCTGATTGCGCAGCTATCTCTACGTATTATCCAACCTAGGCTCATTATAAAAACGTACCCCAATTTCCCCCCAGGAGGCACGTTTTTGTTTTCGCAGCTGTGTACGCTTTTCAGGTCTCAATTTTTTCTCGAGATTGCTATTCACGCCTACCCATCTCATGTAAATCCACCAGTCAACTGTTGACTGACTGACTGACTGACTGATCAATTGACCAGCCCACTGACCTCCATAAACCCAACTCACAGTGTTTTGAAAAAGCAATCCAGAAGAAGAAAAGTTCTCGCAACAGCCTGATTTTTACCATGTTTTCAGATTTTACCACATGATCACCATTATTTACTTGTTTCTTTAATTGTTTTAATTAGTTTTTTTCTAACCTGCTTTTTGTAATCGTTCTAAGCCAGACTCGAACCTTGTCATCACAAAAAGGTGAATTTTCATACTGTCCTGAAAACTACTGAAGGTTTGGTAAAAGTTGTCTAAATGCACCCCGTTTCAGACCTGTAGTCCAGAAAAATTATGATTCACGAATAACGTTAAAGCCATTTTACAAGGACATTTACATTTAAAGTGTTTAAGTGTTAAAAATGGTAATACCTATTATGGCCCTTTTTTCAAGATCTAAAATAAATCTCTGATGTCATTAGAGTGTGTTGAAGTTTCAGCCAAAAATACCTCACAAATAATGTTTTAACTCTTTGAAAGTGCCCCTTTTAGGCCTTGATTGTTATTATGCCATTTTGGTGACTGTGGCTTTATATTCAAATCAGATTGTGCTCCCAGCACTCTTTTCAAAAGAGGGTGGAGCTACGAATGCCTATGTGTCAGCATAGTGGCAGATTTAATCCACCCACAGACTGCTTCCACACAACTGTGTTTAAACCCTGTATAAAATAGATTTTTGCATAATATACTACCGGTCAAAAGTTTTTTTCATGTTTTTTTTTTTTTTTTTTAAGAAAATTATTCGGTTCAAGGCACCATTTATTTAATGTAAAACAGTTGTTAAATTGTTGCATTTTTATACAAAGTTTAAATAAATTGTATGTAGTTTTCTTATTGTATGTAGTTTAAAGTGAAATTATTACTCCAGTCATGGCTTTTATTACTATTACCATTAATAATAATAATAATAATAATAATAATAATAATAATAATAATAATA
>CAIGQQ010037750.1:1549618-1570318 GCA_903798035.1 Danio albolineatus | reverse complement strand
CGCATCGACATGTGCAATAACTCCTAAAATATATATATATATATATATAATTCTTTAAATAAATAAATAAAATCTTTTGTAGTTTGTACAATAACTCCTTTGTTTGTGCAATAACTCCTAAAGTTTGGTGACCAAACCTTTATTTTAATAAATTTCTATTCTAAAATCTATTTAATAAAATTGCTTTGCTTAGATGTACCAAAACATACAGTCTATGTTCACTGAGAAATGGAGAAAGAGTATTCATTTACAAAAGGAGGTGCGTTCATTTATACTGTAAAATCAGCATAAGCTTGTTTTCAATTAGTATTGTGGTATCATGTCAGTCTGTATTGAATATATCACGCTGTATAAAAATCTATAGAAATGTTTGTGCATTAATTTTTAAAGCAGGTTATAAAAAGCTTCTTCAAGAAATTGATCACTTGTGGTTGTGGCTGTGCCTGTTGAGAATGCAGTGTAAATGTGTCTTCACACTGACAGCAATTAAATCATTCTGCTCAGACGTTCATCTGCAGTGTGCAGTTACATCATCTCCACTGTCTTCACTCACACTCATAGCAGACCATTCTGTCACGCTGCTTCAAAGATGTACAGTTACAATCATAATATAACAAACAAAGAGTTCCTAAACCGTGCATTCAATAAATTGGCCAATTTTTTAATTAGGTTTCAATTAGCAGTAATAACTACACTTACCGGCCACTTTTTAGATACATTTTTCTAACTGCTCGTTAACGCAAATTTCTTATCAGCCAATCACATGATAGCCACTCAATGCATTTAGGCATGTGGACATGGTCAAGAAGATCTGCTGGAGTTCAGAGCATCAGGATGGTTGTTGGTGGCAGATGGGCTGATCTGAGTATTTCAGAAACTGCTGATCTTCTGGGATTTTCACGCACAACCATCTTTAGGGTTAACAGAGAATCGCCTAAAAAAGAGAAAATATCCAGTGAGTGGCAGTTCTGTGTGCACAAATGCCTTGTTGATGCCAGAGGTCAGAGGAGAATGGCCAGACTGGTTCCAGCTGAAAGAAAGGCAACAGTAACTCAAATAACCACTTGTTACAACCGAGGTATGCGGAACAGTCTCTGAATGCACAACATATCTAACCTTGAGGAAGATGGGCTACAGCAGCAGAAGACAGACACCGGGTGCCATTCCTGTCAGCTAAGAACAGGAAACTGAGGCTACAATTCATACAGGCTCACCAAAATTGGACAATATAAGATTAGAAAAACGTTGCCTGGTCTGATGAGTCTCCATTTCTGCTGCAACATTCAGATGATAGGGTCAGAATTTGGTGTCAACAACATGAAAGCATGGATCCATCTTGCTTTGTATCAACGGTTCAGGCTGGTGGTGATGGTGTAATGGTGTGGAGGATATCTTCATGGCAAACTTTGAGCTCATTAGTGCCAATTGCGTGTTGTGTCAACACCACAGCCTACCCGAGTATTGTTGCTGACCATGTCCATCCCTTTATGACCACAGTGTACCCATCTTTTGGGTACTTTCAGCAGGATAATGTGCCATGTCATAAAGCACGAATCATCTCAGACTGGTTTCTTGAACATGACAATGAATTCCCTGTACTCAAATGGCCTCCACTGTCACCAGATCTCAATCCAATAGAGCACCTTTGAGATGTGGTGGAACGGGAGATTCACATCATGGATGTGCTGCCGACAAATCTGCAGTAACTGCGTGATGCTATTATGTCAATATGGACAAAAATCTCAGGAATATTTCCAGTACCTTGTTAAATCTAGGCCATGAAGGATTAAGTCAGTTTTGAAGGCAAAAGGGGGTCTAACCCATTACTAGTAAGGTTTACCTAATAAAGTGCCCAGTGAGTGCATTGTTGTTTCTGATTTGGAATTATTTCTTGTTGAGATTATCTTTCAAAACAAATCTCTTCTCTTTTTATTCTCCATTAATGGTTTAAGTCTTAAATTGGCCACAATTTCTCTGTTTCAGCAACATGAATTATTTTGTTGACAAACCTTATTTTGACGCATATTTTGTGTATATACCTTGACAATAAAAAATCAACAATACATTCTGGGCATATTTACTACCCTTTCGTTACATTCATGGCTGTTTTTCCCCCCTTGACTTCCATCATAAAGACATTTTTTTGATTGCAAAGCCATGACACTGTATAATCATGCATTCTTGATTGTTGCTGGTTTATTTTATAGTCTATTTTCAACACAGGGGTTAAAAGAGCATTATGATTATGGCCACAGAGTGAACTGACTCCTTCAAAGGACACTGTTAATGGTCATCAGCACATCACTGTACATTAAAAAGTTCATATAGTTTAACTCTTCATATTGATTACATGCATTAACATTGACCATACATTGCATATAATTGTTGTTTAATTTAACTTTCATTTCACCAAAGAATCCTATGAAGTAAATTGTAAATTACACAGTAATTTGGATTGAAAGGATATAATGTTTTCAACAAAAGCATCAAATGTCTTCAACACTGATAATTCTAGGAAATAAGAATATATATTATATATTATTTAAATATACAGTAATAGTCAACAATACAGTCAACAATATATAATAAGAAACTAATTTAACAGGAATAAACTACTTTCGATAAGAATTCAGTTATAAAACTATAATAATTATTTTATAAACACAGCTTTTGACCTGTAGTGTGTTTAAATAAACAAAGCATAAATAAATAAATGCTTTGCTGCTTTGTTTCTAATTAATGGGAATTCTTATAAGTTCTTTGTTGATTTGAGTGTTACTTCTGCAAGCTGGGAAGCATTATTGTTGCTGTTGTTATACAGATACACAACCAATACTCTTTAAAGCAAATCAGGAAGGTTAGCATCATCCATTTTGTAAGAGTGACAGAATTGCTGCTGGCGATAAAGCGGTGAATGCTGGTAGCTTGAGAAGACACGCGCTCTGCAGCTCACTGTAGGGAACAGATGGGCATGATGATGCATCAGTCCATTGGCTCGCTCACCACATTAAGGCATATTGTCTGGCAAGTGACCATTCCTTCTTAAGCAACCTGATGACAAACCTGCTGAGAATAATATTAATAAAACCTTCATCAGATGTGTTTGAAAGCGCTCTGTCTTTTGCATTACAAAGCAAAATCTTATGATAACTGATGTAAAAGCACATTTATGGACTTTGCACAGACATACTGCATATTTAAACAGGGTTTTTCATGCTAAGCTGAATTTTCTTTGAAGTTTTGAGTGACATCATAATAATGCAGCTGGAAAATGAGGCAGTTAAAGCTATGTTTGACTTTTTTCCTCCACCTGGAAATTGAAACGTTTCTCTTTTTTTTTCATAACTTTCTTTATTGTTTTTTAAGCATTTAAACACAATGACTAAAATTCTGACCAACAAACATTTACACAACAATTGACAATAAAAGATACCATATACAAACAATAAGTAAGTAAAATAGTAATAGATTAATACAATAAGTCAATATTAATAAAAAAAATGAGCCCTTAATTTGACCACGGGGTCTAATTTTTGCTGATGAAAACACATGGCTGAGATGGTGCCAGTCGTTCGCATAACATATGAACTGTGAAATATGAAAAACATGTATAAAAAACATGTTATACATGTTGCATGTATTCAAATCCTAGCATAAATAGAGAAATTTAACTGCCCAAAATGATTATCTTACTGGCAAATTTTTAAGTTTACTGTATGTCATAAGCCGATTGATCCAGATCCCCTTATTGCAGTTCTAGGCATTACTGATTTTGAGATGGCTAAAAACAGTACAGAACAAAATATAGTTCTATTTGTCAGTCTACTAGCACCGAGGTTAACATTATTAAACTGGAAACCGAAAGTTGCTCCTCTATATATACATCTAATGAGGAAAGTAATGGAACATTTGGAACTATAGAACATCAGATTCTCCCTACTTCATCAGACGTGTTTGAAAGTGCTCTGTCTTTTGCATTACAAAGCAAACTCTTAATGATAACTGATGTAAAAGTATATTTATGGATTAAATGTTGATTATTTAAACTGAATTTTCTCTGAAGTTTTGAGTGACATCATAATAATGCAGCTGAAAAATGAGGCAGCTAAAGCTATATTTGACCTTTTTCCTCCACCTGGAAATCGAAACGTTTCTCAATTTTTTTTCTCATAACTTTATAGTTTTTCAAACATTCAAACACAATGACTTACAAATTCTGACCTACAAACATTTACACGACAACTGTCAATAAAAGATACCATATACAAACAATATATAAGAAAGTAAAATAATAATAGATTAATACAATAAGTCAATAATAACAAAAAAATTAAAGAAAGCATTAGCCCTTAATTTAACCTCAGGGTCTAATTTTTGCTGATGAAAACATATGACCGAGATGGTGCCAGTCGCTCGCATCACATATGAGCTGCGAAATATGAAAAACATGTATCAAAGACAGTGTGTTTTACATGGTATATGGATACAAATACAAGCCAAAGAAATTTAGCTGCCCAAAAATGATCATCTTGCTGGCAAAATATTTTTTTTATATTTTCAAGAATATGTCATAAGCCGATTGATCCAGATCCCCTTATTGCAGTTCTAGCCATTACTGATTTTGAGATATGAGCTAAAAACAGTACAGAACTCAGTACTAGCACCGAGGTTAACATTATTAAACTGGAAACAGAAAGCTGCTGCTCCATATATACAGCTAATGAGGAAAGTAATAAAACATTTGCAACTGGAGAAAATAGAAGTAAGTCATTTACCTCTGTACAATAAAAGAAACAAGAAATACCAAAGCGAACTGTTAATTATCTCAAAGACTTAAAGCTTCTCTTTGAATAATTGTAATTATTTTATATTTCATTTTTATTTTGTATTTATTTTGATGTCAATTAAATTTTATGTTATTGTCCTCGTATGTTCTGTGTTCTAAAATTGCAATAAAAAAACAATAGAAGTTTTTTAATTTATTGCACAGACCACAATCTGCCTATAAATCATAACCAATGAAATAAATATTATTAATATTGTATTATTTATTTTTAAATAATAATAAAAGCAAATTCTTTACAAAAAGTAACAAAATGTAACAATGTAACAAAAGAGAGATGGATGGATGGATGGATGGATGGATGGATGGATGGATGGATAGATAGATAGATAGATAGATAGATAGATAGATAGATAGATAGATAGATAGATAGATAGATAGATAGATAGATAGATAGATAGATAGATAGATAGATAGATAGATAATGTTTCCACAGTAGTACTATAAACATCCTTCACGGGGAGAACATGCAAACTGCACACAGAAATGCCAACTGACCCAGCCGAGGCTCGAACCAGTGACCTTCGTGCTGTGAGGCGATCGTGCTACCCAGTACTATAAACACAAGTCTTATATTTATTATACTAACATGTCACCACGGTTGAAACACTGGTCGCCCACTGAAACTAAGCAGGGCTGCGCCCGGTCAGTGGTGTTAGTGAGACCAGCAGGGGGTGCTCAACCGGCCCCAGTATATTGATGGAGACTTTATACTGTCAATGAGCACCGTCTTTTGGATGAGACGTTAATCCGAGGTCCTGATTCTCTATGGTTGTTAAAAACCCCAGGATGTCCTTCGAAAAAGACTAGAGGTTTAACCATATAATCCCATCTCCACTAATAGCAAGCTAATTATATGTGTGTAAACTGTAAAGTTGTTCATCAAAATTCACTATGGCATGATTGACTAGTTTTGGTATTATTGATTAGGCTATTTTTCGCCTGTCAGAACACCAGTTAATCTAGTTTTAGTTGCTTTGATATAATAGCTCCCCCGTCTCCTCCTTTGGAAGCAGAGCTTACATTATCACCTGCGGGTTGTCTCACCCCTAATACACAGACACGCACGCATACATATACGCACACAGACTAATCATCAGTTATGACCCAACCAACCCCCGCAATCCAGCCCAGTTTTTTCTGGTTATCAAATTGCAGACATGGTTATTTTCAGTGATCAAGTCACCAACAACATAGACCAAAATATATTGGTTTATTAAAAAAAACAAATAGCGTGATTCCAACCTGTGAAAAGAGTCCACGTTCTCGAAGTACTTATAATTACAACTTGTAATCTGGGATATTTTAGAGAGTCTCGGACCACGTGACCATTGTACCACCTGACCTCTGCAGATAATTGCAGGCTAGTTACCATAGAAACGTGCAAGGATATGATCAGATCCAAACAGAATGTTATGTGTTGTCATCTTGAAATTACAGTAATTATGAAATGGCGTAAACTCACCAAAATAGACACTGACACAGAGAAGACACGTTTTTGATGAAATCTAAACGTAGAGGTTTCGATCACTGATTTTGGCACTGCAAATCTGTCTAAACATCACCTCTAGATGGCCATTTACACTGTTTTTGGCGTAAACCTTGACTTTCAGTGTAATTTGATTGAATCTGGCATGAAGACAAGTAAAAAAAGAACATACAAAGCAACTCGTTGGGTTGAAAGACGTCAAAGGAAGTATAATAAATAATAATTGAGGTTAAGTATGGTTTAATTATCTGTGCTGATCCACAGCCTACCTGCTTTTCTAAGGAACTGGTGTACAGCTCTCAGAAGACGAGCCAGACACCATGCGCCACCTACTCTGGTGGGCATGAGTGGGATTTGGCTGCCATAGACACTTTGAATGCACAGTTTAAATTTCACTCCAAGGGAACCGATCTCTTCTCATCAGTGAGAAAGTTCTATTTTTGATAGCATCTGTGTGTATGGAGGTTTCAGTCCACGGACACGCAGAACAAACCAATGATCCTCTGCTTGGGTGCAGCGTCACTCTTTATGCTGCTGTTACTGCTGCACAGTCATTGGCTCCTCTGTTCTTTGGCCTCACTTGACTGCAGACATCATCCATCATGACACATACAGTGTAGCTTTTTTATACTCACCACACTTTCTTATGATACTCACTATCCTGCCCTAAAGTGCTAGTGTATACATAAAGCAAGTCTTCTACCTCTACTCTACTGTCAATGGAGCAGTCCAACATAACAAGTTCCTTGCAAAATTATGTTTTATTTTTGTTTACATGAATGCGTACAGATCATGATGTTCATCAGCAGATAAGCATGAATTTTTGTGCAAGTTTGCCTGATTTTTACCTCGTACTTTTATTTAACTTAATTTGTCCATGTTAACACAATAGTGTGTCAACCATTGTTTCACATTCAGAAAGGAAACCGCAACATACTACTGCAGATGGCAAAAAACAAAAAACTCCAACATTGATGGGTGCTTGTGTGAGGGGATTAAAAGAACCAGCAACTCTGGTTAAGGATGAATGTGTCGAGTGCGCAAATATTACTGTGTGTTCAAGTATATTTTGGGCTTATGCCTTTCATCAGCCTTATCTAACTAAAAAACATGTTGACTTTTGAATTTCTTCACATGAAAACATTAAATGTTTCACTAAAAGTAGATGTCTAGCACAGTTTATCTGAAAATAGCTAACCTTAGGCATAATTTAGTGCATTTTTTTTTGCGTTTTGATAGTTACATCTCTGGTAACACATTTCCAGCAAACAGAGGCGAGACTATCCACTATCGCCCTCTGATTGTTCTTTTAGACCATTGCTTGATCATGATTTGTCAAGCTACCCTCATTTGATATTACACAATGGATGGTGGCAAACTATACACATGCAAAGTGAGCATGAATGACCTGTCATGAATAGTGAGTATTCAATTAATGATACATTCAAAACAAAAACACACTAGTGTTAACACTTATTTTAACTTATTTGATCTGTTTTTTAGTGTAAACAGGGATCTGATAATATAGTTCATGACAGTTTGCATAAGCTCTACACTTTCAAACTTTAAAACGGTGGTTTAGATTAATAACTATTAAAGTTTTTATTATTATTAAAATTATTATTATTATTTTTTTTACTTAGACATCCAGGTGCAGCCAACATTAAGATATAAAAATATGGGATACACTCTAACAACTGTTACAAATACGGGGAGGAAAATAGCTTCAAATGATAGAATACATAACAAACATTAGAACATTTTGGTTAAGCCTATTAAAATCTATTTACTGATCACATCTGTGTTATCGTACGTGTAAAGGGTTAAATGTGTGTTCATTATTTAACTTTAATTATTCAGCGATTTCTCAGCGTACCATTACAAGTAAGCCTGTGTACCACTTAGGATTGGGTATCATTTGGTTTTTTTTGATACAGGTGCTAAATCGATACTTTTAAAACGATACCGGTGCCTAATTGGTGCCTGAATCAATACTTTTGAGCCACAAAATTATGGTGGATGACTCTAGAAAAATATTTTATTTGACAAAAATGTCTTCATTTTATCGTTTTAATCAAACAATATAATTGGTTTAATGCATACATCAATTCATATTTTATATAGTTAAATTGAATTGCATTAATATATTTCTTTTGGTCGTTTGTTTGTTAGCATGAATGCAAGATTTGCATTATGCAATCAACATTACATTACCTTACTACTAAGCTGTGGTAAGGCTGTCATCAAAATCAGGGAACAGCTTTTTTCTAGGGTTGGGGCTTGGGACTATATTTACATTTACATGGACATCAGTAATCTAACGGTTTGCCTTAATCTGAATTAGACAGTAATATGATTAATGTGTTTACATAAGTTAATATCAACTGATTTATATATGGTCAATCAAATGAACTTAAATGATTAAAAACTGCAAAAAAGGGGAAATAGAAGTGGCCAATTTCAGAGTGCTGTTTTCCGGGAGTTATAGTCCATAGTGAAGTGTGTTGTGGATAGTGTAGTACGACACACATGCTGGATGATGCAAGCTCGTTGTTTGCTGTAGTTGAAGCAGAGGAAGAAAGTTTTATTTGGCTTTGTTTTATGTTCACTCAAGTTATTCCACCTGGGAGCTGTTTGCACTGTGAACCTGACAACACGAAAATATGTAAAAGAAGGGCATGCATTGATTACTTATGTCCGTCTCATCCTTTGCACGAGCATGAATTAACGAGCTGTCACGCTGGACATTGTGAAACAGGCGTTATGCGCAACTTTTGTAAAGCATGTGCTTCACGTACTGTAGCTGTGTCAGAATACTTGCTTGTAAAATGTAGCCATAACGCTTAGATTAAGAAAATTTGATAAACTCGAACATGCCTGTTGATGAGTCTGAAGGGAGTCGCTTACCGGATGCGCTTACTGCATGTGTTGTCTATTTGCGTGCGCTTCCTAAACAACAAAAACAAACAAACATTGCAGACGGTGTGCATAACCCTCAAAGTTGTTTAGAATTAATTGTTTAGAGATGGTGTGACACAATGCGCACCTATGTGTGCCTTTGATGTTCCCCTTGATGCTTCTTATGTCTTTGTCGCAGCACCAGTGGCACCGAAATTAGGCACCGAAATTCATATGCTGATTCGGTCATATTGATTCAATTCAACGATATTGGCAACGATTCATCTGCTGATTCGGCCATAATGGCACAGAGTTTCGGTACCCAACCCTAGTACCACTAGTGGTACACTTACCACAGTTTGAGGACCACTCTTCTAAATAATAATAATAATATGAAAAAATAATAGGTAACAATTTATTTTGATGGTCCATTTGAGTATTAGTAAACTGTCTACCTTATATCTGTTGATACTGACATTCAACAGACATTTAACTGACTATAAGAAACTTTGCAAGGACATGTCAACTTACACTAACCCTACCCCTAACCCCAACCCTAACCCCAACCTAACAGTCTACTTATAATCTAATAAAAATTAGTTGCAATGTAACTTAAATTCAACAAACGGACCATCAAAATAAAGTGTGACCAAATAATATGTGCACTAGTTGTTCAAATTTCCTGATACAAACTTTGTTTTGGCCTCATCTTGTACAAATGGGAGTCAAAATGCTTTGTCCTTCAATTTTTCCATGAAATGTATTTGGACATCTATAGTGTCACGTTCAGAACTTAAATAAATCTCCCTGTTTATAGTTAGTTTTATTTCAGCCAGTCATTCAGGTGTGTTTAATGGAGCATTAGTATGCGCTTTGAACACTGTGAATTATTGATTCCAGCTGAAATCATAACGAGGTGATGGATTTCTCACAGGAGATCTTTGAATTGCAGCCTAGAGCCAGGCACGTTTGAAAGAATCTCCCTCATTATTCCAAAGCCATTATTATCATAAACCACCTCAAGATATTGAGAGATGCGCATGAAAGACTTATTGCGTTCAAAAGTAGCGTTCACATTTGGCCATTTCTCCAATAAGCTCCAATATTAGCATGCGTGCCTCAGGGACAGAGCTGCGTCGTTGTTTGGTTCCCGATCTGAACAGAAGTTGGTCTTCAGCTAGTTTGATAGTCTTGTTTTTGAGGGAGCAGATTACAGCTGTGCGTTGGCCAGGATGATCTCTGTGCAGATGTGAGTGGGTCCGGTGGGCATCTCACATGGGCTGTTTGAAATATAAATGAATCGATCTCAACACTGGCTCACTTCAGAATGGGAGGAGCACCTCGTCTCCCCTTCTCTCTCTCTCTCTCTCTCTCTCTCTCTCTCTCAGTCTGTGTCTCCCTGACTCTACCAGTCACTGACGTGTTGCTTCCAGGGAAACTATCGCTCTGTATCCAAACACTCCAGCGAGTGATGCGGGAGAGAGCAGCGCTGCTTGTGTCTTGAAGCCAGGGACATTTGTGCGCCGTTCTGCTTTTGCTGGTCTATCCGTTTTCACTCTTTTCCTTTCCCGTGGCTCACCGCCGCCTCCTCAAACATCTCTCCTGTTGTGTGGAGACGTCTGCGGGCTCCGGATCAAGCTTGATCTCCTCTCTCGCGCCGTGTGCGTGTGAAAGGGCTTTAATCGGAGGAGATGATCGGGGTAAACAGCGTTCAGGGGACCGGAAAGGTCCGTATGCGGGCCAGCGGCTCCGTCAAGTACGGAAGGGAGGAGTCGGTCAGGCGTCAACCCCAGCATCGCTCCAAGTCTCTCAAAGTGTCCAATTCTGCCGAATTCAACACTGGACTGCCCAAGAAGGAGAAGGTAATGAGCCTGACGTTTGCTGTGGTGTTTGTGTGCCTGCAGTGGAGATGATTCCTTTTGGCATTGTGATGCTGTATTAACAATGATCTCTCTGGGATTTTTGGACATAACTATTGGCATGCTGTGCTGCTATCTCACACTCAAGCTCTTCATGTAACGCTGTTAATAAGTGCAGCTCTAGTGTTGTAGTTCAGTTTGATGCGATTGTGCCTGCAGCGCTGGACGCAACACTTGCACTCAACGAAATGCTGCATTTCCCACCGGACCAGACATGTCTGTGTCCTTAAACTGGATTTATGCCTGCACCTGAAGCCAAAAAGGCAGCAGTTTGCTTCTTAAAGTGATGGATGCTTTGGTGACGGCTGTTCGGTCGTTTGCACCAGTTATTGAATGAGATGCATGCTGTTCCGAACATCTGTTATTTTGATGGCATTAACGTGTCACCTTGACCCGCGTTAACAGCGTTATTGGCCACTGTGTTTGATTCTTGATTTATGCCTGCATTACCCTCCACGGTGGAACTCGCTCCCTCTTTCACACCCGTGTGTTTGCTGATGTGCCGTTAACACTGTTCCTTTGATGTGTCTGCTGTCCTGCGGGCGGTATCCCGCTGCCACACACACATCTCATGTGAGAGAGGAACATGCCTTTGTGTTTGTACACATATGAACATTGACACGTCTCACTTTGAGAGAATTCAAATGGGAAAATAACTACACCCATATATGCAGGAGATAGCAGAGGATTCTTTAAAGAAAACTGATGATTTAGTTGGATTTGTGATGTAAATTATGCTCTAGGCAGTTATTCTCATCTTGTTTTAAATAATCACTGATGTCAAATGGTAAACACCTATGTTACATTATTATATCAATGTTTTCATTGGTTGAACAGATATTTTATATATATGTAGATTTACTTTATATTTTCTCTGTCTTGTTTATTTGCACAGTGCAGTATAGATTTTTGAGGAAGCGTTGTGTGAGATCGATCAGTGGTGCAGTTCCCAAAAGCAGTGTTTGCCAACTGAGGTCGCAAGTTCTATCAACATAGATCAACAATTCTGTGTTTTTTTCCCTCTGAATTCATAGCTTCAGCAAACATTAGCAAAACCGCATCGCGGACGTGTGTGTTTGGAAGCTCTCAACCTTGAAACCTTTAATATGACGCTGTCTTGCATAGACCATACGCATAAGCAAAACATGCTGGCTTCCAAACATAGGATTTGTGCTGAGACAACATGAAGCAATTGACTTAACTTATTTAAAAATTGTACTTACTTTAAATTTAATTGGATTAAACAGTTGTCCAAACAGCAAATGTATTTGTATCTATGTTTAAATGTATCTATATTTAAAATTTTATACATGTACAGATTTAATGTCATGTCTATTAGTTTGTTTGGAGAATTAAAGCATGCTTTTTAAAGAGTGTGCATGTGCGTACATGCTCTAGCACCATGGCAGAACCCAAGACTGATGTAAAGGAACCTGCGTATTAAGTTATGTAGAACAAAAAAAAACAACAACAACAATGCAGTCCTTAGATATCATCATTATTTACTGCTAAAAACACACATTGTTTTGATCTTAAATTTTTTAATTGCGACAGTTATCACCCCTCTGCCTACAGCACATGACGTATGACATTGAGGCTCAAATGACGTAGATACAGCAGCATTTGGGAAACACTTTCTCCAACAATGCATTGTACTATGGTAGATAATCGCAACACTGATCAGAAATGATAAGGAGACAGGAAAATAGAAACAGAGCAATGGTATACGCTCACCGGCCACTTTATTAGGTACACCTTACTTGGACCGCATTGGACCCCTTTTTGCCTTCGAACCTGCCTTAATCGGCGGAGTCAACAAGGTACTGGAAATAGTCAGAGATTTTGGTCCATATTGACCTATGGGTAGCATCATGCAGTTGCTGTAAATTTGTCGCCTGCACATCCATGATGCGAATCTCCCATTCCACCACATCCCAAAGGTGCTCTATTGGATTGAGGTCTGGTGACTGTGGAGGCCATTTTAGTACGGTGAACTCATTGTCATTTTCAAGAAACTAGTCTGAGATGATTCACACTTTATGACATGGTGCATTATCCTGCTGGCAGTAGCCATCAGGAGATGGGTACACTATGGTCATAAAGGGATGGACATGGTCAGCTACAATACTCAGGTAGGCTGTGGCGTTGACACGATGCTCCGTTGGTACTAATGGGTCCAAAGTGTGCCAAGAAAATATACCTCACACCATTACACCACCAGCAGCAGCTTGAACCATTGATACAAAGCAAGATGAATCCATGCTTTTATGTTGTTAATGCCGAATTCTGTCCAAACCATCCAAATGTCACAGCAGAAATCGAGACTCATCAGACCAGGCAATGTTTTTCCAATATTCTAATGTCCAATTTTGGTGAGCCGATGCGAATTGTAGCCTCAGATTCCAGTTCTTAGCTGAAAGGAGTGGCACCTGATGTGGTCTTCTGCTGCTGTAGCCTATCTGCTTTAAGGTTAAATGTGTTGTGCATTCAGAGATGGTTGTAACGAGTGGTTATTTGAGTTACTGTCGCCTTTCTGCAGCTCCAACCTGTCTGGCCGTTCTCCTCTGACCTCTGGCATCAACGAGGCATTTGCGCCCACAGAACTGACGCTCACTGGATATTTTCCTTTTTTCTGACCATTCTCTGTAAACCCTAGAGATGGTTGTGCCTGAAAATCCCAGTAGATCAGCAGTTTCTGAAATACTCCGACCAGCCCGTCTGGCACCAACAACCATGCTACGTTCAAAGTTTCTTAAATCACCTTCTTTTCTCCATTCTGATGCTCTGTTTGAACTCCAGCAGATCGTCTTGACCATGTCTACATCCCTAAATGCATTAAGTTGCTGCCATGTGATTACTGATTAGAAATTTGCGTTAACAAGCAGTTGGACAGGTGTTCCTATTAAAATGGCCTGTGAGTCTATATTGGAGCACCGCCACCAAGCTTATTGAACATGGTTCATATACATTTTTCAATAATAATAATAATAATAATAATAGTTGTTGTTGTTGTTGTTGTTGTTGTTATTATTATAACCAGTACTAGTAAATTCATTCCAATTAAAAATTGTCAGAAAAAAATAATCTTGTAATAGTGTAGCTGCCGATATTTGTCAGTAAGGCAAATACCTCATATTTTTTCCATATAATAATTCAAAGTAAATTGCCTTTAAGAGCAGTAAGAATTAGCCTCACAGCAAGAAGGTCGCTGGTTCGAGTCCCGATTTCTGTGTGGAGTTTGCATGTTCTCCCCATGATCGTGTGGGTTTTCTCTGGATGCTCTGGTTTCCCACTACAGTCCAAAGACGTGGAATAGGTGAATTGGGTAAATGAAATTGGCCGTAGTGTATGAGTTTGTGTGTGAATGTGAGAGTGTGTATAGATGTTTCCTAATAAACATGCGGTGTGACTGGAAAGGCATCCGCTGCGTAAAAAATTATGCTGTAATAGTTGTCGGTTCCTTCCGCTGTGGCTACCTCTGATAAATCAGACTAAGCCAAAGAAAAATGAATAAACTGTAAGATTTAGGAAGAAAAAATGTTACGTTATTTGCCATTAGTGTGGTAATAGTTATATATAATACAAAAACTGAATACTCTAACGTTGCAGTTGATACATGTTTATGTTCATTTAAATTATACCTGACTAGTTTACTAATTAAATTTCACCAGAAGATCAATTGGAAAATCATTGCGTTTGATAATTCACATTCACGCACCGCTTTCTCAGCTCACAAATGTTCGCTTATCAGCATTCAAACATATATTAACGTTTAAAACTTCAAAAGCAGCCATCTGTCAGAAAACGGGATGCCTATTTTGTATGGGTACGAGTACACCTCGTCACACATCAGATCGTGTGATTTAATAAAATAAAAAAATATCATAAAAAAAAGAGATATGTGAGTGTGTGTTGCAGCGTACAAGCATCATGTGTCATCTAGCAGCTTCACGTAACATCAGCTGACGTGTGTTTAGTGTTATGAGACGCTGACTGTTATGAGATATCAGCCGCTTGAGTGTCTAACATGGGTCACATCAGTGTTACGGGGAGGTTACTTCATGTGAAATGTGTATCAGATGACAACGGAGTACGTCTGGGCTTTTAATCTCGCATACTCATGAATGTAGTGAAGCCTTTTTTTGGTCATTTGAAACCAGCATGAATGTATAGCGCCGTTCAGAACGTACGCATGAGGCTTGAATAAGTAATTGTGGATAATGTTCTTGCTAACAAATGAGATTTCTGCAGCGTTTTGATGTTTGGCTTGACCTTTTCACTCATTCATCATGCAGAACGAATTCCTTACAGGAATCCGAGTGTGTATTTGCATAAATAGTGCAAATAAATTGTGTGACATTTTCACAATGAATTTCACTGATGGCATTTCATGAGAAAGATCCATTAGTGTCCGGGAGGGGAGACAGTTTTTCATGATAACTCATCATTCTGTGCTGTCTGACTTCATAATAACTCAATGTATTTAATTAAAGACTACAAGCAGTGTAATCGTTTTACACAGCAATGATGTCATGCGCACCATAAGAGAGATTTCATGTTTAAAAATGGAAATTTAAGGATGAATAACATATATTTCAGGTAAAGATGAATCTTGTTAAAAATTCAAAGTGTGATATACTAAGACTTTGTCTTTTTTCTATTTTTTTTTCTCCCCATGCAGTCATTGTATAACTCCATCAAGAACGAGAAGCTGGAATGGGCTGTGTAAGTACCACTAATACTCTTTTTTTTTGTGTATATATGACAATAGGCCTACACAATATATAATTTCAGCATCGATATCTCAGTGTGTGCATCCGCAATAAGGTATATGCATTTGTATGCAGAAGGACTTTTAATTTTTAAGTAATACTTCCGGTGAACTGTGTGCCGTTACAAAATCGTCGAGTTTAAGGTCTGTTTTTTAAAAATCAACAATTTTCACTGCCTGATTGATATACAATATAAAGTGGGTCACAGTTATGTACAAGAAGCACTGCATTAAATTAAATTTTTCTATGCCATGTTATTAAAATACAACTTTTTTGTTTTCCTCAGTATTCTCAATTGTTTCTCCGCTAGCCTGCTGATCCTGACCGACGTGTGCGTGTTAACGGCTTTTCATCTTGTTTTACGCTTGAACAACTAAATGAATGCCGAATTCTATTTAACTGATTGCGTTTCAATTATATTACAACATCGATGCTGTAAAAGGAACCGTATAAAATTGAAAAAAGTAACATTAACCGTTCACTTGAAGTTTATCGGTATGGGACGAAAATGCTCAAAGGGCCATGAAACACCAAAACACATTTTTTGAGCTGTTGACAGTCATATCTGTGTCCCACGCTGCTATAAACACTATTATGACACATATAATTGACTAAAAAGTGAAAATTGGTTGTTTTTGCGTTATTTAGAGCAAATTCGTTCTTCCGGCTTGAAACGAATTTTTGAAGCTGCGTCACGCCGATGAGATCCTTGCGTATATTGCAGCGTGGAGAGTGGACGCCTGTCCCGGCCAGAACGTTCTGACGTCTCTTAGTGTTCGGCATTAATTCATGAGATAGACTTGGTTCAAACCAACCAGAGCGCTCTATTGTGTAAGCGGCGCAGCTTCATTAATATTCATGATCCCTTCGAAGATTGTACCTTACAGCAGTTGCGGAAGACGCATCAAGTGCGAGTGATTTAAATGCTAAGTCAATGCAAAGGTGCGAATAGGCATCCTGCAACGCGATACACACGAATGGCGCCGCGCGTTTGACGCGCTTAACGCCGCAATTTGCGCGAATCGCTTCAGTTTGAAAATGAAATGAAAATGAGCTTCAGCGGACGTTCGCTGTCAATCAGGAGCTTGCTCTTGTGGGGGTGTGATTATGACGTAGCGCCTGTTGTTATTGTCCTGAGGGAAAACTCGGCTCGGCCCAGTCAGAAGCACCGCTGAAAGCTTCCATCCAGGTACAGTTTCTGGAGGAGTTTATGAGCTCACAGAGCTGGTGCACTTCTGAAATAATCTAATGGACTATCAGCCTTCATTAGTAGACTATCAGTGGAATATCAGCCTTCATAAAGCACATAAAACAGTTATTCTCTCTATAAAACACCTGTTAGCCATTTAGCAATAAAGCTACAGTCACCAAGCCATAGACAGAAGCCCTGCCCATCACGCAAATCCGAAAATAAAGAGAAAGTGCCGTTAAAGTCAACAAATTAATAATTTGGCAAATAATTCGATTACTGATGTCCATGTATACACAGTCTGTGTGAAAATGAGCGCGTGCACAAATGGAAACTGCCATTTTTATGCAAAACCTTCCCTCTTTCCCCTTCCCCGACACTCCTACCTAAACAGAGCTGGACACGCCCACTTTACTGCGCTTTTCCAAACTAGAGGTGTGAAAACACCACTCTGAGACTGGGGGGTTTCGTGGCCCTTTAACGCTGCATAGTCTGTCTGAGTCTGCCCTAATTTCAGAGTGTAGCCATAAATACAGTCATAAATGGTGGTTATTCTGACAAGAGACTTGTTGTTGTTATTTTTGTTATTTTTAGTTGCTTTAATAGTGTGGACCACTATTTTCTTTTTGATCCTCACAATTTTGGAATCCAGTCACGGGCCGGATTGAACGGCTCAGCAGGCCACCAGTTAATGATCAGTGGCCTATATGTTAAGATTTAAAGGGTCATGAAACTCCAAAACACATTTTTTAAGCTGTTGACAGTCATTTATGTGTCTCACACTGCTACAAACACTATTAGGACACATATATTTTGCTAAGGAGTGAATATTGGTTATTTTTGCGTTATTTCAAGCTAATTCGTTCTTCCGGTTTGAAACGAACTTTTGAAGCTGCGTCACTGCGATGAGATCCATGCATGTATTACAGCGTGGAGAGTGGACGTCTGTATACCAGCCAGTGCATTGTGACGTTTCTGAGCGTGTGGCATTAAGTCATGAGATAGACTTGGTTCAAACCAATCAGCGCGCTCTATTGTGTTTGCGGTGCAACTTCATTAATATGCATGATAGCTTCGAAGATTGCTTGTACCTCTGAGCTTTCCGCATCTGGAAATGGTGAAATCCGGATTTGCCGCTCGTCTCCTTTTAAAAAAACACACGCTCCAGTTTATGTTGATTGTCCTGTCTTTACATATTTGGTAAGTAAGCCATCAGCGGTCTTTGTTTGTTTATTCAGATGGCAAAGTTAGTTTACAGTACGTTAATATCACTACAATATTATAGACTGAAATATCCGCTGTAAATGCTGCTCTCCGAGTGTAAACATGTAAACACCGCAGTCAAGGGATGACTACTGTCGTATAGAATTTTCGCCGCATTTTGTGACAAGATAGTCTATACACACGGCTTTCTGAGGTTACCAACCGGGTGCATCTAAGTTTCCGAGAAATGCGGAGGGTTTTTTATTTCTCCCTTAGGCAGCGCGGTATCAAATGCTCCATTAAAATCCGCACACTTACGAGTTTCTCACATCTTGTTTGTCACAGGGGACATGCAGGAAATGTTCCTGGATATAAGTGAAGTGCCAAACTGCAGTTAAAGTCGACAAATTAAGAATTTGGCAAGTAATTCGATTACTGATGCCCATGTAAACACAGTCACTGTATTTCTCCTCTGCGTCTGTGTGTTTGTTGTGTCTCTGTGAAAATCAGCATGTGCACAAATGGAAACCCCCATTTTTAAGCTAAACCTTCCCTCTTTCCCCCCCTGACACTCCCACCTAAACCGAGCTGGACACACCCACTTTCCTGAGCTTTTCCAAACTAGAAGTGTGAAACCACCCCTCTGAGACAGGGGGGTTTCATGGCCCTTTAAGGTGTGAACTGAGACCGAGCAGATTTGTGTCCAAAAAACATATCAGGAGAAGTTATTGGATGTGATTAGACTGCAGTGGTCTTCAGTTATTGATGAATGATTGACATTTCAGCGTTTTAGCGCATACCTGCATGATCGTGCATTTTTGACAATGTAGAAGAGGAACGAACGTCACACACACAGATCCATCCCTGAAGCCACTTGTTTATTACACTGTGTTTATGCTGATCATATCGTTTTGTGTGCAGCAGCTCTTTGCCGGAGATGAGGAAAACAACAATACCGGATCTATATATAGATAATATATTAGGCTATCAATTTAATTTTAATCAATCTGTCATGTTTATTTTCCCAATCCACTAGTCACAGTTGAAAGCCAAACTCACTAATAACTTTTATCTAATTGGCAGGCAATAATAATTAATAAGGGCGTCACGGTGGCGCAGTGGGTAGCATAATCTCCTCACAGCAAGAAGGTCACTGGTTGGAGCCCGGGCTGAGTCGAGAGTTGACATTTCTGTGTGGAGTTTGCATGTTCTCCCCATGTTCGCGAGGGTTTCCTCCGGGTACTCAAGTTTCCCGCACAAGTCCAAAGGCATGCAGTATAGGTGAATTGGGTAAGCTAAATTGGTCGCAGTGTATGTGTGTGAAGAAGTGTGTACTGTATGGTGTTTCCCAGTGTTGGGTTGCAACTGGAAGGGCGTCCGCTGTGTAGATCTTGTGCTGGATAAGTTGGGTTTTCATTCTGCTGTGGTGACATCTGATTAATAAAGGGACTAAGCCGAAATGAATGAACGAATAATAATTAATACATGAATAAATAAATAAATAAAAGTAATGGAGCATAGGCCAAATCAGTCAGCAAGACCAGTTTTTCTTCCTGACTGTGGGGCTGAAGACACATCAGTGGAATTTCATTAGAGATGTGAGGAAAAATATTTTGAGAAATCAATTTTGAGCTATTCAGGACTCATCGTCATTCTCTCTTGAATGTATTCTGAGTTTATTTTTTAACAGCAGATGGCGATGTATGTTTTAAGAACAGCCACACTCTGCTTGCATCCACTTCCTTACAAATAACACTTGAACCTAAAATAATCATTAATAAACTTAGGAAAGGTTTAAGCGAATTACAGGAGTGATTACATTAATCTTGTGACATAAAAGCTAACTTACATTGCTCATCTGAACACACAAGTGCTTTTCCTCATGAGCTTTTGTGTTTACGGTCAAAAACTTACATGGAGCGCCAACTGCAGTTAAAAACTAAGCTCAGAATCAGTTCAAGAGAGAATAGCGAAATCTCAAAATCAATGCAGATTTGATTTCTCAATTGATTTTTTTCCCACAGCTTTTAATTTTATGTTTGGGTACAGGTTGAAAAATAAATGAGTCTGGGTTCTAATTTTACAACATTTTATTCTTTTAAACAATAATTCATGCACGTTGGGTTTGAATTAGAGAAGGATTGGATTGGGTACAGATTTTAGGATGTGAGAAGATTCTATACTACACACAGTCACTACTAGGCCCACACAGATATTTAGGCCATCATTGATTCTGTTTATTTACTTGAGTAAATGTGTGTAAATGTATATTTATTCAGTTTTTAAGTCAATTTCAGTAATTATTGACTAATATGAAATGATTGACTAATAAAAAAAAAGAAATATATATATATATATATATATATATATATATATATATATATATA